>LPNX011007590.1:170985-321313 GCA_001517045.1 Pseudotsuga menziesii
ATGCTGAAAGAAGTCTGAAAAAAGGGGGCCTGTGCAAACCAGAAACTGCTGCCACCGCGAGAAGACCACCATTGTTGTCAGGGGTCGAAGGGTAAGTAAGAGCAGAGTAACTCGTGATTAAAGAAACCTACGTGAAAGAGTAGTCATTTTTGGAGAAGTAACACCCGAGTTTTTCAGCCTATAGCAGACCCGAATTACACAGAGATTATCTCATAAACAGTGATTTTTCTAAGGCCTCTTTACAACACTTACACAGTCACGTTTTGGTCCTTGAATAGTATGAAATTGTTGGATGATTTGATTGCTTGATCAGTTCACACTTTGGATACGAATCAGTGTTAAAAAACTCGGTGGCAGCAGTCCATAACAACTTGCATACACAGTCTGGTTTTTACAGTTCAAAACAATCCTTCCTTTGGTTGAAGTATTCTTGCTGATGCCACTTACAGTCTCGGTCTCCTCGTGGCCTGAAGCTTCCTCTTATTGGTGTGATGGTCACTTAATATTGGCTTTGGGTTATTCAATTGACTAAGGCCATACTCAGTCTTCGGACACTTACAGTAACCCATTAACAAGGTATGCATAAAAATGTATGGGTATGTACAGTTGTGTTTATAAGTGTTAAAGAAGAATATTTGGTTATGTATAGTAGTAGGTGTGTATATAAAATTAATATGGATAAGTGTACAAGTGTTTGAACATACAGTGAAATGATTATGTGCTGGTATGCACAACTATAGTATAATGTGGCAGTGTGTATAAAACCTACAGGTTATGTATGTCCTAGAAATATATGTATGCTATAGAGAAGTTGATGTAGCTATATGCTGGAGAAGTATGCAATGAGGCATGTTTAGACATGATACATTTATTTGAGTGATGATACAACTAACTCTTCTACAGTATACACACAGTTCAAGAGAAATAGATACACAGTGATATGTTTTCAGTGATAAGTACAGTACAGTCCAAGGTATGTTGGTATGATTATATGTATGTTGTAAAGTGATGATACACTCTTACATTCTATGATGACAATGATATGATGCTACATGGTATGATGCTTGCTTTGGTGTGATGACACACTTTTATGCACTATGATGTGTACATATTACATGGTGATGATGAGTGCACATGCTTGATACATGTCTTGACTTGATATGATGATGCACATTCTCCTTGATACATGTCTTGACTTAATATGATGATGCACACTCTTCTTGATACATGCTATGATATGCTACGGTGATGCTCTACTATACTTTATCATATACCTATATGCCATGGTATTCTTCTATGCACTTTGATGATGCATGCCTTGTGTTTAGCATAAGCAGAGCAGAGTTACTTGTTCAGTAATTGGGTATGATGAGATGTACATGAGCAGTATGTGGCAGTGATATCTGCAGCAGATTCAGAGATTGGATTGGCATAGGTTGCCTTATGAGAAATTGGCTTGACTTAGATTGGCTGAGCTGTATGAGCAGTTGGTTTGATTCAGGTGGACAAGTTTTCGTGAGCAGACTTAGATTGACTGAGTTGGTTGATGTGAGAAACAAATTGATTGGTACAAGTTGATTGTACATGTTGATGAGTATTGGGATACAGTGGATATTGATCGGTTGGATGATTGATTGGTACAGTGTAATTGGACATGTTACTGGTTTAGTTCTAGTGCAGTGGTGAGTTTATGAATAATGATCAGATGATGAGCAATGTGATACAACAGACGGTGATCAGTTGATGAGCAGTGATGTAGTAGACAGTGATCAGTGGTTAGTAGTGGCAATGGTTGTGCAGTGTGGTACAGGTTGTGCAGTGTGGTACAGGTTGTGGAGTGTGGTACATATTGTGCAGTGTAGCACAAGTGTTGAATAACAGGTCCGCAGGATCAGTGCGGTTGTGGTTCAGCTATTTCTATCTTCTTATCATGGTGGCAGGACGGGGCAAGGAAAGGAGGTCATAGCCTCCTTCCGGTGGAAGCCGAAAATCTAGGGAGTGGCAGCTTCTTTCAGGTCGTAGCCTGTAAATCAAGGGGGTCGTAGCCTCCTTCGAGTTGAAGCTGGAAAAATTGAAGTCTTTGTAATAAGGGGGTTGTTGCTTCCTTCCAGTTATTTCTGGAAAACTATTTTAAAAAGGCTTCCGTGGTTTTCCCCCCAGGACTTGGGTTTCCACGTAAAAATCTTGTGTACTGTGTTGCTATGATTTCTATGTGATGATGATGATATGATGATAATGTGACAATGCATAATATTGAATAAGTTGTTGATTATAAAAGTTGAAAAAGTAATAAAGACTGCACACACAGATTCACCCCACCTCTCTGTGTTCCTGGTGTGTTCAACATGTTCTATCAATCTTCGTTTATCTCTGGTATATGACTTTCCTATTGGTTTTTTTATGGAGTCTCAACCTTAAGTAAGGGTGGTGTAGGAGTACACCTTATGTTAAATAAGGACCATTACTTCTTCCTAATACTTGGATGTGGCATGAGCACAAACACTTGGTAAGAGCTTCTTGCTCTTTGGGTGCTTCTCAGCTTTTCAAAGCACACTGGGCTCCCATACTTGCATATCATAGGGGACTGTTCAGCTATTATCTATTGGTTCAATGGATTAGATTCCTTGGAGACTCTTGATTTGGAAGGTTAGTGTAAGGAGATATCAAATCTCAGATCTTACTTTATCCATCTCGAATCAGTTCATGTATTCAAATAATTCAACATTCAGGCGGATCATCTCTCTAAGGAGGCACTCCATATTTTAGCTGGGCTACTATATATATTGAGGGAGCATGCATATGGCATGGCTCAGCACAACTCTTTTGAGCTATTATTTCACTTTATGTGACTGTGTTTTTCAGAATATGATCTCCGATGATTGAATTGACTATGATTTTTGCTTGCCAGCAGAGTGCCTCCTTAAATTTATTGATCTGTTAGAAGTAGAATGTTGTTGTTAGGCTGATTCGAGAGGGGAATTGGAAGTTCTTATATATATGCTCTCCTCACATATTAGGAAAATGTTGGTATTGGAAACTAGTGGATACATTATGTTGATGCTTCTCTTTCTTGAGCCCCTTCATATGTTTTGGAAGAACTACATCCAAGCTGTGAAATGATGTTTTGAAGAAGTTGTTTACTTTGTTGAGTGTAATATTTTGTTGGTGAACAAAGATTTCCTTTGATTCATATGAATATCAAAGAAACGCTATTTTTCTCCTGGAAAAATCTTCATTTGATGTTTGTTGATCTGTGTCAATCTTCGTTGGGTTAATATTCATATGTCTTCCCATTCTACCTTAAAGATCATGAAACTCCGATACTCATCAAACTCCGAGAGTCCACCCATCATCAAAATATTTGAAAGAAAAGTTAAAGTTAAAACCTATAATATCCATAATAGTCAAAGTTAGATAAAGCTAAAACATTTAGCTAAAATAACAAAGGTTTTAAACACATACTAATACAAATACACATGTCCTCCAACTCCTTAGATAGTTTATTCACATGTTTCACATTTAATCCTTTAAAGCTATTCCTTTCTATACTCAAACTA
The DNA here is from genome assembly GCA_001517045.1 of Pseudotsuga menziesii. Classification (NCBI taxonomy): domain Eukaryota; kingdom Viridiplantae; phylum Streptophyta; class Pinopsida; order Pinales; family Pinaceae; genus Pseudotsuga; species Pseudotsuga menziesii. Next base: position 174,543 of record LPNX011007590.1, read on the forward strand.
AAACCAAGTACACGTCTTCCAATTCTCCAAATAATTTATTTAAACGCTTACATTTAATCCTTTAAAATCGGATTCTTTCTAAACGAAACACAAACCTTTAAAACCGATTCTTTATGAACTAAACACAAAGACAGAAAAACCTATGGTAACCCACCCAGTATCACAAACACAAATACTCTACAAGCAAACACAACAAAACTATGATACTCGAGCCATGACCACAAACACAAATAATCCACCCATCATAATATAAAATAAATAAATAAATAACTAAGAATACTCTCCCATCATTTAAAAATAATAATAACCCCACCTATCATATTAAGAAAAAACTCCACTCTTTATTAAAAAAATTCGAAGAAGTTAAAGTTCTAAACTCAATACATACTCGGACATATTGGGACTTTATATGATAAAAATTCAAAGAAATTAAAGTTCTATACTCAAAGTTTTAAATACATATTCATACATACTGGGACTTTATATGATATTCTCATCTCAAAAAGTTCATATAAGACAAATAGAAGACTAAATTCCACATATTATTAGAAACACAAAAAAACAGAGTAAGTTGAGAAAAAAAAGTTAAAACTCAAGGTTTTAAACTATTGTTTATTGATATGATTTAAACTTTATTCGTTATTGATATGATCATATGTAAAAATATTCAATATATATAAATTTAATAGAAGATTAATTTCTATATATATTAGAAAAGTTGGCAGAGTGGATAGATATTATCATAAGCAGAAATATTCTAATATATAAATTCAATATATCCTAAATTCTATATATTAAAAAAACTGATAGGGTAGTGTTGGATTTTCTCCCTCTTCCAAGGATTTTGATCTATGTTCAGTTCTTTTTGCTTAGTGTAACAAAGCCTAAGAAATCGGTTTGACAGACCAAATCTTAGTTAGCAGTCTCTGCGACGCAAATGTAGTATCACCGAGATATCTTTCTTAATAGGTAACTGCCAGAACCACATTTCCACGATTGGGTGGGGGATTTATGGTACCTCGGTTCCTTACCAAGGCGCTCAACAAAGCCTGTAGGTGGATTATCTATGCTTACTTTGAATAGTTAGACCGCGACCTAACCTCCCTTACACAACTTATTATAACAACAACCTTTATGCAGCATAATCGTATTCAACTGATACAATGTGATTGATATACATCTATTCATTCATACGCAAATTTGTAATAATCTATTCAATGCAACATTTACACAGGTAACTCAAACGCATTCAGCATTCATACATATACATAGATTATAATGTGGAAACCCATTCGGCCAAAAAAAAATGTGCTCTTCATCTGGCTTGAGAAATATATGCACCTTTCGTTTGTGCACTAAGTTGCAGACTATGTCCTATATCTTCTTCTCTATCTTTCTAGACTCTTTCTTCCTCTCATGCTCTCTCATATTCTCTCTGCTTTCTTTCTACTCAACTTTATTAATGGTCCGCACACAACCTGGATCGACTCGACCTCTACTATACTTTTGCGCACTCAACTACAAATTCTTCAACTCATATGCACTCAGCAACACTAACATAAAACAAAATAAAGTGAAACTAACAGTCTAACAATGCAGAGCTAACAATAGAGAAGATAACCTGCATACATCTTGGGTTCCTTCTTTTATAAACCCTTTTATAGTCTCGTTACAGAATTTTTTACTGTTGCTTTCTCAGCCGACTTCCTATACTTAGCCAACAGGATTTCTTTCAAGTTCTAGTAACACCTAACGTGAGGCATTAATGGCCTAGATTACAAAGATACCTTCATACGTGTCGTTTCTGCCGATTCTAGCTGAACTCGTACCCACGATCTTTATGTCCTGTCACTTTCTAACTGTTACGCCTTACTATCATTTTTCAACCGTTATGCCACTTGCACGCCTTATGATATTGTTATTTCATTGCATCTTCCCTTGTTTCACTCCTTCCTTATGTCGTGGCTTCCTCTTCTGGCGCACATCTTACTTCTTTTTCATTTCATTGCTTCTGTTGCATCTAAGTTTCTCTTCTTCTTTAGATCTTCTCCATACTTAGGTAGAATTCTAAGTGATTCTACCTTCCTTTCCCTAGGACCAACAAGCCCCCAACACTCACCTGTGGCTCATCCTGAGCCACTCGAAGCTATTCCTCCATGTCTTTCCTTGTGCTAAATTTATCGTGAAAATATTCCAGGATTTTTGCCACTTTCACTGCTTCTAATCACATTTCTTCCTCTGTCTTCTGCAATTGTTCCATAAGGTCGAAACTAATGTGTTTTGACATTATATTATCTAATGATGTAGTTACATCGTGCATATTCTGATGTGTAGGTTGAATAAAATCTGTAACTCTTTTTGCTTTAGCCTACAGCTCTTCCACCTTTTCCACATGTTGTTAATGTTGTTGTGTGCGCAACACTGTTACTTGCTGCTGCAATTTCCTCATATCCATTGCCTTAGGAATTTTCTGCACTAAGGGTGACTGCTTCATGCCATTCCTTATCTGAGTAATATTTGCTTCAAGCGAAGTTAGCTCATTTGCAATTTTCTCTAATTTCTCATCATCAATTAGTGCTTCCCAAGTCTAAGAGACTTGGTCGACAACCTTGGCACATATCATTTATGCTTCTTATATCTTCTTTGCAGCTTCAATTGTTGCTTCCCTTCTTTCCTCTATTACCTACAAGGGTGTGCTTGGTTTTACTTACTCTTCAAGCTGTGTGACTTTCTTCGTAAGGTCTTCCGCTATTTCACCAAGTCGAGCGACTTCGGTGTCTGGCACCCTTTCCTCTGTTATTTTGTCTTTTGCAATGTTTTTACAAACCAGAGCTATTGCCTTGTCGATTATCTGATGGTTTTCTTCTAATGTCTTCATCTTCTACTCATTTTCCTCTACTAGTAGTTTCATTTTCATGATGTTTTTGTTTGCGGCCTTCATTTGCTTAGCCATGGCACATTCTCGCACTTCTATTTCTGCAGCTACAACACTCTGTATTGCATATACTTCAATTGTATTCATTGATGAGAAATTTATGGTTATCTGGATGATGTCCCTGGAAACATTGTTAAACTCTGGAGTTCCTAAATCAAGAACTCCTCCCGAAACTTTCGCTTTTATTGGTGGACTAGAACTGGTATTGTAGTTGGTTCCACTTTTGAAGTCTTTGGTGGATCTTTCGACTCTGTGGTTGGGAGTGGAAAGTCGACAACAATTTTAACATATTCAACTACTTTACACAAAGCTTTGAGCAGATCAGTAACAGTACCTGGAATCTCTTCTTGTCGCTCCTCTATGGTTTTGAATCTTGTCTGCACAACTTCAACTATTTCATGAATCTTGATTTGCACATCTTCACTGTCCAAGCTAATGGTATTTTCATTTATGTTAGCCTTCATCTTCTTCTTCTTTCTTCGAGACTCTACATGTTCTTTCTAAGGTTCTTCCTCTTCCTTTTCTATTTCTGGTTCTGTCAGGGTTGAATTGGAATGAATCTCTACTGAGTCTGAGTCGTCCAATAGATTTTATTCCTCCTTCCCCTCATCTGGTGATGGTGGGATCTCCTTTTCTAGTTGTTCATCCTCTTGTTGTAGTTTATCTTTTGGCATCGAAACGCGCCATTCTTAAGGCCAGTCCTCAACAATTTCTTCAACACCTTTCTCTGTCATTGTGAATTTTATCAGCAAACTTTGACGTTGCTGGTCCTGGTGTGGATACATGTTGACATGATGCACGCCAATCTCAAATCTAACAATTTGACTAAATCATCGAACATTCTTGTCATCTAACCTACACATGTTCTTTATCTAGTGCATTATAGTTTCGCCATGCATAAAGAATTCAATGTTATTTTCTTTCTGTCCAGCCCTTTTTTTCTTGTCGAACCAAAGGTTCTGGTATGCCACTCCTCTGTAGTTCATTGACAGATCTACCCCTTGTTATTTTGGTGGGTCGGACCATGCTATAAATGAAATTAAAATTAATGTCCATGAGTAGTGAAATGACCTACCATTTCCCTGTACATCAATATCATCTTGTAGTAGCTCATTCAGCAGGAACCAACACCTGTTAATATGAACTCCCTCTACACAGAGTTCAGTGGGTGGAATTGCTCTCACAGTGCATTGCTATGGACGCATCTTGAGTAATAACTTCGTTGCCAACACCTTTGAAGCAAAGCAAACATTATAATTATAAATGGAATCGATCATAAATCCTCTTTTATTTCTTACTACATCATATTTTTCCTTCATCTGTGCAGTTATTTCCACTTCTTGGTCCCTTTCGAGAAGTGGCACTGGGTCCATTCCTACAAATTGTAGGCCTATGATGATTGCACTAAGTTCAACATCTACAAGTATAGGTTTTCCTAGCCATAATAACCCACCATGAAAAAATACCAATAAATGCTTAAGACAACTATTTATTGGTGTGTTGTGGCAAAAATGTGGCATATATAACAACTATAGTATGCCAGACCGTTCCAATCCGCTATCCCATTCCTTTGCAACAGATCGCTTGTGCGCCTAGGGTGTGTCCTATACAATATCCATGCAGTTTTGGCAGTCCAGGTTTCTGTGCTTCTTCTTATCATGATCAACAAAAGATAGTTTTCTCAAGTTTGGCATAATATCCATCAATACCTTCACTCCATTGGGCATCAATGGTGATATTAGTGGGGCCCTTGTCTACTTTGGGATTTTAAATTTCGATGTATTAGTGCGTCTAGGTGGGATATAAGGTGGAATCAAATTTCTTGTCTCAAAATATTCATCCTTCAATGGGGGTAGCGCTGGGGTCGTGGATATTTTTTCCTTACTCTTTCGGTTACCGGTGCATTTCCCCTCTGTGGTTTTAGGCGGACATGGCCTGTCTTTTCCAGATGGCCTAATGGGGTTCAAATTCACTACTAGAGTAGTCTAGGCAGTAGTTGGTGTCTCCTGTTGAGTGGTTGGTGATTGCCCTCTTCCTATAGTGGGATGTAACTAGCGGTATCTTCCATGAATATGGTGGGTGATGTGGGATCAAACTCGACTGTACTTGTGTTGGAAATGGAAATGACCAGCTATAAACAACTTGCTTCGACTCTTTAAGGTGATAGATGGAGTAGCTCTTATCTCTTGCAAACAAAATGAAAGGATCCTTGGTGTCAAAGTATGATAGGATACCTCAACTTTCCCTAGTTGTTCTTCGCACGTGTGAGCAATTAATCAGGAAGGAATTCATCCTTTTAGGAACATGGGTGTATTGCCAACTCATTATTGAAACTTTTTTGCTATGCCACCAATTATATGTCACTTTAAATGGTAGTTATTTCCATAAATATAGACATGACCAAAAAGCACGCTGTCATATTTTCTTGGATTTGTGAAATTAATGATATCCAACCTGTCCTGTCATATTTTGTCAAATTTTTTATTTCACACAACCGAGTCGCAGTTAAAAAAATAAGGTTTATCTACGCACATACCTTCTGAATCAAGTACATTTATCTCAAGTGTATCATCATCATCCGATTCTCCTGTAATAATGTAACATTCCATCTAGTGGTGTACTGTCGTGATGCATTGATGGATTTTCGTGGTTGCAGCTGGATTTCTTCAAATATCTTTTCCTTAATTTTCTGTAGCACAACATCAATTGTCGTATGTTCACTTGAAAACTAAAATGTATCAGTGAAGCTTTTAACTAACTCTTCCCATTATGCAGTTCCTCTTTGTAGCTCCACTGATGTATACCAATTTATTGGTACCATTTCCAATATGTGTATGAGTCGATGAACACACTCCTGTCGTGGATTTCCTTCCATGCCACGCGACAATGATCAATATGATCCACATGATTTGTTATTCCTATATACTTTTGATCAGAATAACTGATCTCTTCACTAAATCTTATCTCTAGTAATCGTTTACACTATGGCCACTCAGACATATATTGTTTATGTGTACCCCACCATCTAGCGGGCGTAGCTTTCAACCCAAATTCCAAGGAAGAAATTCATTGTGATTCTGTAACTTTTTCTTCAAAATCCACCAGAAAAGATGCAAGGTTGGGTAATCCTTCATATTTAGGCAGCTCGCTTGCTTCGGTTCCTACCCTTTGAACAGATCTTGTGATTCTCGCGCATCTTCTCATGGAGACTTCATGCAGCCTGTTCTGCAAATTTTCCAAGGCATCACCAGAATCAGATGCTTAAGAGCTTACACTCTGCCAACTTAGCTTCCCATCAACTATTGGATTTATATAATCTTCTCTCGAAGACATGATATTATACAACTAATCTAGGTAATTTCCTTGGCCTTCACTATTTACTGGATCGACATATCTCTTCCCTTCAAGCAAATCAATTGGCGCAACCACCCTTAGTTTAGAATCTTCAAATGACAAATTTTTTTTCTTAAAATTAATAATGGTTTGGTTGTCTATCGCCCAATCGATTCCCATAATTGCAGTGTATGGATTTTTGTCATCGACAATTTCGATTACTTCAAAGTCTACATATGTCCTTAAGCCTTCAAATTCTATAGGAACTTGTGTTAGTATACCAATTAGTAGAACCTTCGATTGGTTCTCAAGGCTTAACTGAATGATAGAACAGTCTAGTCGTGGCTTATTCATGCTCTCCCATGTCTGTCTTGTCAATATGTTAACATTCAAGGACAAATATAATATGATATAATCCATATCATAATCTCCTATTTATGCAGTCATTCGTAGTTCTCGGCCTGTTTTTAGTCTCTTCCTGATATGGTTAACTCTTTTTTTAAGTCATATGTCATGTGGAGTTTCTTCTATAATTGTTGTTAGTTCTGAGACAACATATTTATCATTGATTAGTTCTAAACAACTTTTGAAAATTTCTTTAAGTTTACTAACATTTTCCATTGGTTTCTTCTTGAGTAACTATTCAAATTGTTCAGCTATGGTCTTGAATTGTCCATATGTTGACAGTTGATTAGCATCAACAAAATCTGGTTGCACATCTAGGAAGACTTCCTTATCCTTCTGGACATCTAGCGCAGATTTCTTTTGTGTCATGGGTCATACCTGCGGCTGTCCATGCTATGTATTCTGGTTGACACCTATCGCAACACGTCATCTTGTAACCACAATGATGCTAGGTTCTCTCGGCTCACTAAAAATCATCTGAATAGTCTGGTTGGGGTTCGGATTTTGATTGTGCATAGGGTTGGGATTTATGGCGGTTTGAGCCTTCCATTTTGCAATTAGTTGCGGACACTATTTAATAGTGTGATCAAATGATTTACAATATGTACATGTTTTTGCAAGAATTTGGCAATCTCAGGAAAAATTTCCTAGATTCCCATAGTTATAACATATGACTTAGCCTCTTCCTCGACCAAATCCTCCTCCTCCTTGTTATTGTCCTCGACCTTGAAAATTTCCACCTCCCCTTTGCTGAGGGTATTGTTGTAGTGGCGGATATTGATTTTTCTGGTATTGCGAATGAGGAGACTGTCGTTGTTGATATTGCGGTGGTGGATATTGAGCAGGCTGATATTGAGGATGCGCTCATTCAGCTTGCATTTTCTCATCATTTTTCATCAATTAGGTATCCACCATCTTTTCCTACAGCAGTTGCAGTGCTCTGTAGTATTTTTCATCATGACCTACTGATTTACAAAATTTATAATATAGACTAGTTGGTGCACTTATAATCTTCTGTAAATACATACATTCTTTAGACTTGTGGCCCCTAGTCTAACATATTCTACACCAGGGCATCCCTTGGGTGTTTATCGGGCTCGACACTCCTGCTGGGACGTAGTTCTTGAGCATCGGGAAATTGTATTTATGGTGTCTATTTGTTCTACATCTTGTACACCATAGTTCTTCTTGAACTTCCTTGCCTCTCTTAATGTCTTGGAGCTGCACTGTAACATTGGTGAGCTGTGACTGAAATTACATCATTCATGTGCTGCTATCTCCAATTGAGGAGGATTCTAACTTCATTGGTATCTCAAGATCCTCTAATACAACACAATATTATGTTGCATCAATGGGGTTTTGATGTGTGGAAACAAGGCGACAATGAACCACTCCTTATGTTGTACGCTTGAAATTTGGAAGCTCACTTTGGCCATTGATGTCTTAAATCTTTGGTCAAAGTCCTAGACAGACTCTGTCGGTAGCTGCTTAATTTTTTTGATCTCAGTAATGCACTATGATTCAGACTTTGGCTTCCTAAAATCATCTATCATTCCCATTTGAATCTCATAGAGTGTTTTCTGGACAACTCCTACTAGCACTATAAAAATTACATATACCAATCAAGTGCATGACCTCGCAGAGTTGTGATCATCTGTGTTTTCTTGATATTTTCATCCTGGATCCACCGCACAGTCTGCACAGCTTCACAAAGGAACCAATGTTGTTATGGGTCCTCCAACCCATTTACATTGAATATTGGTAACTTAATGTCATCCCCAACCATTGTATTTACTGCTGGTATAGTTGGAACAAAACATTTTCTAGCCGAACTTCCTTGTTTGCTATTTACAACATTAGTACTACTTGTATTTACAAATGCACATGGAGACAAGTCTCTAGATCTTACCTCTGGCGATTTCTACGGTGTTGTAGGTGAGTTGTAACCATGTTCCTGATATGGAGCTTCAGTCGACTCTTTTGATTCTATGTCTCCTTCAGAGATCAGTTGATATTCTCATTCTTCATCGCAAGACCCTTTGTCTAAGTACGGCACAAGCTCGTAGTATTATTCTTCTCTGGTCGTGCTGCAACTTCCTCTTCCTAAAAGAGTCTTTCTTTGCTTTTCGGATCTAAATCTTCTTCCACTTATTAAACAACCAGACTTTATTTCAGTTCCGCTATCTCTAGGGAACATATCAAATCGGGTCACGCCATTTTTCATAGATTTATGTTGCGACATACCCACTCTTTTTGTACACAGTCTTCACTTGTCACATTCATAGAATGCCTTTTTCACAAAAAAACATTTTTATCCATGTCTTTAAAGATGACAGATATCTACCAAGTGGTCCTTGAAAAAAATTCTGCTCTACCTCACTGTATGAGGTTATTGTGTCAACAACAAAATCGATAATATATCCCTCCAAGATATTGTCTATTCAAAATTTGAAATCCCTCGACATTGGGGAGTCTTACTCTTTTCAGTCACTCAATCAACTAAAGGGTTCCACTCCTTCGGTTCTCCTCCTTGGAAATTTCTTTGTTGGGTTGCCAACTTAGACAACCACTCATGCAACACAATGTGAAACTCAGAAAAGAAAATCTCGTGGATATCTGTATAGAGGTACCGGCCTAACCACTTTGTTGGGTTCCACCGAGATCCTTCAATTTCTTCTCGTGTAAATTCTAATGCTTTGAAATCCACCCAATCTTGGATCTATGGTTTCGTTGGTTCCCACAACATATCCCTCACCAAAGTGATTTGGGTCCCGACAATGGAACTATTTGTTGGATTTTCTCCCTCCTACAAGGATCCTGACCTAGGTTCATTCCCTTCTGCTTAGCGCAACAAAGCGCAAGATATCAGTCTGGTAGAGCAAAGCTCATTTGGCAGCACCTGCGACATAGATGCAGTCTCACTCGAGATATCTTTCTCAATGGGTAACTACCAGAACCCCATTTCTACAGTTGGGTGGGGGATTTATGGTACCTCAGTCCCTTACCAAGGCGCTCAACAAAGCTTGTGGGTGGATTATCTATGCTTACTTTGAACAGTTAGACCACGACCCGACTTCCCTTATGCAACTTATTATAACAACAACCTTTATGCAACATAATCGTATTCAACTGATACATTGCGACTGATATACATCTATTTATTCCTAAGAAAATCTATAATCATCCATTCAATAAAACATTTACACAAGTAACTCAAATACATTCAACATTCACAAATATACACATAATATAAAGTGGAATCCCAACCAGGAAAAATCCACAAAGGTGCACTAAGTTGTAGACTTTGTTCTAGATCTTCTTATTTATATTTATAGACTCTTTCTTCATCTCATGATATTTGATATTCTCTCTGATTTCTTTCTAATCATATTTACTAATGATCCGCATACATCTTGGATCGACTCAACTTCTCCTATATTTTTGCACACTCAACTGCAGATTATTCAACTCATACGCACTCAACAACACTAACATACAAGAAACTACATGGAAACTAATAGTCTAACAATACAGATCTAACAACAAAGAAGCTAACCCGCATACAACTTGGGTTCCTTATTTTTTAGACTCTTTTACAGACTCTTTTACTGTTGCTTTCTCAACCGACTTGCTATACTTAGCCAACATACTGTCTTTCCTGTTCTAGTAACACCTAATGGGAGGCACTAATGGCCTGAATTACAAAGATACCTTCATACGTGTGGTTTCCGCCGATTCTAGCCAAACTAGTACCCATGATCTTTATGGCTTGTCACTTTCTAACTGTTAGGCCTTACTTTCATTTTCTAGCCATTATGTCGCTTGCACACCTTCTGATACTGTTATTCCATCGCATCTTCCCTTGTCACACTCCTTATGGTGCAACTTCCTCTTCTGGTGTGCATCTTCCTTCTTCTTCCTTCCTTTCATTGCTCCTGTCACAGCTCCTTTCTTTTCTTCTTTAGCTCTTCTCCATACTTAGGAATAATTCTAAGTAATTTATGCTTTCCTTTCCCTAGGCCCAACATGTAGACATGGATTATCATAAATAAAATATTTCATATATATTCAACAAATATTCTAATATATAAATTCAATAAAAAGCTAATTTCTATATAAATTTAATAGAAGAATAACTTCTATATATCAAGAAAACTAATAAAAACTAATACGAATAAACTAATAAGAATAGGCAGAGATTATCATATATATAAAAATATTCCATATATAAATTCAATAGAAGGCTAATTTCTATATAAATTTAATAGAAGAATAACTTCTGTATATCAAGAAAACTAATAAAAATAAGAAGAGATTATCATATGTAAATATATTCCATATATAAATTCAATAGAAGACTAATTTCTATATATTAGAAAAACTCATAAAGTAGAAAAATAATTATGAGATGTAAAATATTTAATATCTGAAAAAATAAAAGCTAAAACTCAAACTTTTAAACTTTATATATTTTATCATATGTAAAAAAATTCAATATATAAGTTCAAAAGAAAACTAATTTCTATATATTAGAAAAATGGATCAATTTAGAAAGAAACAAAAGAAAAGTAAAACAAGTTAAGAAAAAAAATAAAATAAAATAAGAATAATCAAGTTAGCAAGTAAGAATTATTAATTTAAATAAACCAACCTAAATTGAAAATCAAAATAAAACATATTTCAAGATGCCTAAATTGCAATATCAAGAATTTCAAATAAACAATGTGTTCTACAAAATAAGCCATATTTCAAAATGCCTAGATGAAGAAGTTCATGTGTTCTACAAAATAATTCATATTTAAAGATACCTAAATTGCAAGATCAAAAAGCTCTAATAGTGCAATGTATCATACAAAATATATATAGAAAATATAGAAATAATATAGTTCAAGAAGATAAAAAAGATGATAACGAAGTCTCTCTAATTATAAAGAACATTTTCAAAAACAAACTATATATATAGAAAATATAGAAATAATATAGTTCAAGAGGATAAAAAAGATGATAACGAAGTCTCTCTAATTATAAAGAACATTTTCAAAAACAAACTAATAGAGCACCAATGTTTATAATAAAGTTCCAAACTAACTCTGGTTCTTGAGCACATGATGAAGTTCCAAATTAACTTCAACTTGTTCTTGAGATTTATAAATACAATGACCTTTATGATGGCACATTTCGAATTAAATTGAAAGAATTATAATGGGAGCAAGTAAATATATTTTAAAAAATAAAAAAATATAACAATTTCATATAATTATATTTTTGTTATGAAAACTAATCTTAAGGATGGCACATTTCGAATTAAATTCAAAGAATTATAATGGGAAGCAAGTAAATATATTTTAAAAAATAAAAAATATAAATAATTTTATATAATCATATTTTTTATATGAAAACTAATCTTAAAGAAAGCAAAAGCTTTAAAAATTAGAGTTGTAAAGTCAACATTGGATATCCTTAAAGGGGATCATGTACAAAACAAGGAGGTAGTTTTTTTTAAGAGAAAGAGTTCTAGGTTGTTGAGGATTTCAAATTGAAGAAACAAATTTATACGCTTGGTTATAGAGTCCACACTGTTTACAGTGGGGAAAATGTGATTGAAGAAGATAGTTTTGTTGAGATTTACATATTATAGAAAACCATAGTTGAAAAATCCCTCTTTATGATAAATTTGTAGACTTAACATGTAAGGAAGAAATCCTTATGCGATGTAGATAAATGAATGTTGTGTTTTAAAGGTAGCATTTTAGATCTAATTTATAAAGTCCAAGAATGATATATAATATGGAATTGAGAAAGAAAAAGTAGTTAGTTTGAATGCTACTGTGGAATAAAAGAAGTTGACAATAAAAAAATATGTGAGATCAAATAGTGTTAAATTCAATGAAGCATATGATCCTCAGGCTTTCATAAATTCAAATGATGAAAAATATTGTAGAAGAGAGAGAAGCAATCGAGTAACTCAGATCAATAATTCATGGCAAATTAACACTCATGAGACCAGTAATTGGAAGAAAAATCATATATCCATTAATCAATATATAATTAAGTAATACAATGGTAATACTATTAGGAGAATTCAAATACCTAATATAGGATTTGAATCTACCAACATGGACTGAATCTAGAGCTAATTCACTGTGGGAAAATCACCACTAGAGCTCACTAATGCAACTCGGGATCACTAAAACATTTCACAACCAGTTAACTGATGAGGGTAGGTGAAGAAATGCGTTATACTTCCCTAAATCATGGAAATTGGCTCTAGGATGACAGAGAGTGATCTAACTGATGGGAATCTGAGCATAAATGGACTTAATTGAATACCCACTATAGTCAACTAGTGGAGACTATGGGTGACACTAAGACTAGGTTCCATCTAAATTATAGGGATTGGTCCTTGGGGCACCTAAACTCATGCATACAGTTGTAGTAAGTGGAAGGTGTGTCCTAGGTGTGTCCCCTATGCACTAGTGGAGTGATGAAGACCTCCTAAGATAGGAAAATGGACAAATAAATTATGTGGTCAAATAAAGGATTAATAATAATCCAAACACCCCCCTTTAATCCTGACTTTTGACAACCTAGGACCCGGCAATTAATACTAAAGGTCACCCATACAATATAAATGCAAAAATAATAATTGCTTAACAAAAACTGTAGACCTTCTTGGTAGAACAGATCAAAGTTCTTATTATCAAAATGATTTGAACACTTCTAGGTTCTACATACAAATCTAGATAAAGGATTGAGGTATTCCATACTATATTGCTTGGAATTGCACACTGTTAGAATGGGATCGAGGAAATGGGGAAAAAACCATGGGAACACCCCCCCCCCCCCCCCCCCCCCCCCCAAAAAAAAAAGTAGAAAAACTAGAAGCAAGGTTTCATACTAAGAGAAAAAAAAATCTTCTTGAATAAAAACTTGTGAAAATATTTCTGCAATTTGCATCAATGTGAAGCAGTAATGCAATGTGATGGTTCTTGTGTGCACTAGGTTCCTGGGACTATGCATGTGAACTTTTCCATATTATTCTAATTCGATGATAGATAGGATAATACATGTTTCATTTGTCTCTTCTTTCTAGAGTAAGAGTGACATGATCCAATTTGTTCTTCAATGAGTAGAATTGTTGATCATACCTTACCATCATGTAGCATCTTTGTGGGAGCTTGTTGCACCTCTTTGGAAGAAGGGAATTTTCTTAACATAACACGAGGCTCTCTTTTTTAAACTAGGATCATGTTCTCCTCATGTCAGATGACTCTCCAGCCATGTTCCCATATGCTCCAATAACCTTTTGAGCCCACTTAGGCATAGGATTGGGAGTAGGGACTCGATACGGATCTGGATCACTTTGAAATTCATCTTCAATTTAATAAACTGATTCAACTGTGTCCTCTGCTTTGGATTCTGGATCTAAAACACTAATGGAAACATTATCATGTGCAAAAGGTTTAGGTAGAATGGCTTTGTCTTCCCTTTCAAATGGAAGCTTAAATGGAACTGGATTTGAGTATGGAAGAAAGTGTGAGAATTCATATGCCTTGGAGGCATGGTTTGCAACACCTTTCATTATAAAATTCTCGGTTGATATATCTAACATCTCCACTTAGTCAGGACCAAATACAACTCGCTTTGGTGAGCATGCATGAGTCACCTGGTATATAGACAACAAATTTGCAGCTGAGGGAACATAGAGTACATTTTTGAACACTCCATACTTTAACTTGATTGAACCCTTTCCTTTAACTTGAATTTGAGTGTCATCACCCGTGTGAAAAATTAGACTATTCGTAAGTTGTAATGACGAGAATAAATTTTCCGGATGCAACCATATGATTGGAGGCTTCTAAATCAATGAGGAAGGCATGTGATTTTGAACAACTAGACTTCAGTACATGGCATCTCTCATCATGATATTCAGTCTTTCCTCTAGATTTATCCTTCCTTGCTCCTTCAAGGAGGGAAATATTATGCTTCTCAAGGAGTTTTGTCATCTGATCTATGGTCTTCTTCATACAACATTTCTCTATATGGTTTCCTTTCTTATAGGAGGAGCACTTTCCCTTATGAGGCCTTTGATGTTTGTCCTTCCTAGAGCTCGAGGCTTCATCTTATGGATCAAACTCTTCTTTAGGTTCAAATTCATTGTTCATTTTCTCTTTTCCTTTTTTCTTCCTCCTTCTTTACGCATTCCTTGTCTCACTAGCTAAGAGATATTGATTTGGATAGGCTCTGAGAGATTCCATCTATATCATATTGTCTTGTTCCTTTATTAGAGACTCTGTGAAGGCATCGAGGGATGTAATTTTCCAATAAAGAGTATTCAGTCTCTTAGAGTTAAAGGTAGATACAAACACTGAGAATTTTGGGCCAAGTTTGCTAAGTATGCAAAGCACCAATTGCTCATCCTTCTTCTCAATCCCACATTGCTTACATTGAATGACCAATGATTTGAATCTTGATAAAAATTGTTGTATAGTTTTAAAGTTACTGGGTTGTAGTGCTACCAACTCATTCTCCAGGATATGTCCCCTCAACTCATCTTATTTTCCATATAAGGATTCAAGATTATCCCATACTTCTTTTGGAGTCTTGAGTCCATCAAGATGGAACAACAACTCCCTGGAGATGTGGATGGGCATGAATCCAAAATATTCATCAAGCTTATCTAGATACTTGGATTTTACAATATATTGTTGGGGTTTGACTTCTCTTCCCATGGTGACCCCATACAAACCATTGTTGCAAGGTACTTTGCATGTCATCCCTCTAATCAAGGTAGCTGAAAGGTGTGAGGATTCTGGGATTCAAAGCTACTGAATAATCCATTTCACATCTTCAAGAACAACAAGTTATTCAATAAATCTTCAAATAACCTACAATAAATCTTCAATTTGAATCAAATTAGTTTAAACAGTCTCCACTTTGACATGTGCAATTTCTCTGGGTGCATCACACACGGATAGATTTCTCTGGACATAATCCATAGGGAGCAAGACAATAAATCCAGGATTTATGTGGAACCCAATTGTTTTTGGTGCATTAATGGAAGCTTCTGAGGTTTGTTGTTGGCTTGGATACCATCTTTGATACCATGTTAAATTCAATAAAGCTTAGGATCTTTAGGCCTGCATGAATTCAAATGATGAAGAAGATTGTATAAGAGAGAAGCAATTGAGTAACTCTGATCAATAATTCATGGAAATTCAACACTCATGAGACCAATAATTGGAATAATAACCATATATCCATTAATCAATATATAATTAAGTAATACAATGGTAATACATATAGGATAATTCAAATACCTAAGATAGGATTCGAACCTACCAACCTGGAATGACTTTGGAGCTAACTTAGTGTGGGAAAATCACCACTAGAGCTCACTAATGCAACTCTGGATCACTAAAACAGTTCACAACCAGTTAACTGATGCAGGAAAGTGAGAAAATGTGTGCTACTTCCCTTGAATAATGGAAATTGGTACTACAATGACTAATAGTGAGCTATATGATGGGAATTAGAGCATAACTGACCTTAATTGAATACCTACTAGAGTCAACTACTGGAGACTACTGGTGGCACTCAGAGTGGGTTCCTAAATTACATGGATTGGTACCTGGGGAACCTAAACACACGTAGACATGTGCAATAAGTGGAATGTGTCTCCTAGGTGTGTCTACCATGCACTAGTGGAGTGATGAAGACCTCCTAAGCTAGGAAAATGGACAAATAGACTATGTGGTCAAAGGGAGGATTAATAATAATCCCAACAAATAGTACATGAAGAATTAGAGATTATAGTTTGAAAAAATTCATTGAAAGATGTTTCAAAGTACGTATTAGGAAGAAAATTCATAATTCCAATGAGATATGTATCTTGGAACAAGATGTATCACCAGATGAATCATTTCATACCCCATTTTGAGTCCTTCTAGCGAATTCAAATCTTATTGTAGTATGTGCAAATAGATGTCAACAAAATATGGCGGGAAATGTCCTAGAAATCTAAGATTGTGGGTTAGTTCATTAAATTTCTCAATGGCATGTTGCAACAAGATTTAATTTCCCTTAGATTCATTGATAAAATAAATATGAAATAATAAGAATAATTTAATACAAGCAACTCTAAATAAATGTGATGTAATGGAATAAGAAAGTAAGGCTTATGAGGATAAGTTTACTCATCTTTATCAGCATAGCTTACCTTCATCTTGGCCTCAAAACCATGGACAATTGGGAACTTAAATATATGAGAAATACTTAACTTCTTGTAGAAACAATAATGAGAAACTAGGGGAATGGATAAATGCCCTTACTGGTTAACAAATAGTGGATACAATATCACTTGATTTTAATCTATTTTTTATATTTATTATTCTCTATCAAGCTCAAAATCCAATTTTATTTAATATTTATACCAAGTTCGACATCGCCCATAAAAATGTATGTTAGTAGCTGCATCCTTCTAGATGATCATGGGAAAAATATCTAGATTATGCTTCAAAAACTTAACAACTACTAGTAGAGACACGTCATCAGTAAATTTCACCCCAAAGGAAAAATTCATATGCCCTTTTTTTTATTAAAATTCATAGCTAAATGTATACAAGGAAGGAAGAGACTCCAAGAATGAAGTTGTCTGTAGGTATCCAGACTCGCAGTCTATTCAAATAATCTCTGATTATTTGGTTAAATCCTCATGAGATTGATCGTATTTTCTCAACTTTACTCCAAAAAGTCACATGATCGTTCAAGGGAAACCTCCACTAAAATGCATTTAACCAAGTTTATTAATGTGTGTTAATGATATTGGAGTATAATCAATAGACATTCCTCTAGGGATGTTCTGAGACACATATTTTTGGAGTTCCAATGGTCCTACCCTAATATCGGACCTCCCTTATCGATATATCAGCGATACAACATTTCGACACTCCGATGATCACCCCCGATAAATCTCGTCATCAGGATAAAAATATGGTCCATGCTTTAATTTAACTCTGATCAACGATACCATAGTTAGTATCAAACCTTACCCAAGATAGTCCCTAAGACACATCACTACTACATTTGGGGGTACAAATATGATGTTTGTACTAACATTTAAAGTTAAAAACTAGTTCTTACTTGGGCGGGGTTTTTCAAATAAATCCAACATGACATCGCTTAAGTGACGTGTTCAATAGTACGTCGCTTAAGCAACTCCCTATGGCATCTATGAAGTGATTCCTTAGAGTCTCTCTTAAGCGACGTACATATGTACACATTGATAAAAAAAAAGTTGGCGTGGCTTAGGCGATGTGCTGCTGAATGTATTTAGGTTTTTTTTTTCAATTCAACCAAATTAAAAACAGATTCAGATAGAACAAAAGAATGCTTTTTGGAGGGAGGATAACTTTGATTAAAGGTAAATTTTCTAGTGGACTAATGAGATTATCCATTAAATTAATTTATTTTGATTGGGTTAATAATTTCTCTATCTTTATTCTTATTGTACTAATGATTTGATAATCTCATAGAGAACAATGTTAGACAACTCTATCCATTGATTTTTCTTAGTAAATCCAAATGATATGTTTTTATGCAAATAGTTATCGATTTTGTATATGGTGATAGAAGCAACCATGGCAATACAAATGACAAAAATAAAGCCATTAATGTTGAATATGTAATTGATTATCCTACTTTCATTGCCTAACATTAAAAATGTTTTACCATTTCATAAAACCCTTCAAGTTACCTCACTGCTTTTCATTTTGGTGCAAGGCCAACAAAAAAACTCAAACAAACATCTGCTCCCACGTTCACTCATTACTTCCCACAAAGTGTTGTTGCACTTGAATCCTATGTTGAAATGTGTAAGATTGACGGTGTTGACGACCGACAAGAAGCCTCCCAGCTGTCTGCGTTCCATCATCCATCAACCACCCAACAGTCCTCCAATAAATGAAATTCACCCTCCAATAGAAATTTGAATAGTAAAAACCAGTGTGCTGCAAATTTGCTATAAATAGATCATTTCATGGCTGCATAAGGCATACTTGTAGCTTTCTCCTTTTCTTAATAAAATTCTGAGCAGCAACTCATATTTTCTTATATTTTCTATCTTTTGGATTTTCAACTCTTTAGTTTTTAGTTTTCTTCTCGCATCCTCTTCCTACAAATTGGTATTAGAGCAAGGTTGTCGACAAACTGATTGTGGAAGAGAATAGGCTGGT
Source organism: Pseudotsuga menziesii (assembly GCA_001517045.1). Lineage (NCBI taxonomy): Eukaryota > Viridiplantae > Streptophyta > Pinopsida > Pinales > Pinaceae > Pseudotsuga > Pseudotsuga menziesii. Next base: position 193,449 of record LPNX011007590.1, read on the forward strand.
TGTGGAGGTGCAAACTCATCATGGAATGGAAGAATTGATTTTAGTAATGTTGTTTTATGCTGAAAGCAATTGTAAAACATTTAATTTGGTGTGATGAAATTGCCGCAGCAAGGTTATTGTTTTTGGGTCACTAGTTTAATTTTAATTTTGTTCAAAGGCACTTGGAATTTAAAAAAAAAATCATAAAGTATTGTGAAAGTGCAATATTTAATCAGTTTGCATTAGTTTGTGCCAAGTTGCATTGACAAAGTGTTGTGGAAGTGATATATTTTGGTGCAATTTAATTATGGCGGGTGTGAGTAGCAGTAATCTACTCAACCCCAAATTCCAAAATTTAATGGGAAAAAATATGAATATTGGAGAATTAAAATGAAGACTTTATTTTGTTCACAAGAATTATGGGACTTGGTTGAGAATGGTTTTACAGAGTCACCAGATCAAGCAGCATATAATGTTTTATCACAAGCACAAAAGGATCTTATCAAAGAGAATAAGAAGAAGGATGCCAAGGCGTTATTTTTTATACAACAAGCAATGTAAGAATCCATTTACCCACGGGTTGCAGCAGCTACAAGGTCCAAGCATGGATGGGAAACTCTACAAAATTGTTATCAAGGTACTAGCAAATTCTAGTTGGTAAAATTACAAATGCTTAGAAGAAATTTCGAAAATTTGCAAATGTCAAATTCTGAGATAATAAATGATTTTTTCACTCGTGCACTGAGTATAAATCAAATAAAATCTCATGGAGATACTTTGGATGATCAAAAGATTGTAGAAAATATTTTTAGGAGTCTTTCTATTAGATTTGACCCAATTGTTGTAGCTATTGTTGACTAAATATGACACTTAAGATTTGGTCATTTAAACTTGGATGGTCTAAATTTGTTGCATAGAAAGAACATGGTGAATGGTTTGTCGTTGATTGAACAATCAAACAAACTTTGAAAAGGGTGCATTCTTAGTAAGAAACATAGAGAATAATTTCATGTTGGTAAGTCATATAGAGCAAGAGTTCCACTTGAAATTGTGCATTCAGATGTGTGTGGGTATATGCAGACACCTATTGGAAATAGCTTGTATTTTATAACTTTCATAGATGATTATTCCAGGAAAACTTGGGTATATTTCTTGAAACACAAATCAGAAGCTTTTGAAGTGTTTAAGTAGTTTAAAGTCATGGTTGAAAAGCAAAGTGGGAACTACATTAAAATTCGAAGAACAGATAGAGGTGGAGAATTTGCATCAAATGATTTCTTGAGCTTTTGCAAAACAAATGGGATCAAAAGGAAATTTACAACTAGCTATACACCACAACAAAATGGTATTGCAGAAAGAAAAAATAGAACAATAATGGAAATGGCAAGAAGCATGATGAAATCTAAATATCTACCAAATGGATATTGGGATGAAGCCATAGCTTGTGTAGTATATATTTTGAATCATTTCCCCACAAAGAGTGCCAAGGATAAGGTACCACGGGAAGCATGGAGTAATAAAAAGCATAATGTTTCTCATTTAAGAGTCTTTGGGTGTATTGCATATGCACATGTTCCTACTGAAAATAGGAAGAAGTTAGATAATAAAGGAGAAAGATGTATTTTTGTGGGATATAGTGAGCAATCAAAAGCATAATCAGTAGAGATGTCAAGTTTCTTGAAGATGAAGAATGGATTTGGAATGAAAATCTACATCAACAACAACAATTTGAAATGAAATATTTGGATGAAGATCAAGCTCCCAACAATGGCTCCAGTTCACATAGCACAACATCAACACCTCAATCAGATTCAAGATCTCAGTGAACACCAAGATATCAGTCAAGCAATAGCTCAAGGTTAGATGGAACTCCATTGAAGATAAGAAGTCTCCAAGAAATATATGAGGTAACTCAAGGTAATGATGGTGATGGTTTGATTCTGATTTTGAATTATTTTTTATTGCAGATCCAATATGTTTTGAAGAAGCAATTAAACATGAAAGTTGGAAAAAAGCTATGGATGAAGAAATTGAAGCAATAGAGAAAAAACAAACTTGGCAATTAGTGAATCTTCCAGAAGGAAAAGATGCAATAGGTGTTAAATGGATCTATAAAATAAAGTTTGATGCTGAATGAAATGTTGTAAAGCATAAAGCAAGGTTAGTTGCAAAGGTTTTTTCACAACAACCCGAGATTGATTACAATGATACTTTTGCTCCAGTAGCTAGATTAGATACAATAAGAATAGTGTTAGCAATAGAAGGTCATCATAAATGGAAAGTTTATCAGATGGATGTCAAATCAGTTTTTTTGAATGGGATATTACAAGAAGAAGTATATGTGCAGTAGCCACCAGGTTATCATATATTGGGTCATGAACATAAAGTTTATAGATTGACAAAGGCTTTGTATGGTTTCAAACATGCTCCAAGAGCATGGTATAGCCACATTGATTCATATTTCTAGAGCCATGGTTTTAGCAAATGAAATAGTGAACCAACTCTTTACATCAAGGTAAACAATCAAGGTAAGGTATTAATTGTATGCATATATGTTGATGATTTAATATTTACAGTAAAATTTTCAATTGAGTTCTTTAAATCAACAATGAAAAAGGAATTTGAGATGACAGATTTGGGCTTAATGAAATATTTCTTGGGCATAGAAGTAAGTCAAACAGATGATGGAATTTTCATTTGTCAAGCAAAATATGCAAAGGATGTTTTGAAAAGGTTCAATATGTTGAATTGAAATCCAACATATACACCTGTAGAAATAGGATTGAAATTGAGAAAAGAATAAAATGGTACAAAGGTAGATCCAAGTTTGTTCAAAAGATTGGTAGGCAGCTTGATGTATTTGACAGCAACAAGGCCTGACATTATGTATGTAGTCAGTTTGATTTCAAGGTTCATGGAAACACCAATGGATTCACATTGGCAGACATGGAAAATGATTTTAAGATATATTAGTGGAACAAGAGATTATGGCATATTATATTCAAAATAAGATGATTGCATTCTAGTTGGGTACATAGACAATGATTTTGCAGGTAGCATTGATGATAGAAAAAGTACATATGGGTATATTTTCCATCTTGGTTCAGGAGAAATCTCATGGGCTTCCAAAAAAAACCTATTGTTACTCTTTCAACTACAGAAGCAAAATATGTAGCAGCAACATCAGCAGCATGTCAAGTACTGTGGATAAGACGAATACTGACATATTTGATGCAAGATCAAGAAGGAGCAACACAAATTTATTGTGACAATAATTCAACAATTAAACTATCAAAACATAATGTTTTTCACAAAATAAGCAAGAACATTGATACTAGATATCATTTCATCTGAGAACTTATCAACAATGGTGAAATATATCTTGAATTTTGCAAGTATGAAGATCAATCTGCAGATATCTTGACCAAGCCATTGGGAAAAGAAAGATTTGAACATCCAAGGAAATGTTTGGGAATCATTGAGAAGTCAAGCTTAAGGGGGAGTGTTGAAATTTGTAAGCTTGATGGCACCGATGACCGAAAGGAAGCCACCCAGCCGTCCACTGTCTGCCTTCCATCAACCACCCAGCAATCCTCCAATAAATGAAATTCACCCTCCAGCATAATTTTGACTCAGTAAAAACATGTGTTGCAAATTTTCTATAAATAAATCATTTCATAGCTGCATAAGGAAGACTTGTAGCTTTCTCCTTTGCTTAATAAAATTCTAAGCAACAACTCATATTTACTTATATTTTCTATCTTTTGCATTTTCATCTCTTCAGTTTTTAGTTTTCTTTTTGCATCCTCTTCCTACATCCTAATCCTATACATATCTACAAAATGCGACTGCGTCTCTTGGAATCCATGTAAGCCGCTTCATAATAGATCCTGTTGGTTAAAGTGTTCCTAAATCTAATGAGCGCCATGCAAGATGGATCCAAATCGTGATTGCTTAGCTACAGGCTCTTCCCCACCTCATTGATCACAACTCGCCAACCCAGATGGATGCAAAAATGGTTGAATGTCAGTATGAAGCTGGGGATGTAGGATTTTAAATTTATTTTGAGAGCTTTGACGCATAAATGATTGCATGCATAGTAGATCAGCTTCGTTACTAGGAGAAATTTAGGGCCCAAGGTCGTCATTCATGTTTTTCTTCTTAAAATTTCCCGCGACGTCTATGAGAAACCATCATCGTCTTATTTCAACATAATGCAATTGGAGGCCTCATCGTCTGTCGCAATATTTGTCCTCGTGACGTGCAGGAGTTTCATATTTTCTTGGGATGCGACTTTGGATTTTGTTCGATAGAAGTACGACATTTTCCCCAACCCTGAAGAGGAAATTCATGAGCAATATCGCTGCCTCCATAATTGGCGTTGACCATTCTGTTTTTAGTTCCGACAACAAGAGCATAGGAGTGAGGGTAGATCTTGAAGAAGTCCTTGCCCATGTCCATGGCTATAACGTTGGCACTATAGCCCATGCCAGAGAGATTAAAGGTCTTGACATTCTGTTTTATTTTGTAGCGGTTCACGATTCAGGTTGATAGAGATGGTTTTGGACCAAAAGTGGAGACATTGACAATGAGAATATTGATCTCGTAAGGCCTCATGCACTTCTTGACAAACAGCTTGTGCTCAATGCTCACCGTGAAATATATGCAGGCCTCGATGTTCGTCTTTTGATCCTCAGGCGGTCTGTAAAAATTTTAATGTCGGGCAACGAAAGTAGGATAATCAGTGGTAAAACCTTAGTTCCATCTCATAACTTGTCAATCTTAGTTATAGCATGCAATTTATAGTTCATGAAACCCTAGTTATATGGCCTAGGTATATGGACTTTTGGTTTCAAACCTAAAGAGTTCATAAAACCCTAGTTTGTAGTTCCATGTCTCAATTTGTGAACCCTTGTTTTATTATATGGGTTCTTGGCTTATACTTTAGTACAAGAACAATATAGACAGTGATCTCTAGGTCGATATGGGAACCCTACCAACGCAGGAATGATTGAGGGTTTTGCAGAATTGACCCACCAATGCAAGAGTTGCATTGAAGGAACCTGAGCAAAACCCTAGTTTATGAAATGAATGCACAATGAAGTCACTGGGCCATGAAAACACGAGGGAGAGGGACACCTAGAGGTAATCGCATGCAAGGATACCAACGGTTCTTCGATCCGACCTTAGGTTTTTGAGTTATGTCGAGTTGAAATTCACATGAAAATGTCATTCAAGGACACTTGGTGACTTTCGGTCTGGGAGTGAAAAAACAAATGGAGTAGCGAAATTTCATGTCGTTGTCTCCTGTAAGTATGTATGGGAAAGGCCGATATGGGAAACCTACCAACACAGGAACGCTTAAGGTTTTTTCATAGTTGACCCACCAATGCAAGAGTTGCATTGAAGGAAACTAAGCAAAACACTATTTTATGAAATCAATGCACAATGAAGTCACAAGGCCATGAAAACATGAGGGAGAGGGATACCTAGAGGTAATTGCAAGTGAGGAGACCAACGTAGTTGAGAGTTCTTTGATACGACCTCAGGTCTCCGAGTTATGTCAAGTTGAAAGTCATATGAAAATGTCGTTCAGGGACACTTTGTGACTTTCAGTCCGGGAGTGAAAAACTGAACGGAGCATAAAAGTTGCATGTTGTTGGCTCCTGCAAGTTGATATGGGAAATGCCAATTTGGGAACCCTACCAACACAGACACGGTCGAGGGTTTTGCAGAGTTGACCGACTAATGCAAGAGTTTCATTGAGGGAATCTGAGGAAAACCCTAGTTTACGAAATCAATGTACAAGGGAGTCACTGGGCCATGATAACACGAGGGAGAGGGATACCTATAAGTAACCGCATGTGAGGAGACAAACGGAGTCAACAGTTCTTCGATCCGACCTCAGGTTTTCAAGTTATGTCGAGTTCAAAGTCGCATGAAAATGTTTTTTAGTGACACTTGGTGACTTTCGGTCTGGGAATGAAAAACCAAACGGAGCAGGAAAATTACATGTCACAGGCTCCTATAAGTCTATATGGGAAAGGACAATATGGGAACCATACCAACACAGGCACGATCTATATTTTTGTATAGTTGACCCACCAATGAAAGATTTGCACTAAAGGAAACTAAGCAAAACCCTAGTTTACGAAATAAATGCACAATGAAGTCACTGGGACATGAAAACATGAGGGAGAGAGCCAGCTAGAGGTAATCACATGTGAGGAGACCAATGGAGTCAACGGTTCTTCGATCCGACCTCAGGTTTATGATTTATGTTGAGTTGAAAGTCACATGAAAATGTCATTCAAGGAAACTTGGTGACTTTCAGTCTAGGAGCGAAAAACCAAATGGAGTAGCAAAATTGCATGTCGTTGGATCCTGCAAGTCTGTATGGGAAATAATGACATGGGAACCCTACAAACATAGGCATGGATAAGGGTTTTGTAGAGTTGACCCACCAATGCTAGAGTTACATTGAACGAAACTGAGCAAAACCCTAGTTTACAAAATCAATGCACATTGAAGTCGATAAGCCATGAAAACACGAGGGAGAGGGCCATCTAGAACTAATCGCATTCTAGGAGAGAAACGGAGTCGATGGTTCATCGATACGACCTCCATTTTTTAACTTATGTTGAGTTTAAAGTCGCATGAAAATGTGGTTCATGGACACTTTGTGACTTTCAGTTCGGAAGCGAAAAACCAAACGGAGCAGCAAAATTGCATGATGTTGGATCCTGCAATTATATATGGGCAAGGCCAATATGGGAACCCTACCAACACAGCAATGGTCAAGGGTTTTGCAGAGTTGACCCACCAATGCAAGAGTTACAAGAGTTGACCCATCAATGTAATTAAATGTACATTAATATAAAAAACATAAAAAAAACAAATTGCAACAATTCGATAGCATGTTATTTTTTTATTTCTATTTGTTGGTGTCTAAAGACACCGGGTTTTTCTTGGTGCCTCCAATGTGCCATAGAATGTCTTTGTATCCTAGGCACACGAAAGGATAAACATTAGTACTCTCATAAGAAAATAAAGAGAACCCGATGAAAATGTGCAAACATGATTTATATATAACTCACCTGAGGTTGTAGGATCGTGTTTATAGTGTTCGGTATCCTATGAATAATATTATGTTTGTGAATGGTATCCGTCAATCACAGGTTTATTATGTTGGGAATAAAATAAGGCTAAATAATTGAAATTGTGCTTCAGCAGGCACTTTAAAGTTTAAATAATGCACCTGACAATGCACTCACTCATGTAGGCCATCTAGACCATCTCTGCTTCTGATGGTTTCCATCAATATTTTGTGCTCTATATGAGGTAGCAAGTATCATACATGTGACCTATTTTTTTTTGAAAGTGTGTGCAGATTGATGTTTATACCAACTACCAAGTTGGTGAAATGCTATACAATAACTCTTGGTCTATAATCATGATATACATACCTACCCTTCATTTTCTGTTGTGCCGCAGGTGTCAAGTACTCCCCTTTTATAACCATAGAGATAGTTGGGAATTCAATATTTTCATCATCTGTAACAGGTTTGAGAATAGTTTGTTTCCCCTCTAAGCAACATGCCAACCAATAGTCAAAACCCCATTCATTATTTTTTGGGGCAACTACTGCATATATCTGACTTGTGAAAGGAAATAGGTCGAGTTAACAATACATTTAAAAAAAAAGGTCTTGCATGTAACATAAATTAAATTTCTTATTTAGGTACTACTAATTTACTTTTTTGTACCTGCTTGTATGAGATCCGATATGTGATCATAGTCTGTAGAAATATGTGTCTGATCATCTTTCAAATTGTCTATTTCATTAACCCCCTTGAAATCAGTGTCAAGTGTCACTCGATCCCATTTATCGACTATATTTGTATACACACAATCATCCCATTCATCGATGCTATAGGAACTACAAAAGAAATCCTTAAATCTTTTCCAAATTTGTAGGGCTGAGTTGTTTGAGCTTCTATTGAATGAAACTGTCAAGTTCCATGCAATGTGTTCACCTGATGTGTTTGGGATCGGTCCACATTTGTCACCTCCCATGAATATTCTCCGCACTAGGTGTTTCCCTGTTGCTTACTCTCCCATGACAGATGCACACCATTTCACTATAGATGCAGCATCTCAAAGGCAAGCACCTGTAAAATTCATCTCTTCCCTTCAAATATAAGTTTTTATGCATGTACCAACACCATCATGTTCTCCTTTTCCATGACTAGTTTCAAAGTAGTTCCATATATGTGGCACCTTGTATTTTATGTGCAACAAATACAACCATTGAAATACACGTGCATTCTTGAACTATCCATCACAAACATCTGACCAAATCAAATGACGATAAAATGGTATATCCATAACTATCACATGATCATAGAATGATTTAAAGCAATGCAACACGTAATGGATGTCATGGGTCTGGTCATCACTTATGTAGAAGTGACTTTCTTTCAATATCACACATTTCTCTTCATTTCTATCAAGCCCATGTCGATACATGATATGGACCATTATGATCACCTGCTCTGAGTGATAGTATTGAATTTGTATTTCATTTTGTGGTTGTAGGGTGTAGTTTTACACCAGGTCAACCACTGATAGTATTCTTTCAAGAGGGAAGGTGTACGGACATATTCTGAATTTCTAATATTGCCACCGTGCCATATCAACATGTTGAATACACTGTTGGATCTTTCCACAAAACTCTGAAATAAAATCACATACTTGCACCTGGTGTAAAAAAATAAATAGTTTTATAAAACAACATAAAAGATTTACATGAATATTAATATGTCAATATTTAACAATGTTATAAAACAACATAAACACTATACACTCAGTTAAATGAATATTATTCGTCTACATTGTCACTTGTGAAGTCACCAATTTAATCTTCCTGATTTATTTTCCATCATGTAGCTGATATGTCTGATACTGATAGTTCTGCTTCTTGACAATTGCATTCCTGAATGCTTAATCTTCATTCTCATGGATGCAATTAGCCCATAATGATATCCCACCACAATTGTTGCAAGAACCCTCTACACATTGTTTTAAGTAATGTGTCTGCCCATCTTGCCTCGGACATATTATGCTATGTATGAAATCTCTAGATGACATTGGTGGTATTGTACTTGAGCATTCCTGCACATGGTTAGGATGAAAAACATTACGTATATGTGCAACTATATGATAATATAGATCAAAATCTATGTGATATCTACAACAACAAGTGTTTCGGATGGTATTGATTCTAACATACCAAGGCTTGCATTTTTCAAAAGATCTCTTCCCGAGCCTTAGCTCTACGTGGGAAACTTTAAACATCTCAAACAATTGAGTTTGTGTCATGTCAATATAATGTTTAACATGAGGTTCATTGTTCATAGAACACGTACAATGTTTTAACACATCCTTTGTGTTAGAATAAGGCCTAGTGTTATAGTGTCAAAAAATGTGCATTAGTTCCTTCACTGCTTTGACTAACTTCATGTCTTTGCGGGGAAACCTACCGCTAATTGCCCATAATGTTTCCATTTGCCCCTATACATCAAGATTGTCTCTTCTTACTGAATATTTTTTAAGTGTCTTTGGATGTAAAGGCACAATTTGTGATGTGCATTTAAGTAAACGACATCGTCTTGTGGATCTACATACAATTGATTCAACCAATACACGATGAGCCACATTACAGTCTTGTGAATGAGTTTTTTAACCAATTGATATGAATGCAACAACAAGATATTTAACAATGTGATTACTTGATTCAATATTCTTCAATGTTCTTATGCCTCACTTTCTTCTAACCGTTTCCATATTTCTAGATTTAAGCAAAGCTAAAAACAATTGGCATTTACCGGCTTCAGACTTTTTATCAAAATATTGTTTCATTATTTGAGAACAATGACGAAGAATAGTGCATTTAGCCACCTTACCTTCCATGGAAGTCAATTCTCTCTCATCCAATTGTATGCGTTTAGGAGTTCTCTTTCGTTTTGATCCGAGATTTCTTGCCATTTGAAATGTTGGAGTGACGTTTACATCCACTACAGGCTGACAACTTCAATTAGGAGATTGAACCACCTGACATGGTTGTTGCAGAGTCACATCTGCATCGTGAGGAACATAATGATTGAACTCTTCACAATATTTTACGCTTAATAATGGACCAATAATATCATCTCCCCTATAACCAACTTCCTTTAATGTTGCATTATCTTCCTCATCCTCTTCGTCAGGTATCTTGTTGAGCAGGAATGGGAAGTATTTTCTCATCCAATGAATACCGACAATTTCTTGAATCTTCCCTCTTCTTTTATTTTTTATTTTCAGCTTCTTTCGATGTAAGGACCTTCCTCGCTCATTTCCTACCTCTATTATGTACATTCCCCATTGAAATCCACCCAAACTTGTACAAAACCTATGAATTTTTGTAAGAAATGATTAAATTGCAGGTTGAATAGTTCTTTGTGCGCGGGTTCAAAAGAATTTTGTATTTTTCTACAGTAAACCTGGCCCACAGCCTGCAACCCAACATTTTTTATAAAACACATATCGCATATGCAATATAACGCATGTCCCTTTTATCGCATATGCGTTATATCGCATATTTGATATGCATACACTGCTTTTTACTTAACAGACACTTTGTATTACGTGATCACTAAATCACATATGCAATTTAGTGCATATCAAATATTTAAACTTGATAACTTTATAATGGAACCCATACCCATGGTTAAGACCTCCAAACCTATCCTTAGTGCACATAACCTCATAATGGAACCCATACCCAACCTAGAGGCCAAATATCCCATCTAGAAGGCATGTGTGGTAATTAAAGGACTCATTTATAGCTCATGAGCCATAAAAGCTTCATTTAGGTCCTAATACCATACCTTATCTTCCATGACATTGCTCGAAGTCCTAAACCTTATAATGACACCCTTATCCCATTTAGACTCCTTTTATAGGGCTTGTTGTAGTTTGGGACCATGTGATTTGTCCATGAACCATAAAAACATCCTTTAATCCATAGAAGATTGGATTTATCTTTGGACCATGATAGTGTCGTCAGAGCTATCTCTTGTCTGGAAATATTCATAATGGTTCCTATATGACCATGGTCAACACCTCGAGAAAAATATTCAATGCATAAAATAGTCTAATGGCACATATATCCCATATTAAGGCTAAATATCTCATTTAAAGGGAATGTGTAGTGGTTTAAGACTTGTTTCTGTTACACTTTTGTCCCATTACCATGGTTAATACCCTGAGACCCATCCTTAGTACATAAAACCTCATACTGACACCCATATCCCACTAAAGGCCAAATATTCCATCTATAAGGCATGTGTGTTGATTTAGGGACTCATTGTCTTCTCTTCCACAACTACAGTCAATGTCCAAAGAGCCACCCCCCCCCATCCAAAACCCTATAATGGCACACTTATCCCATTATAATACCATTTAGACTCTCAATATTCCATCTAGACGGTCTATGGGGTGGCTCATGGCCCAACATTACATTGGTTAAGAGGGGGGGAGTCAAAGGAGGGAGAGGAAGGTGTAGAGGGAATCATGGGAGGGAGGGATGGGTAGGGGACATATATGGGGAGGATGAAGGGAGGAGAAATATAAGGGGAAGGGAGGGATGCGTAGGGGAGAGATATGAGGGGGACTGGAGGGAGGACAAATATAAAGGGAAGGGATTGGTGGGAGGGGAATAAATATAAGTGGGAGAGAGGGACCTGGAGTATTATACATTGTCAAGGGATGAAACCTCTAATTTAGGCCCTAATGAAGCTTCTAGGCATCTAGGACCACCAATAACACATTAAACCACCATATCTTACCTCTTGAGGCCATTCTTAGATTTGTGTGTGGGCATTGACACCATTAGGTTGTTTTAATCACTAAGGATGGGTTTAGAGACCCTTGACATGGTTGAGAGATCAAGAAACCCGAGTCGTAGAAACTAAAGGAAGCTTCTAGGGATCCACAGGAAATAATAATGTACCAAGCCACCACACATGACCTCTCTATGGGGTCTTTGGCCTTAGATAGGGATATGCAAGAGATTGGGATTTTTTATTCAGTAGTTATGGGTCTCGGGGCCATATGCATGGAAATGGGATGAAAACTAAGACTTGGGCCCTAAATGAATCCATTAGTCATTGAAGGTCAGTAAGGACACTTCAAACTATCATGGAGGACCTATTGATGGTATCCCTACCCCAAAACTAGGGATAATGATGCCATTGAGAGGTTTTAAATACTATACATGGTTCTCAAGGCCTTACACATGGTTGACAGAGTAAACCCAAGCCTTAGTCCATAAAGGAATATTATATCCATCCAAGGCCTAAAATGATACCTCAAATCACCTCACATGACTTACAAGCACTAGGTATGGGTCGTGTGGCCTTCAACATCATTGGTGGAGTAAACATTGGGATTGGAATCTAAAAAAAGATTCCAAGAATCTGTGACCATGAAAAACACCTCAAATGACCATCCATGACCTCTTGAAGTTACCCTTTCCTTCTAGTGGTGACATGGATGTCGTTAGAAGGTTTTGGATATCAGATATGAATCCATGTGTCTTGGAAATTGTTAAGGTAGGAAACCTAGGCCTTGTACCATAAAGAAAACTTCTTAGAATATAGTTTTAAGAATGAAATTTGATCCACCATACATGAACTTATGAGCATATATGTAGCCTCCATGTGGGGTAATTAGAAATAATAGGATGTTTTGAGCACTACGTATGGATATCAAGGTCCCGGACATAGTTGTGGGAGAAACCCTAAGTCGTAAGCCCTAAATGAATGTTATACGAATATTGCCCAAGAATGATGCCCTGAACGAAAAAAATCATGTCTTAAGATGATATTTGTCCTCGAAGTGGGAATATTATTATGATTATGAGTTCTTGATCACAATGTATACATCATGGAGCCTCAACATAGTCGAGAGATGACACCTTGGCCTTAGGCCCTAGAAGATGTTTTTTTTTGTCCACGGACAAAAATAATGTTTCAAAACAACATAAATGATCTCACAATACTTATCTTCATAGTGGATGTCTTGGTATAGTTAGGAATATTTTAGAGCTAGATATGAGTTTAGAGCCTTAGAGAAAGGTTAGGCAATAAAACTAAATCATTAGGTCTAAAAAGCAGCTTTTATGTCTTAAGCGCCATGAACAAGCGCCATGGACAAGCACCTTGAACCTCCAATAATCTGACCTCATTATCCATAAACATTCACAAATTTTAGGCTAAGTGTCGTCCTTTTGCCACACTAAACCGCTTTGGAGGGGCCAATAATTACCATGATCTTTTCTTTTTATATGGGGTTTCTCCCAAATCCTATACACTAACTTGGTTATCTCTTTTTTACTCTCGTACCAAGCTACTAAAGCTAAAACACATATGTGTTATATCGCATATGTGATATGTATAATGCTAAAACGCATATGCATGTTTTAAAAATTTAAAAACTCGGTAGGAACAAGGCTTGGAATTATTGTTGGAAATAGTTTCGGACTACCGAACCTATTGTCTACCGAAATAGTTTCGGACAAATAAACCAAGGTTATTGCATATCTTTTATAACTCTATCAATATGCTCAATTTCGAAGGCATGTTTTTCTATGACATGCACAATATTTTTTTATGAAAATTTAGAATATTGTAGAGTATGATCTTATGATTCTTAATATGCAAATTTTTCCTTAAAATGTATGTTTTATTTATTTATTATTTTTCTAAATGACACACGTCAGTTTTCGAAAATAGATACATCGATTGTTTTTTATACAACTTTTGATTTCCTTCACCATTTCCCAATAAAACTATATGTTGCACTAGAAGAGAGCGAGCTCTACAATCTTATATATAGAAACCAAGGATTTCATTAATTTTTGCCCCTGAAGTGTTGCACCCACACATAACGTTTTCATTTCAATATTTTCTGACTTCAATAATTAATAATAATAATAATAATAATAATAAATTCATGAAAAATTCTGAATAAATAGTCCCATATGTCCTTTATATGTCTACACGATTTTATCCAAAATTGACATCATTTACCTCATATATTGCTGCACCCACACAAACATATATGTTATGATGTCCTGAAAATTTGAAAACCCAATTTAACAGAAACTAATTTTATAATATTTTACACACATTTTTTCTGCATAAATGTTATATATTACGAAAGCTAATTCAATTACTTATCTTTTGTCTTTTTATTTCATCTTCAAATACGTTAGGGAAGTACCCCTAAGTGTCACCTAAATTCAGAGGTTCTAGGTTTTTTCAGTATTATGTGGCATCCAAAGTGTCTGAGGAGTCCATGATTTTGCATCAACCCATCTACAAAATACACTTTTAACAAACTCAGCAATACAGTGGCCTCATGACCCCAATTTACAAAATCCAGTAATAAAACCACAATACCATAGATGTAATCAAAGTACAATACGATATAACCATAGTAAAACTATCATATTATAGACAAAATGAAGTAAGTTGTAGGATCATAAACCCCGACGATAATCATTCTATTCAAACCTTAAACATTTTGTTTACAAATGTTTGCAGGAGCTCGACTCCACAGTCAACTAAATAATGCATTGCATTACAATTCCCTTCGGAATCTACAGTCTGAGGGAGACTTTTGTTTAAAAGAAAACCTAACTAAAAAATGCCATAAGGAATAACCACAAGAGGGTTTACCACTTTGACTGAAGGAACACGTAAATGACTCCAACCCATGAGAACGTTGGACTAGCCAAAAATCCACAAGGATCAAGGGATGTAGGGTATTAGGTCTTACTAGGACCATGTTCCACCTCCACGGAGACCCGATCCAAATACGACGTAGCAACCCCATCCATAATGGAAATAGAATAGGAAGAAAGTCTCGACTTACCCAATTAACGACGATTGATCCAAGCTTGATCTTCTCTCGTTCCATTTCTCTCCAAATCTTCTAGGGATGCACCTTTTCACCTGCAAAGAGAAAATACTTCAAGTAATATCTCATGCATATATATATCAGAGGTTAGATGAAAAGCATATAAATAATATAATAAAACATATTCATTAAATCAATATACATGAAATAGACACAATACAAGATTGGAAGAAGAATTCTCTTTATTAACAAGCAGTGAATAAGATAAGAATACAACCCAGATCCTGACACAAGGACTCCTCTATAGCCAAAGGACTTTGAGTTTTGCTAATCCAAGATTCTGAAGATATACCACTAGCATAACTTTGCTCTCCAAAAATTCCTTAATTAGCCCCACCCCAAGGCCTCTATTTATACTTTCGGAAATATAGTGGTTTCGAAGGTTGGGATGGTTGAGATAGTTGGGATAGTTATGGATTAGGACCCAACTAATATCATCTAATTTTGATTTATATTTTTTAATGTCAAATTAAGGCATATGTGAGTATTAATATAGGCAACTTGCGTATAATACGTGTGTTTATCAAGGGGAGCTCACATATGCAAGTATACGTGGGTTGCAATGCAAATAATCGCATATGATACATGAGTTGCAATGCATATAGTTGCATATGCAATCCAAAACTTAGAATAAAAATATATAAGGCTGGTTTGAGGATACTACATCAAAGGTCATGCACATTTATAATGTTTTGGCCACTTCAATCCTAATTTTTCCTTTTGTGTACCAACATGAGGAATGTCAACACTCGGACGAAGAAGTTCCATTTTGGATGATAAAAGATGCCCCCTAATGTGTGAGGTTAGAGGGAAGCAATGGCCGAAATACATTATAATCATCATCTTGGAGAACTCAGAAGTACAAGGAAGCAGAGGAAGTACTTGAAACAAATACACATCAATGTCATATACAAAATCATATCTGAGGATGCTATGTTCAATATACTGGAACACTAGCTCCTTTACAATATTTGATTACATCATATGATACAGGTATAATACCACTTATATTACAAAGGCGGATCGAAGCCACAATATACAATTATGAGTCTTCAAAATCTGGAAGTTGTGTAGGTGAACAAAACACAATCTTGCGCAACTTAGGTTATAGATGTGAACCTAAGGTCTTCGTCAAAATCCAAAGGAACCAATACAATACAGGTTATGTGAATATATGTGTCGAAGTCCAACATGGATAGGACTCAACAGATTTTCAATCCATAGGTGAAAACTGACAACTGAAGAAAAGGAATTCACCAATGATGAAAGTGAATCCTAAGGTACCATCGTCAAAACTCTAGGTTTTCGTCTTCAAGAAGTGCTGATGAGAAACCATGCTGTGATAAGGAAGGAAATAGATCCTCCAATAGATCACAAGAGTGACTAGGAATTGGATAAGGGAAGGTAGACACGAGTGATATCAGATAGGATAATGATGGAATCGGGATAATAATCAAATGCAGGGATAAATCCTTGAATAGTGAGCATGACACAGAGGTGACCCAAGGCAGCTTTTAACTTTGCAGATAGTACAACTAGACTTTTCTGTCATGTAGGAGACATGATAAGATTCCCTAGGCATAAATGACAAGTAGAAGAGTAAGAAACTCTAAGTGATAGATGAACTAAAAGTGTACACTAAGACATGAGTAATGGAAAGTTCAGAGAGTGTTATGTTCAAGGATGACATGATGCCACCGACTGTAACCCAAAAAGAAAACTTCTTCCTTCTCTTTCCTGTTAAATTTTAACGAGTCTAGGAAAGTCAACTCAGGTCTCTCTTCATTTTTGACAAGCTTGAAGAGAAGAGGGAATAATGCTTGATAATGTCACTTATTCATGGATTTTACATGATTAGAGATTCTGAAAACTAAGAATAAGACTTTCGGGGGGGGGGGGGGGGTCCTTTTTCGTCCAAATTTAGTCTCCTGAAGCCAAAAAATATAAAACATACCACAGAAGAACTCTCTTAACTTATGAAGAAGAGAAGGCGAACCATTTTCGTACTTATTCCAGGAGGTCCTAAAAAGGTTAAATTACCACCTACCCAACGCTCCTTCAAGAACAACATATAGCTTGAGTTTTGCAAGTGTGAAGGAAAGCAAGATTACTCGAAAAGATCCATTTGATTACGAGGAATGGGGCTTACAACAGTAAACTCGATGCGTTGTTCTTAGTGTTTAACGAGCATGACAAAGACATAAAGTACACTCATAATATTTTTCATGTTTAGGTATAGAGCATGAAAAAGTGAAAACTAAGCTCATACCAGGTGCTCCTTTTCCATAAGTTTAGTCCCTAAGATCTAGAAAAATGATAAATCTATGCCTGAGAATACTCTTCTCAATTCCATAAAAAAGAGAGCGATCATTTCTCGTATTATTCCACATGGTCTGAGAAAGTGATAACCTACCACCAATGTGGTTGCCCATTCACATATTCTTAACAAGTCTGAATGGACAAGCTTACTCGGTAGCCAAGTCTATTTTGAGGAGTTAGACCTGGGCCTAAAGAAACTCCATAAGAGCAGGGAGCCTTATAAAAGGGATAGCTTGCAAAAAGATACCAAACTGAGGCTCAATTTAGTGTGAAAAATAGTTAAGAAGGCTCCCCCAAACCTACGACAAATGTGGCATGAGTACCAAAAGACAATCAATGTGTTCTAAGCTAGGGTACTCATGGAAGGAAAGCCCTATCTACGGAAGAACAATGGTATAGAAAAGGTACTAATGGTTAAATACCATAGTCCATGGTCAAAGTAGTGATTCTAGGGTTAAGGCAGATTAGGTATAAATGCAAAAATGCATATAAATGACCAAAATCCTACCCTATATGAGTGAAAAACAACTTTGAGTAACCTTGGACCTGTTTCATTAGGAAAACATGACATGATATTAGTTTGATTTTGATAAAAATTAAAAACTATAGGTTAAAAACCCACATTTTGAAATTATTTCTATAAATAGTTAAAAAATAGAAATCAAAATCACCATTTCATATTTTTACCCAATATAGAAAAATTTTACCTCTGCCTTCAATCGCTCGGTGTGGACAAACTAATGGACGATTTTCAAATCTGCAAGTGCCAGGTAAATAAGCTCTTCATGCTCTTTCATCTCATCCAATTTTTTTTTTTTAAATTTTATGTAAAATTTTAATGTTTTAAGCCAATTTTAGTGAGGTTGCGCTGTATACGCAGGTATGCAACTTATACAGTCGCATACACACATTTTATACACGAATTTCCTGAGAGAAACCTGTGTATGATACGCGACATGTCCAAAGGACAGTCGCGTATACTGCACGACATAGGAAAAGCATAATTAGGGCCAAAATAAAAGTTTTTGAATGATTTTTATGTTGATGTATTTGTAACTTCGGAATGTATTCATCTATGTATCTTATGTCTTGTAACCCGATGTTTATTCCGGGATGTATCTATTATGTAATTGAGTCATGTTCCCATATCCCGATTTTTCGATCGGGAGGATCTATAATGTAAACAAGTCGTGTCAAGTCATTGTGGGTAACCCTCCTATTGTCTAAGGGTTAAAGTCCCCGCAGTTCCGGGGCACTAGGGTTATTAGACTCTCCTAGAGAGGTCGACCCTAGTAGGGTTTTAGTCATGTCAGGATTAGTGTAAATAGAGAGATGGAATATCTATTTAGAACACATCACATACACACTCAAGTGTAGCACATAGCCAAGGAAGGAGAAGACACTGGGGCTAGATAAGAAGAAGGTTACTGCTGTAGGGAAATCACTTACTGTTTTGGGCTTTTCTATTTTGGTGTTGATTCTATCTCTGAGGAATTTACGGGGTTTTCTCCATTTATGGTTTCCCTAAGGAAAAACACTATGTTCATTGTCTCTTGTGTTTGATTGCTATGCTTGTTATTCTCTCAGTTAAAGATCCTAATAATGCTAGCTTAATGTTGAAAAACTAACATGGTATCAGAGTTAACCTAAGAAGAAGACACTGTGCAACTGCAGGAACTAGGGCTTCCTAGTTTGTGGATCTTCCTCCATATATTTTCAGCAAAAGTAAGGTGGAATAACTCTCCTCCTTAGGGCACATCTTTTTGTCGAAGCAAAATCCAATTTTGAGTTTTTTCAGTTTTGGACCCGACATTGTTGCCGGAAATCAGGGCTTTTCGTAGAAGAGGAATTTTTCAGTGAGCCCAAGCCTGGATTGATATCCTCCCCAAAATTGAACTTAGGGATAAATTTCAAGGCATTTGGGTGGATAGAACTCCAGAAAATAAAAACCCTAATTTGCTCCTGATCCAACACTGCAGGATTTCAGCTCCAAATCCATATTCGACATCTTGACCTAGTAAGATCTAAATCTTTTGTATTTCCATTTGAGGTTCTCAGTTAAGATGTCTCATCATACCAATCTTGATGAAAATATTGAGGGAGCTGATAACTTTTGAGCCTAGAAGTATAGAATCTCCCTGGTCCTGGAAGAAAATGAGTTGGACTCCTACATCCATGAGGAGGTTCCAGTTCCAGAGGGAAATGTGGCTAAGGCCTTACATAAGAAGAAGTTGGTTATGGCAAAGAGGATCATTGTTGATTCTATCAAGGATCACCTTATCCCACAGGTGTCCTCTCTCAAGACACCTAAAGCTATGTTTGATGCCCTGACCAAATTGTTTGAAGGGAAGAACATAAACCGGAAGATGACTATGAGGAATCAACTGAAGAATGTGAAGATCCTGAATGCAGAGACCATCTAGTCTTACTTCACAAGGGTTTATCAGATCAAAGAACAATTAGAAGCAGTAGATGAAGAAGTGGAGAATGTAGAAATTGTGATGACCACCTTGAATGGTCTCCCTAGGACATGGGACTCCTTCATTCAAGGGATCTATGCTAGAAATAAGTTAGTCAAGTTCATCAGACTGTGGGAAGAATGTTCTCAAGAAGAAGCTCGGATAGTAGCTCGAGAAGAGAAGATGGGAAGTAAAGATCAATATCTCACAGTACAATCCAAGAAATCCAGATCCAACCATCACAGAAGTAAGTACTCTCATCATAGGAATAACTCTATAAAGCCTAGAGATAGGTCTAAGTACATTTGCTATACATGTGATGAAAAAGGACACTTTTCTAGAGATTGTCCTAAGAAAAAAAGTAGCTCTCACAACAAGAAGGGAAACAAAAGAAGACATCATGCTCATGCTATAGAGGATGATGAACCTTCATCAAAGAGAACCAGATATGAAAGTGAAGATTCTTCAAGCGAGGATGAATATGTTTTGATCTCCGCTCTCACGGGAAACATTGCTCATGGAAGTGATGATTGGATTATAGACAGTGGGGCTTCCAAACATATGACTAGATTCAAGGAATCCTTTTTGAAACTTTCAGAACATGAATCACCTCACAAGGTGAAGCTAGGAGATGACTACCAATATCCAATAAAAGGTTGTGGGGAATATTCCTATAAGCTAGACTCTGGAAAGTCTATAACAATGAAGGAAGTGTTGTTTGTGCCAGGACTCAAGAAGAACCTTCTCTCCATATCAGCATTGGAAGCAAAAGGAATGCGGGTTGCATTCATAGATGGTCAAGTCATAATGTGGCCAAAAGGAAAGACTATTGATGACGCAATAGTGATTGGTGAACAAGAAGGAGGTTTGTACAAATTGAAAGGCCATCCAGAACAAGCCTTGGTCCATGACACAGTAGAGCCAAGTGAAATTTGGCATAGAAGGCTTGCACATGTGCATTACAGAGCATTACCTCTTGCAAACAAAGCTATTGAAGGTCTTCCAGAAATACAGGAAAAACATGATGGGGTCTGCAAAGGATGTGCGAAAGGAAAGAACACAAAGAAGACATTTCCAAGTAGCGAAAGCAAAGCAAAAGGAATATTGGAAATCATCCACTCCGATGTATGCGGTCCTATGTCATCAAGCTCACTAAGCAGGTATGCATATTATGTTTCATTTATTGATGAATTTTCTAGGAAGACATGGGTTTACTTCATGAAGAACAAAGATGAAGTATTCAACAAGTTCAGGGAATTCAAAGCCTTGATCGAGAATCAAACTGAAAAGAAGATCAAGACCTTTCGATCAGATAATGGTGGAGAATTCACTTAGAATGAATTCAAAGAGATATGTAAAGAATCAAGGATTAAGAGGGAGTTGTCCACTCCTTATAATCCATAGCAGAATGGGATTGCGGAACAGAAGAACAAAACTATCATGGAAGCTACAAGAGCTATGCTTCATGATCAAGATCTTCCTATGCATCTTTAGGAGGAAGCTGCCAGAACAACGGTGTATGTACAAAACCATACTTCACATAGAGTACTCAAGAACAAGACTCTTGAAGAAGTATTCTCCGGAAAGAAACCAGAAGTCATCCATCTCAGAATATTTGGCTGTCCTGTATACATACACATTCCAAAAAGAGAAGAGAACAAAATTAGATCCTTCAGTAAAGAAGGGTATATTTGTGGGATACTCTGAAAGCTCGAAGGCTTACAAAATATATTTCCTAGGATACAAGAAGATTGACATTAGCAGGGATGTGACATTTGATGAAGACACAACTTATGAAAAATCTAGAAAGAGACCTGCTAAAGAACCTGAAGAAGCAGAAGCACCCAAAATTCATGATACAAGCATGAACGAAGAAAATTAAGAAGAAGATCGAGAATTTGAAGAACCACAAAGACCTATAGATCCACCTCTGGAGAAGAATCCTCATAAGGGGAAACCTGCTTGGGTACGTGAAATTATCCAAGGTGCGGAAAGATATGGGGATCCAGGAGAGAATCACAGAGAAAGAAAGAGGACCAGATCCTGATTTGGGTATGTAGCTTTACTATGTGATTTCATTGATAAAGAACCTTCCAATTATGAATATGTGGCAGAACGGAAAGAATGGAAGGATGCTATGATCGAAGAGTACCAATTGATCATGAAGAATGATGTTTGGGATGTTGTCCCAAGACCAGAAGAGAAGTCAGTTGTAACTTCCAAATGGATCTACAAGATCAAGCATGCTGCAGACGGTAGCATTGAAAAGTATAAGGCAAGATTTGTGGCTCAGGGTTTCTCTCAGAAAGAAGGAATAGATTATGAAGAAACCTTTGCCCCTGTAGCCAGATACACTTCCATCATATCAGTACTAGCTCTGGCTGCAGTGATGAAATGGAAGATACACCAGATGGTTGTCAAGACTGATTTCTTGAATGGTGTAGTAGAAGAGGAAGTGTATGTAGAACAACCACTCAGTTTTGAGACACATGACAGAGAGTCTCATGTATGCAGATTGAAGAAATCCCTGTACGGTTTGAAACAGGCACCCAGGACTTGGTGTGGCAGAATTGACAACTTTCTATCTAGTTTGGGCTTTACCAAAAGTAAAGTAGCTTCCAACCTTTACTACAGGGTTGAATATGGCAACCCAGTGATGCTCCTACTATATGGAGATGATCTATTTGTGACAGGCATGGATGGGTTGATTCCTGATACAAAGAGAAAGCTTGCTTCCAAGTTCGAAATGAAGGACTTGGGTTTGATGCATTATTTCCTAGGCATGGAGGTGTGGCAGAGTGCAGATGGAATCTTTCTTGGACAAGGGAAGTATGCAGTAGAGATCCTGAAGAGGTTTGGGATGATGGACTGCAAAGCCATGACCACACCTATGGCATCGAACCTGAAGCTATTGAGCGATGCTTCATCAGAGTCGGTTGATGCTAGGATGTATTGTTAGATGATTGGGTCCTTAATGTACCTGACAAACACAAGACCAGCCATTTGCTTTGCTGTGAACACCTTGAGCCAGTTCTTGACAGATCCGAGAAATGTTCACTTGATTGCTGCAAAGCATATTATGAGGCACCTGAGGGGTACAGTTGGTTATGGGATTAAGTATGAGTCGAATCAGAAGATTAAGCTGGAAGGTTATGTTGATTCAGATTGGGCAGGTAGTGCCATCGATAGGAAGAGCACTTCAGGATGTTGCTTCAGTATGGGATCAGGTGTGATCTCTTGGTTTAGCAGGAATCAATTTTGTATGGCACTAAGTACAACTGAAGCAGAGTATGTCGCAGCTTATTCAACTAGTTGTGAGGTAGTATGGCTAAGGAATCTACTATCTGATATATTTGATCTCCAGTTGGATGCTACTTGTATACATTGTGACAACCAGAGTTGTGTGAAGTTGTCACAGAATCCAATGTTCCATGACAAGTCGAAGCATATCGAGATCAAGTATCACTATATCAGGGATATGGTGCAGAGGGGAGCAGTTAAGCTCTAGTATGTTGTGATAGAGGAACATATAGCTGATGTATTGACGAAGAAATTAGCTAGGCTGAAGTTCAAGTACTTCAAGGAGAAGCTTGGTGTTCTCCAGATCGAGGTTTCCTCCAAGGGAAAGTGATGAGACCCATAGCCATTCTGACATGGTGAGAGGATTGGTTCCTTCCATGGTTAGATGTAAGGGCTGAGCCATTCTATCATGGTCAGAGGATTTAGGTTCCTTCCATGTCAGACATGAGTGTTATTTCCATTCTAGGAATGGAGGTGCCTGGTCAGTTACCAGGAAAACTCAGTCTAGGACTGAGAATCCATTCTGATGTGATAGAGGGATGTGTTCCCACTTGATCAGATGTAAGGGATGAACCATTCTATCATGGTTAAAGGATTAGGTTCCTCCCATGTCAGATGTGAGTGTTGGCCATTCTGACGAGTAGGTCAGATGTAAAGGAAACTGCCATTCTAGGAATGGAGGCACCTGGTCCGTTACCAGGTAGCTCAGTATGGGACTGGGGGCCATTCTAATGTAATGGTAGGATTAGTTCCTCCATGATTAGATGTGAGTGCATGCCCTTTCCGATGCGGTGCTCTCGAGCATGGTCGAATTGTAAGTGCAGAGCCCTTTCCGATGCGGTGCTTTCGAGCATGGTCAAATTGTAAGTGCTGATCCCTTTTGATGTGGTGCTTTCAAGCATGGTCAACTACAAGTGATGTGCCTTTCTGATAGGATGAGGTTGGATGTAAGTGCAAATCCTTTCCAATGCGGTGTGCTTGCACATGGTCGAATATAAGTGCTAAGCCATTCTGGCGCGATGTGTTTACACATGGTCAGATGTGAGTGCTGGGCCTTCTTAAAGATGAGGTCAGATGTGAGTGCTCGGCATGCCTTTTTGACAAGATGAGGTCAGATGTAATAGCTGGGTGGTCCATTCTACTTAAGTGTCAGATATAAGCGCTGATGAAGACCTACATGAAGGGTAGGCCTATAGGATTGACTTTGTAGCTTCCTGTGACGAGAAGAATCGAGATAGCACCATTATGAGATAGCATGTGATGATGATCCAGACTTGATGATGATCTAGATCAAGTGATGATCCAGATGTGATGATGATCCAGACTTGATGACGATCCAGATCGAGTTATGATCCAGATGTGATGATGATCCAGTAGTGATGAGCCAGTAGTCATGATGATGTAGATCCCGTGATGAAGAAGACTTGAATAAGAAGATGACTTGAATACTCGAAGACGAAGAAGACTCGAAGATGAAGAAGACTTGAAGACTAAGAAGACTTGAAGATGAAGATGACAAGATGATCCAGTTGATGCAGAGAAGAAGACCAATGCTGAAAATTGTGTCGAAAGAATACCTTCCTAGTTAAGAGGGAGTGTTGATGTATTTGTAACTTCGGAATGTATTCATCTATGTATCTTATGTCTTGTAACCCGATGTTTGATGTATCTATTATGTAATTGAGTCATTTTTTCATGCCCCGATGTTCCGATCGGGAGGATCTATAATGTAAAAATGTCATGTCAAGTCATTGTGGATAACCCTCCTATTGTCTAAGGGTTAAAGTCCCCGCAGTTCCGGGGAACTAGGGTTATTAGAGTCTCCTAGAGAGGTCGGCCCTAGTATGGTTTTAGTCATGCCAGGATTAGTATAAATAGAGAGCTGGATTCTCTATTTAGCACACATCACATACACACTCAAGTGTAGCACATAGTTGAGGAAGTAGAAGACACTGGGGCTAGATAAGAAGAAGGTTACTACTGTCAGAAGATCACTTACTGTTTTGGGCTTTTCTATTTTGGTGCTGATTCTATCTCTGAGGAAGTTGCGGGGTTTTCTCCATTTATGGTTTCCCCGAGGAAAAATACCGTGTTCATTGTCTCTTGTGTTTGGTTGCTGTGCTTTTTATTCTCTCAGTTAAAGATTCTAATAATTCTAGCTTAATGTTGAAAAAATAACATTTTAATGTTTGAAAATGTCTTTATGGACAAGCTAACACATGGTGTTGGAGTGGAGGGAGAGGGAACATGAAATCATGGACCAAGATGCACTTTGAAGTTCCCCCATGGTGCATGCATTATGGAAAAGTGGATTTCTAAAGTTATTTTGTACCTCACCTATGTGATCTAATGTTTGTATGATGGAATTTTTTATCAACTACTGGGATCATGATCTAGGTGCATTTGATCTACAATGTGAGATTCTAGAAATTGCACTAGAAGACATCTATTTTATAGCGGGTTTGTCACGACGGGGAGCTCCTATCAACTTGGAAGGTACCGGCAGGGGCGGTGACCTTCTAAGTGTTCAGAACTATATTGACACTTACTGTGCGTCTGGCACTCATAAAATGGGAACTTGCATCCCTATTGCATAGATCCACAGATTGCCATTACAAGTGTTGGTAAGCAAAATAATAAGGGCTGCAAGATCATCATCACTTCATCTTGCAACTTGAAACAATTGAGAATTGCGGTGGAATGTCTACAAGGGGTTTTATTTTGCTAGTGCTCGAGAGTAATCCCGATAATGAAGAAGCAACTCTCTAACTGCAAGAGAGGTCGATGGAAGAACTTCAGTTATTCTAGTATAATGGTGGCCTTTTTCTTTGAGAGATTGCCTACTCTGACCCCCGCAGTACCTTTACCAGCTTTATCTCCTCGTTATC
Organism: Pseudotsuga menziesii; assembly: GCA_001517045.1. Lineage (NCBI taxonomy): Eukaryota > Viridiplantae > Streptophyta > Pinopsida > Pinales > Pinaceae > Pseudotsuga > Pseudotsuga menziesii. The sequence continues at coordinate 219,418 of LPNX011007590.1, forward strand.
CTAGACTAAGTAGGTGGGGAGAAATCTTCCTCCGCCAAGGTGGTGGTGGATCAGTTCAGAGTGTTTACAATGACGACTTCTACCTATGGTGGGAGTGGTGGCTACCGGCACTAGAGCAATTTCCATATGCTGGGATGGATTTTTGGGGTGGAAATGACCTTGTCCTCCATCCTAGAGGACCATGGGGAGTGTCAGGTATTTTGGTTTTTCAAGTTTTTAAATTTTGATGAATTTTTCATCACAATGATATATACATATGTATAAAAGTTTTTAATCCCGTAAATGTTTAAAATGCAGATATTGGATCGGTCTTCCCTGATATGCATCCTCATATGTATGTGCGACTAGTGGCAGGGGAGGATCAGGGTTCTTGAGGGGAATATGGCCAGGCTTACCCAGAGAGTCCCTACTCTATGCATTGAGCAGATCCCTACCATTATGCAAGAAATAGTGGTTGGTATCCCACATACTTGGATACGCCTTATGAGAAGGGTAGCTATGGAAGTGCTTGTTTACATAGATGCCGCTGAGACTGCTGTAGCTGAACAATCTGAAGAGGCCTAAGAGCAGGATCACCAAGATGATTAGGGTGACCAGGGAAGTGAGGATGACTGGGGTGGTCAGGATGACCGGGGTGGTCAGGATGACCGGGGTGGTCAAGATTAGACCTAGGGGAATTTTATGGATTATGATCCAATTTTTGTATATTATACAGTTATGACTAGATCCGAGGATCAAGAACTCGACCTATCTTAATGGATAGATATTCACACACACACACACACACACACACACACACATACATATATATTGTCATCTTATTTACACATGTTTTTTCAATGTATATGTTGTGTATTTTTATGAAATATGTGTTAAGTTCCAATCCAAGATATAATTCGCATATGCATCAGTTAATGAATTTTGATTTCTTGGAATATGATTAAATGAATAAAATCAAAATTTCTTTCCAATAACCTAACTTGCATAAATTGACGTAATAAAATAGGGTTCTGCACCTAATAAGCTCGATTGAGCTGGGAAACCACCAGTTGAGAGTCAAGTCTGACTTCCAGCTGGGTGATGCCACGTGACAAGGAATCCCATAAAATCTCAATGACTTCCCTGTATTCGGCCACATTATTGGTAGTAGGACCTAGGAAAGCACCTCCAGAGGAAACTAGTTGTCCTCAGGGTGAGTAAATAACCCATGCAGCTGTATCCAGGTTGCAAGTGTGACGACTGGCACCATATGCAAAACCTACGAACCACTTGAAAGACATTTGTAACAACCAAAATATGATATGAGAACACAAACTAACGAACTATTGTACATAAATTTATATACAAGAAAAAGTGCTAAGCCTAAGCATAGTACTTCTTCAAGTAGAGCCCATTTCTAGGCTCGAGCAACTTATTCCCCTTGAGATCACTTAATTCATATGCACCTTTCTGTAGAACGTTTGACACAACATAGGGTCCTAACCACATAGACCTGAATTTTCCTACTCTTATGGGTTCTTTATCCTGGTCCCAGAGCAAGACAAGCTCCCCTTCAGAAAAAATCCTAGGTTTGACTGATTTATTGTATTGATTTTTCACCCTATTTTTATGATCCTCGTTTGCAGTCAGTGCATCCCTATGCTGCTCATCTAGATTTTCTAAGTATAACAAATGTTCTTCTAGCTCAGTTGTATTAGGTAACACATGAATGGAAATCTTGAAGGACGGGATTTCGCATTCAATCGGGGTTACTGCTTCCACCCCGTGAACGAGTTGGAAAGGAGAAAACCCTGTGGCAGTTTTCACATTGGTTTGATAAGCCCAAAGGGCAGGATACAACATTATTTTCCAATTTGCCCAGGCTGCGTTAATAGTACATTTGAGAATAGTCTTCAAGGTCTTATTTACTGCCTTGACTTGAACATTCGCTTGCGGGTACAAAGAAGAAGAATGTTCTTGTTTAAACCCTAGCATAATGGTTAAATCAGCCATCATGTTGTTTTGGAAGTGTTGTAGGCACAACAAGTCCCATGTCATTTTGACACAGGAGCCCAATTTTGTATGAAGATTACTTGGTAAGACTCTTCGTAATCTTAAAGGGTTTCCTTAAGATTTATTTTTACTCTTGGGATTCATTAACTTAGCCAAATTTCAAAAAAAAAATCCATGTTAATTTCTTTGTTTTTAACGCAGTAAGATTGGGTTTTTGTTTGGATCGTTTTCCATCCCGCAACCCGCAAGTTGCGGAATGCGGGAAACCTTTTATTTTTTGATATTTCATTTTTAAACCTGCAACCCACACCCCACAAATGCGGGATGCGGGAGAGTTTTTATGTGTGTTTTTTTTTAGTCAACCCACATCCCACATCCCGCAACTTGTAGAGTGTGGGTTTCGGGGTCATCATTTGTTTGCATTTCGATTTGCTTATTTCCGCATCCTGCATCCCGCAAGATGCGGAATGCAAGGTGTGGAGCCAATTGAATAAATTTTTTCTATTTTGAGTTTTCGCATCCCGCAACCCGCAAGTTGTGGAATGCGGGTTGCAGAACAATTAATAAACTTGCAATTTTGTTTTTGATCCCGCATCCCGCAAAGCTGATCCTGACCGTTCTTTTTCTTTTTACCCTCATCTGACGGTCTGTATTATTTCTCGGGAATTATAAATATGATAGTTTTGATTTATGATTTTTCACTGTTTTTACTGCTGTAATTCGCTCTGCTATGTGATTTTTACCTCTAGATTTTACCACGCGACTCCAACAATGGTTACTGCAGTTTCAAGTTGGTTACCAGGTTGTTGTGTCGCATTTTTAATTGATTATTGTGCTTACTATATAAGTCAGTTTTAACTTCTGGAATAAATATTCAAAATGACACATGGCGGCATCCAAAACCCCCAGAATTACGAGGAGTAAAAACCTCCAGAAGGATATGTTCACCAAAGAGTTGCACTTTGGTGTCTTTTCTGATACTAGCAGCCATGTCAATGGAACTTATCATTTAGACTAGTCCAGGGTTTACTCAATTTTCGATAACAATGACCTCTCATATTTCCAGAGTGACCAAACGATTTATGAGAGAATTAGAGATTCTGGCTTGCATATGATTGCTGCCAGACCAGCCATCCTACCTTATAACGATGATGTGTGATGGATTATTGACCACGCCAATGTGAAAGATCGTTCTTTCAATACCAGTACCAGATCTCAGCTAGCCAATTTCTGCTCAAAAACGTTTGTCAGCATTTATGCTCTTAAACCTTATACCCAACTCCTACATGCAAATTTTGTTAACACTGCCAAATCCAAATTCAATTTTGACTAGATGCTCAAATTCTGGATGATGGAACCCCACAAATTTTCCAAGAGGAAAGATGAATTATACCCTATTGAGTGGTTCAAAGAGCCTTACTCCCTGTTAGCAGCCATGTTGTGCAGGCTTTATGGCCTTCCCAACTGTTCTTTCTTCAAAAAGAAAAGGGATCCCATCGCTCATCACATTATTACCATAGGTGAATCTTTCCCTTGGGCCTCAATTCTGTCACTAGAACTTAAAAAAACTATTCTAGAGTTCTAGAAATCCACTGCTAAGAAAAAGCCAAATTTTTATCTCACTGCCTTCATTGTGGACATCTTCTGTGTTGATTTTCATTACCCTAATTTGGGATGGAGTTTGAATTGTCGGCCTCTCCTATACATATTTACCATTCTGATCTCTGGGATAGTAACTATGTGACTCGGTTCTATGATATATGTGAAATTTTTCTTGGCATGGTGTATTTTCTGATTTTCAACAAAGAAGCCCATGCGTTCTCACTGAAAGCAAAACATCTCATAGCCACCATGGGATACTGGTATGTGGGTGAATATTTCACCTACATCAGGGTTTATGGAAGCAACACAGCTCACATGTTTCCTAAGGTCGTCCTAGACAGGTTGGTCTTAGAAGATATCTCATTTCAAACAGTTACAGAGGGAATCTACAAGAAATGTGCTGCACCGAAGAGAAAAGTTTGGCCTAGGTTTCCTATTACACTTGGATATTTGAGCATTCCCTCTTCTACTTGGGCATAAAAGCTTAGTGACCATATCATGTCACTTAAACTTGGTTTTGCAAGCAAAATATAGCACGACCCTAAAGGGATTGTTGATTTACACATGAGGTAGAATCATTTCAAAACAGGTTATGTTCATGAAGAAACACTGGATGATTTCATTTATCAGGGAGTATATACATTTTATAAAGTCCTGGAAAGTGCTAAGAGTAAAGAAGAACAAAGCCATATCCTACAATATCAGAAGGAGATCAGAGATAGGGTAAAACATTACATATCTATGAAGTTGGACATCCTGGAAAGGATGAAAAAAGACGGGGAAGAAAAAGAAGCCCGAGCTGCAACAAAAGAAGTTATGGCATCCAAAACTCCATCTGTGGGAACCAGCTCAGACTTGGATAAAGGGAAATCTCCCATGGGAGAAAATCCTCAGCTATTTGTGGAACAACAGGTTAGAGATTATTTGCAGACTTCAGAGGAGACAAAATAGAGGCTGAACAAATTGACTTCAGCACTAAATAATCAGGAAGTTGTAACCTCACACCCAATTGAAGATGCTCAAGTGACTACTGTGAATGATAATATTCAATATGTACTAGCACAGATCGAACGAGAGCATATAAAATGGATACAATATTTAATCTCATATGCTCCTACCTCTACCATTGACTTGACTCATTCATAGGAAGAGGAGGACACAATTTCTCCTATGCCTATTAATATTGAGACTGATAATGATTTTCAAATCTCACTAGTGGTAGAAATGGTAATCCTTCATCCTCTCTTCCTCAATCTCAACCTTTATTTCAGTCTTCTCCCTCTTCTTCCACAATACTTCTTTCTTCAATCATGGCTTTGTCATCATTTTCTGATGGTTCTGTTGTGACACCTTTTATGACAGAGATCTAAAGTAATTCCACTTGTCTTCCTGAGTCAATCACACTTGTTCCTAGGGTTGAACCTATTCCATCAACTGTTGAGACTCTAGTTTTCAAAATCCCTTTGCATATTCCTTCAATTAGATCAGTTTCATCCCCTATGTCTGAGAAAATTGCAATAGTATCACCATCATCATTTCTTAAGGCTACTACTGTGCAATTTCCTTCTGTGGAATCTTGTGTTCAGGACATTTCTTTAGTCCCTAAAGTGACTCTTGTTCAGAATGTTACCTCCTCCCATGCCACCTCTCATATCACTATGGCTATTCCCTCTCAAACCACAACTCAAACTTCATCTTTGATATCCATAGGCCTAAGCATATCTCCTATTGATGAGGTCAGAGATGAGTTTAATGAAGATTTTGTGTTATCTTTGGGTGAATATCGATATAGTAAAGCTAAGAAATCTTTGGTAAGATGGGGCAAGAAGAGGGGCAGAGATAAGAAAGATATGGATATGTCAATGGTGAATGAAGTTTTATGGACACCGCAATCGAGTGATCCATAAGCTTATGCTACAAACGCAGATTCTATTCTAGGAGCATTCACAGGTGCCAATATGGATTCTGTCAACTCTCTAAATAGAGAGTTTGATAAACAAAAGGTAGAAATTATCAGTTTGAAAGAAGCACTAGAGAAACTCAAGAAACAACATGAGGACAAACAAGATGAAATCCAACTGAAGAATGTTTCTTTCAGTGAAGAGTTGTAGAAAGAAAAGAATGATAATGCTACTCTGGTTCAAAATATTGTAGCATTAGAGAGGAAAAATGAAGATGCAACTGCAAGTGCAGCTTCATCTTCATTTTCCAGGTTTTCCCAAGAAGAGTTTAAGGAGATTGCTATCAGAACTAAAAGGGAATATTTTGATTTGATATGTGAGTTGTTTGGAACTCTCATTGATATATTTGAGACTCATACAATGCTTCACAAGATGTTTGTGGTTTTGGAGGACCTTATTGAGAAAAGATAGCAGGCCTCAAAAGCTTATGATGAAGTCACTGATTGGTAGAGGTACATGAAGGAGAGGGCTGATAATATCACTCTTCTCACCCATTTTCAGTTTAAAAGAGCCAGAACTATTTTGAGAGCATGGGAAGACTTGGATGATACAGTGGCCGATTCTATAAAGAAAGCTTAGGCTATCTACGGCATAAGGTGGTATGTAGTTGATCATATGATGGCTGACTTATCCTTTCCTACCAGGGCGATTATTGAGATGGCGTGTCCACCTGGAATGATGATCGATCAGGTTGAGAAATGAAGGGATGACCAGGAGGAGAAAATCAAGGAATTGGAACACATCAGCATACATGATGTGGATTAGTTAATCAAACAACCATTTGTAGTGCAAAGCAAGATCCATGTCTACATCCGAATTTGGCATAATTTAGTTAAGAATGAGGTCTAGGATTATAAATGTAATGCTCAATTAGGCATAGAATAAGCCATTTATCCTGATATCGAGGAGCTACTGTGAATTTGGAGAGTCTGGAAAGATTTCCTAGGATATTAGCATTGTTTTGTTTTTTGGATCCCCTTTAGGGGGGAATTCTATTTTTTGTAATAATTATTTAAGTAAATGATCTCCAATGTATCAAGGGATCTTGAACTTTTAACTTTTGGAAGGGATACTGATACAAGGGATTGAACAACACTTCAGCTTTTGCTAAGGTATTTTATGTAATTTGTTACAGAGAATTCTAAATATAATACAATGTTGCAATTCTTATCTTTTGTACTTGATCTATCAAATTTCTTTGACAGTTTCAGTTTTCTTATTCCAAATGATCAGATAGTACTATGGTTCATTTGCAATTGGTTAATGTGTTTATTTAACTTTGATTTATCTCTGTTAATTATTAATGCATTGATAAAAATTCATGAAAATTCTTTTATGAACTGTCTTTATCTATTTATGCAAATGTTTCAATAGTAAGAGTTTTATAGCTTATAAGTTGGTTTTTCAACTAACTTGAGCGCTTGCAGGTTATTTTGAATGGTTTAATTCTGATTTACTGTTATTTAATTTTCATTAAACAATTTGTAATCTTAGTAAGTACAGTCTCATTCTATTTACATTTCCGTCAATATGATGAATTGTCTGTTGTTTACACAACTCAAGACAAGCTGTCAATCATCCAACACCTTTTGAAGTAGTTTAGAGTTAGATTAGTTTCTTATTCCTAGTTAGGTTTAAGTTTCTTTTTCTATTTCTCAACTCCTTGTTTTCCATTCTAGAAAACAGATCCCCTTGTGGATCAAAGCCATCCATTAGCCAGTGGAGGCTACATAAGTATCCATGGGGGATTACCATACGAAATAACTCAAGGATAGAATAATACATGTGTGGGATTGTTTGAAGCCTTTGGCTGGGTTTTCTCCATGTGTTGTAAGCCTTGGACACCCTAATCAGCCACATTCACTGTTGGGGCTTCAACAAATGGCTCTAGAAGGAGGGAAAACACATCATGCCTAAACGAAATAATCATACACCTCCTCCAGCAAGAGATCCGATCATTACTCGTAGTCGTGCTAGCACGTCTACCTCAGGGGAACAAGTAGCTCAAGTTTCAGACACTATTTCGGTTACCCCTGGACAAGAACAAGCTACCCTGTCAGACAGATACGTTCTCGTATTACCAATCCTAGGTCCCATCACAGTCGAACAATTGTTGAAGGGTAATTCCCACAACGTTGCCAAGTTTAGAAGAAAATTCATTGAAGATCATCCTACTCAGGATTTTCCTTAGCTCAGTAACCAAGACAGCCCAATCCTAGGCGATCAAACAATGAAAGACGTCGTGACCTTTTCAGTGAGCTATCCACTCTTAGGTTAGATCTAGGTTCCTTGTTTCCAGAGTCAGCAACTCCTCGACACAAAATCCAAGTGAGAGGGCCACCCCCGTCTCCTCCCTCTTCTTCATCTTCATCTGATGAATTGTCAGATTCTGAATCTTTAGACTCGTCAGTAGAATCTATCTCGATGGATGATGAACGACCTAACAGGCCATGGTTAGACAGGGATGCTGTATCCATTTTAGGCGATCAGCATAGATTGCCGAAAAATCCTAAGAAGTGGCTTCCGAAATTTAATCTAGATGATAAGATTCCTATGGAAGACCACATAAAATCCTTCATGCAAGCCATTAGAATTAGAAATGTTATTCATGAGGACGTGGCCTGCAGACTGTTCCCTTACACATTTGAGGGAAAAGCTTCTACCTAGTACTTTGCCTTAGAAGCTAGCTCCATCCCATCATGGGATGTGTTTTCCGAACTCTTCACTCAAAATTTTGGGGATGAAAAAACCCCAAAGGAATTAGTAATAGAGCTCTCTTCTTTGAAAACTAAGGGTAAAGAAAGAGTCAAAGACTACAATAACTAGTTTTCATATTTAAAGAATAGGATCCAAAATACAGTACTTCCTGTGGAGGAATTACTGGTAGCTTACTTTATTACGTGTCTCCCGACCCAAATAGCCATGTGGGTAAAAAGGGCCCATAAATAATCCTTGCAATATGCTTTCTCCAAAGCCATTCAGGTTAAAAGAGACATGTTCTATCTCAAAGACAACCCTGACTCGACATTCGAACAAGCATCTACCTCACGTAGGAAAAGTGACAGTCCCCTTAAACCTGCTACTACCAGCCAAGATCCATTCAATATGAGTGAAGTGAAGAAGCTCCTTCAAAAGATGTCTAACGATATGGTATATCTCAAGAATACAAGCAATCAAAATCAATCAAACAATAGAGGATTCAATAGGCCACCTTTTAGGAGGCCAAATCAACCTCCTCAGAATCCACCACCTCCAAATCCCAGTGAGGGGTTCACCTTAGAAGATATCTTCTCTGTCTTGAAAGCCTTAACTGTAGTAACACCAGACACCCTAGAAACCTCTGAATATCAGTCTAATCAAGAATCACAACCTCCCCAATAAGAAGAGGAGGATGACCAGCAGGTCAGCTCTGTGAGCTTCTTTTAAGAAGAAGAAGAAGAAGAAGAAGAATCTGATATAGTTTTTAATCTCCAGCACACACACAATACCGGGTATAAAGGGCCACCTCCCCAGGATTCATCTCCTCCGACACAGACCCCTAGCAAAGGTAAATCTCAAACTCAGATGGAAACCTTCATTCCTGGGCCAGAATACAACTTGGCTGAGGATCTTAAGAGAGTCAAAGAAAACCTATCTTTATTTGACCTTCTCAAAACCCCTTCCATAAGGGATTCCTTACCTAAAAGCATGATTATAAAGCAGCCCCAAAAAGCTCACAATAATAACATTGGCTCTACTTCCTGTCCAAACCATCCTAAACCTGGAAGTAAGGGTACTCCTCCCTTTTTACTTACCTTTGAGTTCTTTAACAGGAGTGTGCATAACTGTATGGTAGAATCAGGTGCTTCATCCAATGTTATGCCTCTTTCTGTCTGTAAGAAGCTTAATTCCACCTATGAAAACTACCCTATTCAGATTGTGCAATTATATAGATCCAAGGTTAAAGTGGTAGGGAGGATGAGAAATGTTCTTCTCGAACTATCTGTAGATCCTTGAATTCATCAAACAATAGATATTGTGATTGCGGACATCCCAGAGACCTATGGTATGTGGCTGAGTCGGGATTGGTCAGATAAAATTAAAGGTTACTTTTCTACTAATTGGTCTCATTTGTGGTTGCCTCTTAATGGTGCTTAACAGGCAGCCTAATAAGCTCAAAGTTGATAGAGAACCTTTCATGAAACAAACGATAACTGATCTCGATGGTTCCAACGAATATGTCTCCTTCTTTAACAATCAAATTGAACATTTCACATTTGACACTTTCTTTGGAGACTTACCTGTTGATGTATCAGCAATAGAGAATGAGAAGAAACACTCTCAAGTAACTCATCTTACATTTGTTCCATTCTCTAGCACTGTTGTTCATAATGTATATAATGTAAATACAAATTTCAGAATTAATCCTATAGTTTGGACCTTGTTTTTTGATGGCTCCTGGTCAAAGGAAGGAGCACGCACAGTATGTGTACTTATTGATCCTAAAAGGATCAAAACCATGATTGCATGTAGGTTGGAATTTGAATGTACCAATAACGTGGTTGAGTACGAGGATTTAGTCCAAGGACTCAGGAAAGCTATCGATATGGGAGCTAAAGCAATTGAATGTGTGGGAGACTCCGAAATCATTGTGAAACAGGTACGAAATTAGATACATTGTCTATCTCCACACCTAGTTAATTATCAAAGATTAATCAGGGACATGACTAGTTCCTTCTCAGCATTTAATATTAGATATGTTCCTAGATCCCAGAACTTTGACGCAGATCTGCTAGCCAACACTGCATCTAGAGTGATCCCTCTTGAAGGCTTGTCTCCAAAAACATTCTCTATCGAATTGATGTATAGACCCTCAATACCCGACAATGTCACAAATTGGAAGGTGTTTGATGATGATCATCAAATAATTGACTTTCTGTCAGCCCAAAATACCTTCGAGGGTATGGCTATTGATGAAGCCGATCATGAGAAGTCTCTATCTGATCCTTCCAACATCATCCCCAAATCTGTCATCAGTCTGGAGAAGTTCTATGATTTACAAGATAAATTCAAACAAACCGTCAATTACAAGACTCAAAGCTCGAACTTGAATCACACCCTTGTTAACTTAGGAATAGAGCACAAACCCCGATTTATCAATCTTGGAATACACTGTTCCTGTGACAAAAGAAGAAGTTTTATCAAAATCTGCAGGGAATATAAAGACTTTTTTTTCTAGACATACGATGAACTCAAGACCTTTGATACTACCATCATGCATCATAACATCCCCATGAAACCTGATGTAAAACCCTCTCAACAGAAATTGAGGAAAATGCACCCCAGTCTAGAGCCTTCTGTTAAAAAATAACTAGACAAACTGCTCTCGGCTAGGATCATATTTCCTGTCCGACATACGCAATGGATAGATAACTTGGTCCCTATTCATAAAAAGAATGGGGAAATCAGACTCTGCGTAGACTTCAGGAACCTGAAATGTGCCTCTAAAAAAGAAAACTATCCTGTTCCTCCAATGGAGCAGATCCTATAGAAGGTAGCCGTATCAAAGGTGTTTTTGCTGCTAGGCAGTTTTTCTAGTTACAACCAAGTCTTACTTGCACCCAACGATCAACTAAAAACTGCTTTCAAGAACCCTTGGGGAACATTCACATATATATGAATGTCGTTTGGACTAATAAACGCAGGATCCACATTCCATAGAGCTATGGACATAGCTTTCAGGGGTTTGATCCACAATTCTGTTGTTGTGTACCTTGATGATGTTACCATTTACTCTAAACGATGACAATATGATTTGTATGCGCTAAAACAGGTATTCGAAAGGTGCAGGAAATTTGGCATCTCCCTCAATCCCAAGAAGTCCAGCTTTGCAGTAATAGAAGGTAAGTTGTTGGGTTTTGTAGTTTCAAAAGAAGGTATGATCATTGATCCAAAACATGTCGAAGCAATCTCCAATTTCAGCCTTCCTAACTCTCGTAAGGCAATGCAGTCATTTTTGGGTAAGATTAATTTTGTTCGAAGATTTGTTCCTAATTTTTCTCAAGTAGTTAAACCCTTGCAGTTTTTGGTGAAAACATATGTACCATTTAAGTGGCCCAAAGAACATAAAATTGCATTTACTTAAATTCGGAAAACCATAGTAGAAGCACCTGCTCTCATGTCCCTGTATTTTAGTAAAGATTTTATATTGTATACATTCACTACTAACTTTTCTTATGCTGCTGTCCTCATGCAGAAAAATCATGAAGACATCGAAATCCCCATTTCTTTCATGAGTTTGACATTCAAAGGGGCTGAACTCAATTACTCTCAGGTTGACAAACATGCCTACACAATATACAAATCAGTAAAACATTATAGCCCTTATCTTTTGAAGTCCAGGACTAAGGTGATTGTCCCTTATGTGGAAATTCGCAATGTCCTCAGCCAAAAAGAGTTGGGAGAAAAGAGAGATCACTGGATGACCACCCTTCAAGAATATGATATGGAGATTAAGCTTAAGAAGATCATCAGAGGACAAGGTTTGTTTCAGCTCACCACCGAGTCAAACGACCCTGAAAATAAGCAAACTGATTGGGAACAGGAAGAAGCTATTCCTAGAAGTTTTGTTAATGCACTTGAAACTACGGCATCTGAATGGTATGATCACATCCGATTCTTTCTTCATAATGGCTTTGCTCATAAAACCCTAGATCCCAAAAAATGTAGAGCATTAAGGCTGAAATCAACCACTTATCAACTTATTTATGATGTTATGTTTAGAAATAATTATGATGGAGTATTTCTCATATTCCTGGAAAAAGATCAGACTGATGATTTCCTGTTTCAATTTCATGTAGGACTTGCAAGTGGACACTTCTCGGGTGATACCATGGCTCACAAAATTATCAGGGTAGGATACTATTGGCCTACCCTATTCATAGATGCCCATTCATTTGTCAGAAAATGCGAGCCTTTCCAGAAGTGCATTGGAAAAGTTAAGAAACCTGCTTACCCCTTGCAGCCAGCAGCAGTCCAATTCTCATTTCAGTAGTGGGGATTGGATTTCATCGGACCCATCAACCCCGTATCCTCATTACAACACAAATACATTTTAACAGCCACTGATTATTTCACAAGGTGGGTAGAAGAAGCCCCTTTAAGACTGTGTAACACAAGCCAGGTAATTTCCTTCCTAGAAAATTAGATAATCACTAGGTTTGGCACCCCCGAGTATCTTGTTTTTGATAATTCCTCCTATTTCCAGTCCATTGACTTGACTGGATAAGCCCTTGAAAAGGGGATAAAGCTTAAGTTTTCTGCTAATTACTACCTCTAGGGCAATGGGCTTGGGGAATCGTCAAACAAAAACTTGATAAACACCCTTAAGAAGACAGTGGATTCACATCATAAATACTGGCACACCCAAATTTACTATGCTCTTTGGGCAGATCGAATCACCTCAAATGTAGCCCTTGGTAATTCCCCTTATTGCCTTGTTTATGGAAAGGAAGTTGTCCTACCAGCTGATCTCACCATTCCTTCATTGTAATTGGACCAATCCATCCAAGAGAGCGACTCTTCCCCATTACAGTAGAGGATTGATTTTCTGTTCAAACTAGAAGAGGATAGAGAGAAAGCCAAGATAAATTCTACCAACATCAACAGTTGGTTAAGAAGTGGTTTGATGAGAGATATTCATCTGACCGATATTTCTTAGTGGGATATTTAGTGTTGAGATGGGACAAACAACACAAGGATAACAAATAATACACCAAGTTTCAGCACCTTTGGTTAGGACCATTCATTGTTACAGAAAAGATTGGTCCTAGTACAGTTCGATTGCAAACGCTGGAAGGGATCGTTGACACCTTCCCAGTGAATTTTTTTCTGGTCAAGAAGTACTTTGTTTGAAAAAGGTTGATTCAATCTTGTATATAGGTTTGGTGTGTTATTTTCCTTTTATTTTTTGAATTTTTGCTTGATTTTGGTAACTTTTGGTAACATCTACACCCTTGGCAATAATGAACAATCGATTTTCTCAATATTCAATATTCTCAATTGAAACAGATCTGTTAGTGTCTATCTTTTCTAAATTGTATCAAGGTTTGTTATATTTGAATGATAACCATATTTACAACATTTTTGTATTGATGCCCTCTCGTCTAGGTTAATACATTCTACATGCTTTACTCTGATGATGATAGTTATGGAAGAAAAGGTTCACCCTGTCTAAGGTATCATTAAGGAATTTTAACATATCTTCATAGCCTAGTCAGTCTTTCTCTTTATCTTTCAATTATGGCCATATATCTTATTATGTGAATTACAAGCCGAGGGGTCTCATCACGAGCCAACTTATTAGGTTCATAGGTTCTCAGTGGAATGACATCTTTGCCATTTAATATGGGGAGATGGCTTCCAGTTCTCTGGAAGATGGGAGATCCTATCACAGGTCGGCTCATTCATTATATGCAGAGCATCAATGAGTAACGATGCCTACATATGGACACCGAGCCATGGCGACGTCTTGTAATTCACACTTTACATCAAAACCCAGTCAAACCCCAAACTAGATATCATTGCACACAGGAAGAGGGGGTCCTGTCTAAGGCCAACCTCACTATGATCATGGGCTTGATGTTGGACTGAAACTATCACCAAATGGTTCCCACGCCATGATAATTTCTTTCATCCATATAGCTGGAAGACAATAGGTCTCCTTACCGAGTCGACTTGCTCAGTTTCCAGGTCAGGTTTGTGAATGGTGCTGATTACTAGAACATGGGGCAGTGGTCCTGTGTCAATGCAATCTTTCCTATTCTAAAAAAAGGGGGGGAAGAAAATTGATAGTTTAAAAGCCTGTGTGTGGAAAACCAAAGTAGTAAAGGTCTGATCTCACATTCAACTTTAACTTACATGCCTATGTCAGCCTCAGTTCAGATGACCCTATCTTCTAATGACATTTGAATCACAGTTGCATCATTGTTTAAATGACCATGGATGGGATTGCATCTATAATTTTAGAGGTTTCTAGTTGGTTACATTCTTATGTTAACATTTCTTGAGAGTTAATCATTTTCCCACTGACAGTTTGATTGGAAATGATTATTGTTTCGCAGAGATAACTGGTTCTTCCATCAAGTTTCCATTTGTTGTAGGTACAACAGGTCCCATTTCATTTTGACACGAGAGCCCAATTTTGTACGAAGATTACTTGGTAAGAATCTTCGTAATCTTAAAGGGTTTCCTTAAGATTTTTTTTGACTCTTGGGATTCATTAACTTATCCAAATTTCAAAAAAAAAATCCATGTTAATTTCTTTGTTTTTAACACAGTAAGATTGGGTTTTTGTTTAGATTGTTTTCCATCCCGCATCCCGCAACCCGCAAGTTACAGAATGTGGGAAACCTTTTATTTTTTGATATTTCATTTTTAAACACGCAACCCGCATCCTGCAAATACAGGATGCGGGAGAGTTTTTATGTGTGTTTGTTTTTAGTCAACTCGCATCTTGCATCCCGCAACTTGCGGAGTGTGGGTTGCGGGGTCATCATTTGTTTGTGTTTTGGTTTGCTTATTTCCGCATCCTGCATCCCGCATTCCGCAAGATGCGGAATGCGGTGTGCTTAGCCAATTGAATAATTTTTTGCTATTTTACGTTTTCGCATCCCGCAACCCGCAAGTTGTGGAATGCGGGTTGCGGAACAATTAATAAAATTGCAATTTTGTTTTTGATCCCGTATCCTGCAAAGTTGTTCCTGGCCATTATTTTTCTTTTTACCCTCATCTGACGGTCTATATTATTTCTCGGGAATTATTGTCTCTCATTTTGAATTGATTACTGTGCTTAATGTATAATTCAGTTTTAACTTTTGGTATAAATATTCAAAACAACACATGGCGACATCCAAAACCCCTAGAATTACCAAGAATAAAAACCTCCAGAAGGATATGTTCACCAAAGACCCGAACTTCGGTGTCTTTTCTGATACTAGCAGTCATGTCACTGAAACTTATCATTTATACTAGTCCAGGGTTTACTCAATTTTCGATAATAATGACCTCTTAGATTTCCAGAGTGACCAAATGGTTTATGAGAGAATTAGAGATTCTGGCTTGCATATGATTGCTGCCAGACCAGCCATCCTACCTTATAATGATGTTGTGCGATGGATTATTGACAACACCAATGTGAAAGATCGTTCTTTCAATACCAGTATCGGGTCTCAGCTAGACAATTTCTGCTCATAAACCTTTGTAATAATTTATGCTCTTAAACCTTATACCTAGCTCCTAGATGTAGATTTTGTTAACACTACCAAATCCAAATTCAATTTCGACCAGATGCTCAAATCCTAGATGATGGAACCCTGAAAATTTTCCAAGAGGAAAGATGAATTATACCCCGTTGAGTGGTTCAAAGAGCCTTACTCCCTGTTAGCAGCCATGTTGTGCAGGCTTTATGGCCTTCCCAATTGTTCTTTCTTCAAAGAGGAATGGGATCCCATCGCTCATCACATTATTACCACATGTGAATCTTTCCCTTGGGCCTCAATTCTGTCACTAGAACTTAAAAATGCTATTCAAGAGTTCTAGAAAGCCACTGCTAAGAAAAATCCCAATTTTTATCTCACCGCCTTCATTGTGGACATCTTTTGTGCTAATTTCCATTACCTTAATTTGGGATGGAGTTGGGAATTTCTGGCCCTGCCTGTACATATTTACCATTCTAAGCTCTGGCATAGTAACTATGTGACTCGATTCTATGATATATGTGAAAGTTTTCTTGGCAGGCTGTATTTTCTGATTTTCAACAAAGAAGCCCCTGCATTGTCACTGGAAGCAAAAGCTCTCATAACCAATATGGGAGACTGGTATGTGGATGAATCTTTCACCTACATTAGGTTTTATGGCAGCAACACAGCTCACATGTTGCCTAATTTCGTCCTAGATAGGTTGGTCTTAGAAGAGATATCATTTCAGACAGATACAGAGGAAATTTACAAGAAATGTGCTGCACCGAATAGAAACGTTTGGCCCAGGTTTCCTAATACACTTGGATCTTTGAGCGTTCCCTCTTCTACTTGGGCATTGGAGCTGAGTGACCATATCATGTGACTTAAACTTGGTTTTGCAGCAAAATACAACACGACCCTAAAGGGATTGTTGAATTACACACGAGGCAGAATCATTTCAAAACAGGTTATTTTCATGAAGAAACACTGTATGATTTCATTTATCAGGGAGTAGATACATTTTATGAATTCCTGGAAAGTGATAAGAGTAAAGAAGAACAAATCCATATCCTACAGTATCAGAAGGAGACCAGAGACAAGGTAAAACATTACAGATCTATAGAGTTGGACATGCTGGAAAGGATGGCAAAATACAGGGAAGAAAAAGAAGTCCGAGCTGCAACAAAAGAAGTTTTGGCATGCAAAACTCCATTTGTGGGAACCAACTCAGACTTGGATAAAGAGAAAGCTCCCATGGGAGAAAATCCTCAGGTATCTATGGAACATGAGCTTAGAGATTATTTGCAGACTTCAGAGCAGATAAAGCAGAGGCTGAACAAAATGACTTCAACACTAAATACTTGGGAAGTTGCAACCTCACACCCAATTGAAGATGCTCAAGTGACTACTGTGAATGATAATATTCAATCTGTACTAGCACAGATTGAACGAGAGCCTCTCAAATGGATACAATATTTAATCTCATCTCCTCCTTCCTCTACCATTGACTTGACTCATTCAGAGGAAGAGAAGGACGGAATTTGTCCTGTGCCTATTAATGTTGAGACTAATAATGATTTTCAAAACCTCACTAATGGTAGCAATGGTAATCCTTCATCCTCTCTTCCTCAATCTCAACCTTTATGTCAGTCTTCTCCCTCTTATTCCGGAATACTTCTTTCTTCAATAATGGCTTTGTCATCATTTTCTTATGGTTTTGTTGTGACACCTTTTATGACATAGCTCTACTGTAATGCCACTTGTCTGCCTGAGTCAATCACACCTTTTCCTAGGGTTGAACCTATACCCTCAACTATTGAGACTCTAGTTTTCAAAATCCCTTTGTATATTCCTTCAATTAGCTCAGTTTCATCCCCTATGTCTGAGAAAATTGCAATAGTATCACCATCATCATTTCTCAAGGCTACTACTGTGCAATTTCCTTCTATGGAATCTTCTGTTCAGGACATTTATTTAGTCCCTGAAGTGGCTCTTGTTCAGAATGTTACTTCCTCCCCTGCCACCTCCCATATCACTATGTCTATTCCCTCTCAAACCAAAACTCAAACTTCATCTTTGATATCCACAGGCCTAGGCATACTTCCTATTGATGAGTTCAGAGATGAGTTTAATGAAGATTTTGTGGTATCTTTGGGTGAATATCGATATAGTAAAGCTAAGAAATCTGTGGTAAGACAGGGAAATAAGAGGGGCAGAGATTAGATTGATATGGATATGTCAATGGTGAATGAAGTTTTATGGACACCACAATCGAGTGATCCACAAGATTATGCTACAAATGCAGCTTCTGTTCTAGGAGCGTTCATAGGTGCCAATATGGATGCTGTCAACTCTCTAAACAAAGAGTTTGATGCACAAAAGGCAGAAATTATTAGTTTGAAAGAAGCACTAGAGCAGCTCAAGAAACAACATGAGGAAAAACAGGATGAACTCCAACTAAAGAATGTTGCTCTCAGTGAAGAGTTGCAAAAATAAAAGAATGATAATGCTACTTTGGTTCAAAAGGTTGTAGCATTAGAGAGGCAGAATGAAGATGCAACTGCAAGTGCAGATTCATCTTCATTTTCTAGGTTTTTCCAAGAAGAGTTTAAGGACCTTGCTATAAGAACTAACAGGGAACATTTTAATTTGATATGTGAGTTGTTTGGAACTCTCGCTGATATATTTGAGACTCATACAGTGTTTGACAAGATGTTTGTGGTTTTGGAGGACCTAATTGAGAAAAGACAACAGGCCTCAAAAGCTTATGATGAAGTCGCTAATTAGCAGAGGTACATGAAGGAGAGGCTTGATAATATCACTCTTATCACCCCTTTTCAGTTTAAAAGAGCCTAAACTATTTTGAGAGCATGGGAAGACTTGGATGATACAGTGTTCGATGCTGTAAAGAAAGCTCAGTCTATTTGCAGAAGAAGGTGGTATACAGTTGATCATATCATGACTGACTTATCCTTTCCTACCATGGTGCTTATTGAGAAGGCATGTCCACCTAGACTGATGATTGAGCAGGTTGAGAAATGAAGGGATGACCAGGAGGATAAAATCAAGGAATTGGACCACATCAACATACATGATGTGGATCATTTAATCAAACATCCATTTGCAGTGCAAAGCAAGATCCATGTCTACATCCGATTTTGGCATAAGTTGGCTAAGAATGAGGTCGAGGTTTATAAATGTAATGCTTGATTAGGCATAGAATCACCCACTTATCCTGATATCGAGGAGTTGTTGCGAATTTGGAGAGTCTGGAAAGATTTCCCAGGATATTAGCCTTGTTTAGTTTTTTGGATCCCCTTTAGTGGGGAATTTTATTGTTTGTAATAATTATTTAAGTAAATGATCTGCAATGTATCAAGTCCTCTTGAAATTTTGACATTTGGAAGGGAGACTGATACAAGGGATCGAACAACACTTCATCTTTTTCTAAGGTCTTTTATGTAATTTGTTACAGAGAATTCTGAATATAATACAATGTTGCAATTCTTATCTTTTGTACTTGATCTATCAATTTTTTTTGACAGTTTCAGTTTTCTTATTCCAAATGATCAGATAGTAATGTGGTTCATTTGCAATTGGTTAATGTGTTTATTTAACTTTGATTTTTCTCTGTTAACTATTAATACATTGATAAAAATTCATGAAATTTCTTTTATGAACTGTCTTTATCTATTTCTGCAAATGTTTCAACAATAAGAGTTTTATAGCTTATAAGTTGGTTTTTCAACTAACTTGAGTGCTTGCAGGTTATCTTGAATGGTTTAATTCTGATTTACTGTTATTTAATTTTCATTAAACAATTTGTAATATCAGTAAGTACAGTCTCATTCTATTTACATTTCTGTCAATATGATGAATTGTCTATTCTTTACACAACTCAAGAGAACCTGTCAATCATCCAACACCTTTTGAAGTAGTTTAGATTTAGATTAATTTCTTCTTCCTAGCTAGGTTTAAGTTTCCTTTTCTATTTCTCAACTCTTTGTTTTCCATTCTAGAAAATAGATCTGCTAGTGGATCAAATCCATCCATTAGCCAATGGAGGCTACATAAGTATCCGTGGGGGATTACCATACCAAACAGCTCGAGGATAGAACAACACCTGCGTGGGATTGTTTGAAGCCTTTGGCTGGGTTTTCTCTGTGTGTTGTAAGCCTTGAACACCCTAATCGGCCACATACATAGTTGAGGCTTCAACAAGAAGTGACTGCCATGGTCAGTGACAATATCTTTAGGAATACCGAAACGTGTGAAAATTTGGTTGAAAAAAAAAGCTGTAGTTTCCACGTCATCCTTATAGCTGGGCATTGCCAGTTCCCACTTCGTGAAGTAATCTATAGCGACAATGATGTTCCCCCCCCGGCCTGAAAATAGGTTTCACGTAACTTAATCTATCCCCCACTTAGTGAAGGGGCCGACTTAAATGACGGGAAATAATGGAGCAGGATGTAACCGAATCTTTCTGGTTTAAAGCTGACAAGGATGACAACACTTCTCGGCTTCTACACAATCTTTAAAGATCGTGGGCCAGAAATAACCGCATGTAAGATCTTCTGGGCCATTGCTAACCCAGATAAGTGACCCCCACACACTACACTATGGGAATCATTTAGGACAATCTCAGCCTCTTCGTGTGTAAGACACCGACACAAAACAAAATCTACCCCTCTACGATATACAATATCTCCAATAATGAGGTAGTTTTTCACATGTAAGCATAATTTGTGTCGTTCTTCCCGTGAAAAGGTTGCAAGACACTTAAGAGTCTGGCGATAGACAAGTATATCTCCATACCAAGGGTCAGAGGTGGAAATCAAGAAAATGTGCTCATCTGGGAATGAGTCTTCTTCAATGGCTACATATTTTTCAAGAGGAGATTCTGCAATGAGCTCTGCAAAAACAAAGGATTTTTTGGATTTGGTGGATTCAAAATCTAAGTCAAAATCCTGGAGAATGACTATCCATTTATTGAATCTTCCTCCAACTATACGTCGAGACAAAACATATTGGAAAGGATTAAAATCCGCCAGTACTGTCGCAGTCCTTAGTAAGATGTAGTGACGCAATCTTTGAACAACATACATGACTTCTAATGCCAACTTTTCGACGTGGGAGTACCTAAGTTCAGGGCCAACTAAAGCACGACTAAGATAGTAGATGACATGCTCTTGGAGCTCATCATCCTCCTAGACTAATAGTACCCCTATGGTCGACTCGGATGCAGCCAGATACAATATAAAATCACGAGAGTAATCTGGCGGATGCAATAAAGGTGCTGACAACAAATCTTTCTTTAATGCCTCAAACACAAGTTGTGCAATTTCATCCCATAAAAATGGGGTGTCCTGCTTCAATAGGCACATGAAACCTTTGGTGATCTTGGCATAATTCACGATAAAATGTTGGAGAAAGTTAGACTTCCCTTGCAGACTCTGAAGCTGCATGATGGAACGAGGAGGAGGAAGATTTATTATAGCCTCAACTTTCAAAGGATCCACCTGAATACCTTTGTCAGAAACAATGAACCCAAGAAGCCTACTTGACTCGACACATAAAACACACTTGTGGGGATTCAAGCGTATTTTATAATGTCTGCATATTTCAAAAATTAAATGCAAGTGATTTGGGTGATCAATCCTCTTTCGAGAATGTGCTGGAAGATCATCTAGATAGGGTTTGATAATAGACTTGATGTCATGAAAGGAAAAAATCATTGGCCACTGAAAAGTATCCCCTGCATTTTTCAATCCAAAAGGCATTTTCTTGTATGCAAATGTACCCCAAGGACAGATGAAAGTTGTTTTATGTTGGTCTTTCGATTTGATTTGAATTTGATTATACCTGGAGAAATTATCCATAAACTAAAAGACTTCACTCCCCACACAGGAATCAATGATTTGATCTATGAATGGTGTGGGGTAGTTATCCTTAGGACATGTTTTTTTTAAATCATGAAAGTCATTATAGACACGTATCACCCCTTGATTTTTGTGGACAGGAATAGGGTTTGATATCCATTCCATCAAAGCTATCGGGTAAATCAAACCAGCTTTCAGTAATTTTCCAACTTCATCCTTAATAGCTGTCGCTTTACGCGGATTGATAGGTCCAATTTTTTGTCGAACTAGTTTGGTATCAGGATAGGTTCGGATTTCATGTTCGACTATCGATGGATCTATGCCTAGCATCTCCTCATATGAAGAGGAAAAAATGTCGTGGAATTCGTTAAATAAGGTTGTATAGATAGCAATATCCTTCGAAGAGCAATTTGCACCAATATATACATTTTCCACAATGTTTGGGTTCGCAGAGATGTTGATATGAATAGTAACATAAATGTTTTCCATATTCCCCTCGGAAAATATTCCCTCCCTTGGTAAGGGATTTATTAGGATATCAGCATCACCTGCCAGTCTCATATGGAACTCTTGGTTTTCAATACTGCTTAACTCTAGAAGAAAATAGGATTGATGATGAATATCTTCGCAGATCTTATCTTGTCCGCACATAGATTCTAAAATGGCTTCGTCAGATGGAAAAACCATGTCTAAGCAATCTTCAATATGCAAATGGTTCTCTACCCAGGCATGCAGATAGGCTTCTTTCGGCTCCTCTGAGATTGTGGGAGGGACCGAAACAGGATCAAAAGCGGTATGAGTGATATCTTGATAAGTTACTTCCACTGCCGATAAGGGAACTACAGGTTCATGACGAGAAGGAAGAACCCAAGGGTCTGTTCTATCGACAACCATTGCAATAGACTTCCCTACACTAGTAGAACCTAAGCAATTAATCAGGGCTGGAATATCGAATGTGCTCATGAATGATGAATGAATACATTAAATCCCCTAAGCTCTCTGAAGCAGGTTTGACCCGATCAACCAATGGCATGGTGGACTCATTAGTTTTCATGCGTCCCTTCTGAGTAAAACTGAGTTGGTCTACTGTAACCAACTTCCCTTCGTGCAGAAACACTACTACTCAAAGAACGACTGATGCAATAGCAGACATGGCATAAGTTCAAATTCTCCCCAGGAGCAAGTTATAAACCAATGGTGCATCAATCACCTCTACCTCAATAGACACTACCTTCCCTGCCAACTTTATCTTGAAAACTGGTAGGATACCATGTGGACGAAATGACCTTCTGTCGAAAGCAGTAAGTAGGGTGTTCGATGGAACTAGCTCTGGACATCCAAGAGACTTCTAGCATGAAAAGGACATGACACATGTGGAAGAGCCTTCATCGACAACTTCCCTTCTAATGGTTTTTCCTCCATGGATGACATCTATCAATAAGGACACATGATATGGTAGGCGAATTTTGACATTAGACAAATTAAACTTCACCATGAGACTCAATGATTCCATACTACCTAAGGCTTCTAAGAGCGCATCTCGCTGGGTGGGACAACTCTGTAACACCTCTAAAGCTGACATCGCGCAAGGGGTTTGGGATAAATATTCAAGTACATAGTAATTGGTTGCAACCCTAGCATTAGGATTGTGCAATTTTTTCTTGAAGACACCTTTTGGTATCTTGGGCATAGTTTCAACATGTTTTTCAATTGTGAGAGGGTTAGAAGTTTCACTTATAGACTTACCCTTCTCTAGAGCCTCCATCTCATAGTTCTTGTTTCTAGTATGGAGTAATGTCTGGGATAGAACCATCTTGATATAATTTGGGTCAGGGGCATTTGGAGTTCCCCTGACTACATTAGAAGCTAAAGAAGAATTCAGCCCTTAGGGAAAATGATCCTTTAGGACAACTGGTTGTTGACTTTTGAGCAGCTTTTGCGATTGATCCATAAGGGAACATTGACGGGTCAGGTGATCCTCCTGGCACAACTTACATGGAAATTTCACCTTCTTCTTCTCTTCCCCCCCCCCATCAACATTGTTTGTGGGTTTTGGCTTGTTTTGGTTTCCCTCGCCTTTCTTCTCCTTTTTCTTTTCCCCACCAGGCTGCTAATTTCCCTTTTGGGAGGGTTGAGCAAAAACATTTTCAGTTTGGGGGTGAGGGGCTAGCCTTTTCTACCTCCACCATAGAGTTTTTGATAGAAAACTCATGTAGTTGCTTAGCTAAAGACTCCATAGTGGGATATTTCACTGAACCAACCACACCATTGGCATGAGGTCCGGGCTAAGGTTTCTCAACACTATGAGTTGGTCTCGGTGCATCAGGGATGATTTCGTATAGAATCCCAAACTAAGAATATATCAAATCTAACTGTTGGGCCCTGCGGATAGCCTATACCTCATTATTTACTCCTGAAGTGGATACATATTTAGATATATATGGCAATAAGGGCTTAAGGAACCATTCTAATAAAAACTCGGGAGGGATAGTGGCTTTAATGAGCCTTTTCTGTCTTCTCCACTCTTGGATGTGATCCGAAATGTGAGTGGCTTTGTCCTGCCAAAAGGTGGACAGTGAGTCTGTGCCGGCATCATACCGGATAGGAAGTTGGAAATGGTTATGGAGCACATTAGCTAAGTCCCAAAAACTACCAAACACAACAGAGGGAAGTTCAATGCACCATTTTGTTGTGACACTAGTCAGTGTTCTTTGGAACAATCTCAACCAAATGGTGTCATCGTTTAGTGAGTTGGAAGAGCACCACAAGTGAAGGTGGTGATATGAGCCCTTGGGTATTCACCGAAATTTCCTTTGAATTTGGGAATATCCGAGGGTAGCTTGGTAGGGACAGGTGGCCAGGAGGCATCATGTTTCACTAGGTCATTCATTAGCTTGGACAAATATGGTAAATTCAAAGTTGCTAGGAAAGTAAGTTTGGGCCTAACCGGAGCATCAAAATTACCAGCTCGGGAAGTACAAGGACTTGCCCCCAGATTCCCAAAAGTAAAGGTGGGGTTGCCCCCAACTACCAGTTGTGAAGTAGTTGGACTACTTTGGAAAGGATTCCACCCATAATCCAATGGATTTTTCATATGTGGTGCAGTGTATGTGGTTTGAGCAGCTCTAGTTGAAACTGGAGTTTGAAAAACAGGAGCAAGTATCCCCCCGCTAAAAAGCGACAAAGGAGAGCTTGTGAAAGGAGTTGAAACCAGTGTTTGAAAACCTTGACAATAAGGGTTAGTGTTTCTGAACTGCACCCCTACATATGCAGGTGTTGGACCTACATATGGAGCAGATGGAGGCATATGCCCCCCATTCCAAGGAAAACCCTAGAAAAATGAAGAGGATCCAATAGGACCACTCTGAGCAATGTGTGCAAAAGAAGGTGAAGTAGAAGGTACACTAAGAATCCCAGTGACCACCCCACTAGAAGTGCCTACTACATTTGTGGAAGCTAGTGGTTGAACCACCCGACTAGTTGGAGTTAAAGGAGTAGTAGGTATATTTTTTCTAGGGGCACCAACTGGGGGAGGCGGCACTCCTTCAGTCGAAACATCTGAGGTGGAGGTAGAAGGACTTTCTCCTGCACTAGACATTAGTCTGCCCACAGGAACACCAATCACAAGTGAAATGAAACGATGAACTTGGACGATCAATGGATCGTTTAGGTTAGTAAGAGGTGAATTAAAGTTTCTCGCAAATTCATCACCCTGCAAGTCTTCTATCTATAATGTGGTTGTATCAATATGGTTTGTCCTAAGTTCTGGTCCACTCGAAACTTCACTAATTCCTACTGGTTCGAAATAACCGTCTGTGTCTAATCTCCACCTTTGAGGGGGCAATGGAGGTTCCACTGTAATAAGCGGAGGAAGGTTTTGCAACCTTCTTGACCTTCTGAGAGGTTTGTCCTCCATGATTGAAAATTTGACTCTTCACACCCTGAGGTCGGCTAAACACAAACATACCACAGAGAAATCACTACAAAATTTCCTATAGCCACAACAAACATAAGGGGCATAAGATATGCTTTCTAGAAGATAGCTGAGAGACAGTTACTTGACGTCCTTGAAGATGTTCTTAGGTACAAGTGGAGGAATCACCCACCACCCTCCCACACTTTCTACAAGGGTTACCTTCCAAGACTATCCAAGGTCAACCAGAAATAGCCTTCCATTGTACCTGTGTATGAACCCTAGATGTCAGAGAGACTAAAGGCTACCTCAACTATATTGATAGTCTGGGGGGATAGTCATAACCCTGGTTCGTATGCATGGGCAGGGTAGCAAATATCGAAACCCTGTCTAAGACAGAATCCCCATATGCGCAAAAACCTTGGTCTACGCTTTGACAAGGAATTAGAGGGTTATCTCCTTAGTCCAATCCTCCATGGGGCCTCGTGCTTAACTCCCGTTTGAGAGGATATTCCCAGATAAAATCAACATAGAAAAGGGTTTACTTATTAATTGGCCAACTACATCTGAATTTAAACACTTGTGGAGAGTTCAAACTTCCTATTCCACAAGTCTAGCTTGAGCTAATTGGTTTATGATCCTATAAAATATAACTTACTAATAACTTTTAAATTATATCATTCATTTTAAGGGTTGTCCTTCATCAGAATGTAAATGGCATGAAAGAATGTGATATTATAGACTCGATAAGTAAAAGCAAAGTGATGTATAAAGCAAATTACAAAGCAAATTGCAACTACTTAAACCAAATTTCTTTTCTTTTTTGTAAATGTAAGCTAATGTGATTGAAACTAAGTGTTGGAAAACTAAGAATTCTTTTTATAATTTTTGACATTTTATTTGAAAATACTGAAAAGAAAACGACTAAATGCAAAAGCATAAGATTTTTTTTCTTCACTTTTTCAAAATTTTCAAAAACTATAATGCACCTAAATACAAATTTTTGAGTGAGTTTGAATAATCATAACAAATAAAAAGAAAAATGAAGTATAGAGGACCCAAAATAACCAAATTCAACCAAATGAGAAGAAAACTTGGTAAAAACCTGACTTGGAAAGACTAATGAATAAAATACACTAGATTTACTAAAGAACAAGTGACAAACTGACACTACAAGAAGTGGCACAGAGTATAAGGTATCTAAAGCCATGATCACTGACTCAGACACACAGCACTGAACTTATAAACCAAGCAAGAGGACCTACTTCAAATCACTAAATGAAAGAAGATTCAAACAAAGAAAACTTAAAGGATTAACAACAAGCAAAAAGTACGTCATACAGGACTTTAGACTTACAAAGTCATGCCAACAACAGAAGACCTCTAAGAAGACAAAAATCAGCCAAGACAGGGAAAAGAAATCCCTACCCAAATTTTTATGCTGCTACAGGATATACGTGACTGTCTTATAGAGAAAATTGCATACCATACATGACTATCTTATAGATCAACCCGCGTATACAAGTTTCTATACGCGACTTTGTATAATAGAAACCCACGTATACAACAAAATTTTTCTCAAAGGAAAAAAAAGTAAAGGTCTTTGGACACACTACATTGCAAATCAAAGGAAAGATAAAAAGACCACACTCAAAATCAGAGCAAAGACTGGTAAAGCACCTACAGGACGAACCCATAGCAGGCTGGACTCCCCAGTGGAGTCACTAGTTGTGTTATTCAGGATATTGCACCCTTGTAACCTAGGTTCTAGGGTTAGCAACTTACTACTAACTTGCAGACAATCATATTTTTCAGAGAATAGAAAGATAATAGGGAGAAAGTCTTGACTTACTTGATTAATGACGGTTGATCCAAGCTTGATCTTCTCTCGTTCCACTTCTCTCCAAAGCTTCTAGGTATGCACCTCTTCACCTGCAAAGAGAAAATCCTTCAAGTAATATCTCATGCATATATATATCAGAGGTTAGATGAAAAGCATATAAATAATATAATCAAACATATTCATTAAATCAATATACATGAGATAGACACAACACAAGATTGGAAGAAGAATTCTCTTTATTAACAAGCAGTGAATAAGATAAGAATACAACCCAGCTTCTAACACAAGGACTCCTCTACAACCAAAGGACTCTGAGTTCTACTGATCCAAGATTATGAAGATATACCACCAGCATAACTTTTCTCTCCAAAAATTACATGATTATCCCCACCCTAAGGCCTCTATTTATACTTTGGGAAATAGAGTGGTGTTGAAGGTTGGGATGGTTGAGATAGTTGGGATAGTTATGGATTATGACCCAACTAATCTCATCTAATCTCGAATTATATTTTTAAAGTAAAATTAAGGTATACGAAGGTATTAATATAGGCAAACTCGTGTATGCAAGTATTAATATAGGTAAACTCACGTATGCAAGTATACGCAGGTTGTAATGTAAATACTCACGTATGATACGTGAGTTGCAATGCATATAGTCGCGTATGCAACCCAAAACTCAGAATTAAAATATATAAGTCTGGTTTGAGGATACTACATCAAAGGTCATGCACATCTATAATGTTTTGGCCACTTCAATCCTAATTTGTCCTTTTGTGTACCCACATGAAGAATGCCATCACTCAAATGGAGAAGTGCCATTTTGGCTGATAAGACTCCTGGAAGCGAACAATGAAAAGGTCAAATACATATTTAAAAATATACTCTAGAACAACAAAGAACATTAACGCAACTAGAGGTGACTTACCCTTACATATTCGACGATGGAAACGATGGTCATGCAGACAGTTCACAGATTTAACACCAAAGAAACAAATGTTGTTGGCCAAAGAGCCAACCCGATTCAACTACTGGTGCAATTACAAAGTTTCGATGTGTCGTAGGTTGGGAGAAGGAAAAGATCCTCAACTATTTACCCATTCATTACACAATGCAAAGGCGGAGTTCCAAAGTGCATAGAAAAAGTAACACGATACAGAGGAAAGTTAAACCCTTAGGGTTTTTTGAGGCAGCTTAGTGCTTTCCAGCTGGAAGGCCGTAAGCCTTCACATGGCTTTTTTTAAATGTCACTTAATTTTATATTTTATCCCAAGATCTATAGTTTCAATCACCATTGTACTAATCTTTTCCATTGTTTTAAAGACCACCATGATTACATTATGCATACACTTTCTCCAAGGTAAACTTAGAATTTGTGGTTAGTGACATGGTTGTTTTGCGTAGTATAGTTAGGGCCCTTCATTTTTTTGTCTTAGTCTAGAACTTTTGGAGGTTACCCTAGTGAGTTGATCCTCCTCCACAAAACACCTACAAAAGTTTAAGTAGGTTTTGCATCAGCCAAGAAGCTAAGTAAGACCTATAAAACCCCCTATCCTAGAATTTAATAGAGCTAACAAGTAATATAAAACATAACAAGGAGGTCACAACAACTCTAATCGTCGATAAGTAAATACAACATTCTTTTACAACATGGAAACCAACTCAGCTTAATGATATGTTGTATAGGTAAAGCTTGTCGTAATTGAGTGATTATGTTCAATGGATAAAACACTAAGCGCAAGTTAAAGATTATGATGAAAGGGTTAGTTTGGATTGTTTACATTATGTATTTGCAGTTAGACCTTCAAATAATTTTATTTATTTATTTATTTATGAAATTTGGAGATGTTACATGTGGTATGAGAGCGAGTTTCCAAACACTAGGCCTGAATATTGGCTCAACTCGCATACCAAACAAGAAAAAAAATATTGATCATGTTTTAAAACTATTCCTGTACAAAAATATAAATTTGTATTTTGTAGGAAATGGAAGGAGTAGAAGCATTTGTAGAAGATGGATCCCATCATAATAATGCACATAACATATATGTGGAATTAAATAATCAACCATATGAGTTGCTTCAAACTGTACAAGATTTAAGAGCCGAATTACAAATTGTAAAGGAAGATAATAAAATAATCTTAAGAGCACAGGAGGAACTAAATCAGATATTGCTAGATAAAGTGACACAATGAAGGAAAGGATAAAAGAAAGGAATATGAACTGAATCTATAATAGTGTCATACAAACGTAAGGGTAAGAAATTAATTTTTTTTGATAGTGAAAGTAAATCTTCTCCAGAAATTAAAGTAAGGTTGCACAAAGAAAAATATAAATATTCTAGTGAAAGTAGTGACAGCGATAGTGGTCCTAGAAAGAGGAAATATAAACCCTATGAAGAAATCTTAGGAGAATTTAAAAAAGATAAAACCTCCTATGTTTAATGGAGAAGTGGAAAAGGGTGAAGAAGCCAAGACATGGATATCGTGTATGAAAAAGTACTTTTAAATTTATAACTACTCAGATAGACTAAAATCTTGAATGGCTATCTATAATTTAACCATAAAAGATGACATTTGGTGGAAGGACATAAAGAGAGTTAAAAACCTTAAAGAGAAATATGTAAACTAGAGAACTTTCAAGAAATACTTTAAGAGAAAATTCTTATTTGAACAGTGTTATGAAGAAAGAGATAAAGATTTTTATGAACTTAGACTAGGTTCAATGACTATGAAAGAATTAAGTAGTAAATGTTTAAGTTTATTACGATATGTACCCTTTATAATCGACAAAAATCCTAAGATACAAAGGTTTGAGTTGTTCACCTATTAGTTTCAAGGATAGAATTGAATTTGATAATCGAAAGATCCTTGAAGAGACAATGAGAAAAGCTAACTTCTGTTATGAACAAAGTAAAAATAAGAGAGAAGGAATACCTAACTGGAAAAAAAGAAGAACAAGTAACTTTGAGCAAAGAAGGAAAGATTTTAAGCCTAATAAAAGCTTCGGAAATAATTCCTAGAATTTTTCTAAGAATATTTATCAAGAAACAGATTTTAAAGGTAAAACACAGCAAAACAGTACAGCACCAAAAGGTAGAGACATGGCTAATAATTATGTTAAAAACATTGAACAAAAAGAACCTGTAAAGTGTTGGGAATGTCAAGGACCTCATTATGTAAAAGACTGTCCAAACATACGAAGAAATGACAGCAATGCACATACCATTCAAGAGGAAGAAATGGTTGGTGACATATCAAATGAAATGCCCAGAATTGATACAGCCTTGGAGAATCGATAGGATGATCATCAAACATGCATGGTGGAAATAGAAGGTAGAACCCGAAGGATATTTTAAGGTGGAACCGGACTGTATTCTCGACAGGAGGGAAATTTTTCTCTGGAATCACACCATTCAATAGGTACAAGTGCAATGGAAGCACCTCATTCCAGATGAAGCAACCTAGGAATTGGAGAGTCATATGCGGGAGGCATATCCAATTTTGTTCGAGGAATACTCAGAAAACACTTAAGCAACATCGAGGACGATGTTGAACTTAAGAGGGGGTGTTTATAACCCACCTAGAATTGAAAAACATTTTTTAGAAAAGCATTATGTTAAAATTTATTGTAAATTTTTATGATGAAGGATGGTGAAGGATGACTATAATGGAATATTTTATTTATTTAAACAATTAAAAGAGGAAGCACCTATCCAAAGAAGACTATTGAAGAGTGTTCACTAACCCACTAGGAGGAATGATTTGTTGTAGAAATCCAAATGACAAGTGGCAACAAATAGCATTCACTTTCTAGTTGTTGCGGGAGACAACATCCCTAAAATTGTGGTCATGTTCCCTGAGAAGAGGAACTAAGTAGGTGGCTCATTTAATTGCAAAACTTACCCAAAGACCTAGGAAAGAATATATATAACATCGAATGGAGCAGAAGGCTCATTACATTCTATTCCAAGTGATTAATGCCTTGTAAATTTGCTGAAAACTTAAAAAGTTAGGCACACAAGAAGAATTCGAAGAGGGGATAACTAAAGTGAAATTGATGAGAATTAATTCTGCAAGTGAGTTTGCTGAGTTGCAGAGTTTACTGGGTTGTTACACAACATCTTCGTCATGGTGGTTCAGTGAACAAGATCGAGGGTCCTAAAGAAAGTGATCTGGGATGCTTTCAAGAGACGACTGGGAGGAACCATCTTCTTTGGGTGTTTGTCCCCCTTCTACGGTTACCCAGGTTGTAATATGTTTTTTCTATTATCTGTGAATTTATTTTATATCTGTATCTGAAGGTTTTAAGAATGTTGAGGGACTCTCTAAACTACGAATTATTTCTAAATTCGAATGAGTTAAGAAGATATTATTTTTGTATAATATTATATAAAGAATGCTATAGTTTTCTTTTACAAAGTTTAATGGAAAACTATAGATTTTTTGTAACTGCTCTGTAAAAGAAAAATATGTAGATGTATACATATAACATCATAAACTGTTTCTTAGTTTAGTTTACTAACGTTCTTTAAGCCTCATTTATTTTACATTCATAGATTCTTATAATCATTGTTAAGTAATGAATGAACCCAATTCATTTAGTTTTTACCTTAAGATAATTTTTCAAAACAAATTAAATTATGAGGTCTTTAAATCAGAAATCAAAACCCTTTAACAAATATTTTCTTATCACATATTCTAGCCTATAGGATTTACTCTAAGTTACTGTTGGGTGTTATAATGTCTTAATTAATTGACCAAATATTTAATTATCGACCAAAGTTGGTAAACTTAGAGTTGACACAAAATATATGCGAAGGTATAGAGGTCCTAGGGTGTCGTGAAAATATTTTAACAAAGAAAAGATCGAAAGATCTTTCAAAATGAAAAACCGAGTCAAACTCCTAGAAATTCAACTATTAAGGCTATTAAACTGGAATAGAGTATTAGACTAGAGTAGTATCAACCTATACTTCTCTACTCTATAAAAAAATACTAAAAAGTAAAGATATAAACAATGCTATTATAAGAAAGTAATATTCTTATTAATCAACTATTCCACTTCTTCCTATTAATCACTTCAGAAATCTTCATAAACAACTTCAGAAACTAACTATACAAGACATTTATAATACTGGAGACAAGATTATAACAGCTGGATATACTTTACAAACTTCAAAAACTAAACCATACATACAATTGATCAAATGTACATAATAGTTAAACTAAACTATCTAGTTCCACTCTCCTTGGGGGTTCTGAGGGTATGCATTCATTGTAATCGGAACTAGAGAAGGAGTAGAGTCAAAATGGATTTCAAAAGAAGGAAAGAAACTGAATGGGACAAAATCTAATTTAACTTCTACAAATATGTGCAAACTAAGGAATGTCCATTACAGTTGATGGTAAACATGGTGATTTATTCCATAAGAAAATGACTCTTAACTAAGGAACATGTTATAAACAACTAATCTATTAAGAAGCAAGATTCTTTTTAAAGATTAATTTTATAAATAATCAATTCTTATATGAAACATATGTAGGGGAAAATCTAATTTATAAACAAGTAAAAACTTAATGAAAGAAGCAAGTAGAAAACTTAATTAAGAAACCAAGTAGAAAACTTAATAAGGAAGCTGCACTAGACACAAGGATATACACAAAGATGAACTAAATTGAAGTTATAACAGTAATAAGTGAGAAGATCAGAAACCAAAGAAATAGAACAAAGCATAATTCAAGGAATACTAAGGTAAGAAGAGGTGAAAGATAAGGGTGGAACTCGATAGATAACCTATACTACTCTACTCTATAAACAAATACTGAAAAGTAAAAACAATACTATTCTAAGAAAGTAAATTTCCTATTAATAAACTATTCCACTTCTTAATTTAAAGATTATAAATCTTCATAAACAACTTCATAAACTAACTATACAAGACATTATAGTATTGGAAACGAGATTACAACAATTGGATATACTTTGCAAACTTCAACAACTAAACTATACATGCAACTGATCAAATGTACATAATAGTTAAACTAAACTATCTAGTTCCACTCTCCTTGGGGGTTCTGAGCATATGCATTTATTGTAATCAGAACTGGGGAAGGAGTAGTGTCAAAATGGATTTCAAAAGAAGTAAAGAAACTAAATGGGACTAAATCTAATTTAACTTCTACAAATATGTGCAAACTAAGGAATGTCCAATTACAGGTGATGGTAAACATGGTGATTTATTCCATAAGCAAATGACTCTTAACTAAGGAAGATGTTATAAAGAACTAATCTATTAAGAAACAAGATTCTTTGTAAAGATTACTTTTATAAATACACAATTCTTATATGAAACATATGTAAGGGAAAAACTAACTTAAAAACAAGTAAAAACTTAATGAAAGAAGCAAGTAGAAAACTTAATAAGGAAGCTCCTATAGACACAGGGATATACACAAAGTCGAACTAAACTGAAGTTATAGCAATGATAAGTGAGAAGACTAGAAACCAAAGAAACAGAACAAAGCATAATTCAAGGCATACTAAGGTAAGAAGAGGTGAAAGATAAGGATGGAACTTGATAAATACTTTGAATCGCCTAATCTAAGGTTCCAATAGTAAATATAACCATTATCTAATTACCAAGACATAACATAATTCAAAAGCCAAAGCAACATAAATTTCAAACAAGATTTAAAAAAAATGGGAACATCGAAGACTAAATGAGAGTCTGGATAACAGGTAGAACAGATGGTCTGAATGAAAGGCTGGACAAGCGGTCTGAATATAGAAAACAGTGGAAAATGGCCTAAATGATCTAATTATCAGCTGATTTCGTGCACATACAAACAAGATGCATAAAGGACAGTAAATAAACTTGTTTAGTAATTAAACTAACAGCAAAAAGACTTATACTAATTCATGATTATAAAGAAACTATTGTCTATTGCATTATAAAACAATCGAAAGTGTGACCAAAGCAAATCTATAACAAAGAAAGAGTTAACAAAACTAAATCTATTGTAAATTAAATCTAAGATATAAAGCAATTCAGATCTATGTAACTATCAATATAAAATTGAACGACAAGCTGTAAAAATACTGGAAAGGAAACTAACTATGCACGCCATTGGTTATATAATGTTGGAAATGAAACTATGTTAACAACAAAACACATTCTACAAGAAATAATAAAACAAACAATTACAAGAAACTCAATTACATAAGCAAACTAGAAATGAAACTATGCTAACTGCAAGAAAGGAATAACAAAAATACACATGGAAATGGAGAACGCTGGTTGTTGAGGGGCCCTCTTAGAAATCAGGGTTGCACTTCAATCACTCACAGAGACAAGAACATGTATGAACAACAGAAATATGGTTTATATTAAAATTCAGAACAGTATTACAAAGTTTCTCTCCTAATGTCGACTGATTAACATGCTAGCTAACTATGCTCTTGCTTGGAGGTAGGTATATATAGTGTTTACAAGGATGACCAGGTTGACCCTTTCAGTGGTCGCTCCTAAAATAGTCAACCATTATTACAAATAAACGATCATATGCCAACACACCATCATTCTCCTGCACTTTCGCGTGGCGGTTCTACTCACGCGAGCTGCGGTCTATTGTTTCCTGCTGACATGAGCATAAGTCATGGTGTTGAATAGAGGAAGGAGGATGGCGAGCCTTCTAGAAAGAGTATCATCCAGTAATCAAGCACGTGGGAAATGATAACAATTGAAAAATTTAACGTTCGGGAATATATGAGTGAACAACGTGCGGTTTGATCGGCGGGCTGAACGGTGAGCTGGATGTGATCTGCACATATCTAGCGTGGGTGTGTGTCCAATATCAGCTTGCGCAAATATTATAACCTGCAAAACAATTCCATATATCAAACAATATTCAAATATCATCGAATTGATTAATAAAATCATGAAATAATAACAATAAATCAGAATTTGCATAAATCCCAAATGTATTCATACCTGAGGCTGAATGATAAGCTGTATGACAGGAATGTGTCAAAAAGGTGACAAAATAGATGCCAAAAGAGTAATTTATCAGTCGAAAATAGTAACAAAACTGGGATCAACAGTTACTTAGCTCACAACCGAGAGGCCCTCTTTGGACAAGGCAGTATTTATAATTTACAAATTAGACATTAAGTTTTAAAACTTAAAGACTATTTTTCCTTTAAATGAATAAGACAATAGTTAAAATCTGTCACAGTAAACAATTTGACAGAGATAGGAGTAGCCATGTCTATGAGTAAAACAATAACCATTATAATTATCTCCTTTCAATACTTGTCAATCTCCCAGATTAAATGTTAGTCACAACGCTATAGATTTAAACACGGTTTTTAAACTTTTTACGTCGTGGGTTCAAAACCCGTAAGGGTCATTTTCCTTATAAGGGTGTTAATCAACAAATCTAAATTGTATACAAACAAGTAAACTCATCAACGATATACAATTTACGCATTTAGAGAAAACATAGAAGCCTTACGGCTCAAAACAAAAAAATATATGTAGCAGTCAACAAGATTTCCTTAGTTTAAACGTTGACAGATCAAAATAATGATGCAAGAACGCAGTGGCCTCACGGCCTTAATCTTTAAAACTAGAGATATGGTAAATACCCCAAAAAGGGAACCAAAACATTTAATCACGATTGAATTTTGACAGGTCGCAATCTTGTGGTTACAGGATGTAAGCATTTATTTTCGGCTTAAAACCAATTAACAATTTATAGAATAAATACTAATGTTAACAAAAACATTGTTGAATTTCTATAACACTTTATAGAGTATGTATATAAGCATCTATAGAATCTATTTTTAACGAACTTGACAATACAGTGGCCTGATGACCCCAATTTACAAAATACAGTAATAAAACCACAATACCATAGATGTAGTCAAAGTACAACACAATATAACCAGAGTAAAACTTGGTCATATTACAACCAAAATGAAGTAAGTTGCAGGATCATAAACCCCAGTGAAAATGGTTCTATTCAAACCTTAAAATTTTGTTTACAAAGCTTTGTAGGAGCTCGAATCCATAGTAAACTAAACAATGCATTATATTACAGTTCCCTTCGGACTCCATGGTCTAACGGAGACTTTTGTTTAAAAGAAAACCCAACTAAAAAATGCCATAAGGAAGAAGCACAAGAAGGTTTACCACTTCGACTGAAGGAACACATCAATGACTCCAACCAATGAGAACATTGGCCCATTCGGAGAGCCACAAGGCATAAGGGATGTAGGGTATCAAATCTTACCAGGACCATGTTCCACCTCCATGGAGATCCGGTTCAAAGTTGACACAGCAACCCCTACTAGAAACTCCTGCAAGCAAACAACACAGAGGTCAAATACAGATTTAAAAATATATTCTAGAACAACGAAGAACATTAACACAACCATAGGTTACTTACCCTTACAGATTCGACGATGGCAACAATGGTCATGCAGATTGTCCATAGAACTAACGCCAAAGAAATAAACGTTGCTGGTCGATGAGCCAACCTGATTCAATTGCTGGTGCAAT
The DNA here is from genome assembly GCA_001517045.1 of Pseudotsuga menziesii. Taxonomy (NCBI): domain Eukaryota; kingdom Viridiplantae; phylum Streptophyta; class Pinopsida; order Pinales; family Pinaceae; genus Pseudotsuga; species Pseudotsuga menziesii. The sequence goes on from LPNX011007590.1 coordinate 256,388, forward strand.
TACAGAGTTTGGGTGTGTCACAAGCCGAGAGAAGGCCAAGATCCTGAAGGTCAAGAGCCTCGACTCTTTCACCATTCATTACATAGTTTAGAGGCGGAGTTTCAAAGAGCAGATACAAATTAACACGATGCAGATGCAAGTTAAACCCTTAGGGTTTTTCGAGGCAGCTTAGTGCTTTCCAGCTGGAAGGCTGTAAGCCTTCACGTGGATTTTCTTAAATGCCACTTGTTTTTAGATTTTATCCCAAGTTATATAGTTTCAATCACCATCGTATTACTCTTTGCCATTGTTTTAAAGACCACCATGATTACATTATGCATACACTTGCTCCAAGGTAGGCTTAGAATTTGTGGTTTGGACATGGTTGTTTTGCATAGTATAGTTAGGGCCCTTCACTTTTGTGTCTTAGTCTAAACCTTTAGGAGGTTACCCTAGTGAGGCAAGCTTTCTCCACAAATCACCTGCAAAAGTTTAAGTAGGTTTTGTGTTAGCCGAGAAGCTAAGTAAGACCTGTAAAACCCCTTATCCTAGCATTTAATAGAGCCAACAAGTAATCTTAAACATAACAAGGCATTCACAACAACTCTAATTGTGGATAAGTAAATACAACATTCTTTTACAACAAGGAAACCAACATAGCTTAATGATATGTTGTATAGGTAAAGTTTGTTGTAATAGAGTGATTATGTTCAATGGATAAAACACTAAGAGCAAGTTAAAGATTATGATAAAAGGGTTAGTTTAGATTGTTACACTATGTATTTGCAGTTAACCTTCAAATAATTTTATTTATTTATTTATGAAATTTAGAAATGTTACAATTTCCACTGGAAGTGGTCATGAAGAGTTCAAGGTGCCAACGAAATCACTATAAAGACAATGCTCAGCAGCAGCTGTAACAAAACACAAGAATCCATTGCCAGGCCTCTATCTCACTGCTTTAATTTGACAGGGCAAAGAACAATAATGGATTAAGCGAGATTGGGTTGTTTGGGTCCATTACCCTTGAGAGAGAATATCATTTGCACCCCACGGTCAAAGTTACTCTAAGATTTTCGTTTAGTGGGAGATTGGGTTGTTTTTTTATATCAAATTCACTGTAAGATTTTCATAGGTCTTGAGATCCTCATATCTCGAGGAAAACGATTCATAATATAATAAAATTATAAATTTTCTTTTCACCTATATATTTTCCACCTAGAATTTCATTTCTATCTTTACTTTTCAAACTATTGAAAAAACTATTTAAAGTTTGTCATAAGTCTTTTTCTTTTGAAATTAGACATATATTTTGTGAAGGCTCTCCTTTTGATTAAGATGCTACATAAATATGGTCAAGATTGTGTTAAAGTTAGTTATTTGAAGGACTTAATTATGTTTGCTAAATCAAGTTTTAGTGTAAGCAGACTATAAAATTTAGAACATTAAAAATTATTATGGTATAGTGATAGTTTTACAAACACTCAAGATTAACTAGGTTGCCCAATTCATCTACGATACCTCCATTAAAATACAACCAATCAAACCTCTATTACACCTCAAAATTATTATTTAGTTGGGATATTTCGTTTAATCCATATTATATTCATGGATTAGAATATTTCCCTTAATCCATATTATAAATTTTTATTTAGTCAATTGCTCAAGAGGATCCGGAAGCGTTATATTATAATGCAAGTACTTCAATAAATTTTCTATCAATGTATTAAAAGAGTCGATTGAATTGCTTAACTTAGCCATCAAGTCAGGGTATTCACATATTTATTAACAAGCACACGCAAAATAAGATACAAACTCACTGGCATCACCACTTCCATCATACTCAGGTATGTTGATTTTGAGACAAACCCCTTAATAATAGAACACCAAACATACGTGAATATAGATATTTAATTAAAATGGTATACTTAATACAAGTTTTTAATCAAATTGATAGACCCTAGCCATGGGGCTTCACTTGTTGACCAATACCCTATCACGTTAGTTTATATTGTGGGTTTTAAAATTATCAAAAACTGAACCAATATATTACAGATATTGGGGGGATGAGGGGTTTAAGGTGGGGGTGGGTAGGGTGGTTTATAAGGATTGAGGTATAAAAATGGGTGGGGAGGAGGTTTTAGGTATTGGGAGGGGGTTTCAACAAAAAAATTTGGGTCAATATCTCTCGAAATTAAGGGTATTCTTTAATATCCCATGATCAGACGTGCTATGTGACAGGTTCACTAAGTGAAGTTCCTGTGACCCTAGCATATACTCTATTTGCAGGGTTGTTCCTACACGAGAGAGAGTCAGCGTAGCCCTGAGTAATTTATAAGTTACCCCAATGCCTTTTTATCTTCCGTTCCAAAGAGAATGGGGTAGTAACAATCAACTACCCCATTCAATACATAAACTAGCAACAATCATATTACTAAGATTAATATGTTTGAAATACTTCGAGAGGTATATATTTAACATATTGATAATGTTTTTTAACTAAAGAATGTGTCAATTACTTGTATCTAATAGTTAAACTAATATAACAACCATTTAATTTATTGTTGTTAATCTCATAGTTGAAGTTAGGCTCATAGTGGTATCATCATTGGAGTTAAGCTAATAGTTGTATCTAATAGTTAATTTAAAAGTTAATATAAAGCTTAGACTAAGCCAAATGGAGTTCAACTGTCACATAAGCTCCACATTACCTAAGTGATTGTTCTTGGTGCATGGTTTCACTGAAATCAAGGTCAGCTTCTCATGCTAAGAGATGGAGTTCAAAGTCTAACTTTAATTTAATAATTGTATCACTATTGGAATAATCTAATAGTTATCCAATATATCAGGGATTAGAGTTGAAGTTAAGCTAATAGTTGTAGGAACATTGGAGTTAATCTAAACTATTAATTGTAAAATGGTTGGAGTTAAGTGAATAATTGTATCTAATAGTTAATTATAAATTTTAAAATATATTGGCAATTGCAATTCAATTAAAAAGTAAGTTAAGCTAATAGTTGTATCATCTTGTATTTAAGTTAATAATTGAATAGTTGTATCTAATAATCAAATAGTTGAAGCTGAAGATACGAACTGTATATTAGCTGGATGCCCAACTACAAGATGTAGGAGTTTATTAGGAGTTTGGAAGAGTTTATTAGGAGTTCGACTCTTACATGACTACACATTAGCTAGACTCATACATGCCAAATGCAATTGGACTAAGCATTAAGTGATTAGAGTTGAAGTTAAGCTAATAGTTGTATGTAATAGTTATCCAATATAACTGTGATTAGAGTTGAAGTGAAGCTAATAGTTATAGAATCAATGGAGTTAAGGTAATAGTTGTATCTAATAATAGATGGAGTTAAGCTCGTAGTTGTATCTAATAGTCAAATAGTTGAAGATTAATTTTAATTTTTACAACAATAACTAAGTGTACTTATAACATGTTGATTAAGCTATTTTTTTTATTTTTTTGAAATTATTATAATTAATTTTGGATGACAATCATAGAATCAATATTGACACAACACTTGTCTCATTCTCGTTTAATCTTGGACGACGCCCATAAAATCAATCTGGACAGTACACTTGTGTCATTCTCATACGTAGATGAAAACGCATAGATGGTAGTCCACCCCAAAACTCTAACATATATACGCCTTTGGCATAATAGCCCAATGCATGAGTAGTAAGGACATACAAATAGAGATTCTAGTAAATAGCCCAATGCATAAGTAGTAAGGACATACAAATAGAGAGCAAGAGGACACCCCTTCTTTATGAATCTATGAAGTTGGATGAGTTCTATTAAGGAATTGTTACACAAAAACAAAGTCGGAGTAATTGGAGAAGAGATTGTTTACCATGGCAACATGGTTTGAAATAAAATTTAAGGCAGTGAATCATATCTAAAATAAAAGATCTTTAGTCAACCTTATCATATTCCTAGTTCAAGAGGATTCACCTTGTTTACTAATATCTTATTAGGTTCATTCATAAAGGGGGTTTTCAAATTGTGAAAAATAAAGTCAATATATTGATGTAGGTAATAGCGGGGTGGTTTTTGTTAAAGAAACATTGGCCCTCACTGCTTTCTTCTCCTGCTTTTGCTCTCCCCATGCCGGCGGTCCTCTGTGGTGTTTGAACTCTGGTTTTGGGCTTAGTTTTCCTGTTGATGATCAGTTTGTTATAGCTAGAAGTAACTCGGTTCTTGGATGTAATTGCTCTGGGTGGAAGGAAGGAGCAGTCGACACTCTCTCCTGTAGTAGTAAGAAAGACCGTTACTCTCTCCTGCAGGAAATTAGCATTCTCAACTCGGTTCTCGATGATTTTTATTGTGGATTTCAGGCTCAAGATTTTGAAGGTGCAGTACAAGATCTACATAACAGCTTCTCTAGAATAGCTCTTGACTTTCACAAATCTAGACAAGGAAAAATGGACCCAACGAATGAGAATGCAGGGATTGCAGACCTGAAGAAAAATATTAGGCGTTTGTATGAAATGATGGCTATTGGTATCATGGATAACAAGGAAGTTGCTCAAGAGGTAAAGAATATGGGGGAGGTGGTTAGTTACACCTCTTATCAGATAAGCAACCACGACTCCAGGATTGATGATACATAGATGAACCTCAAGGAAATCATGGGCAATGTGGACAGAATCCAAGAAGACCTCCAGCGTTTGGTAAGCATGAACCAAGGCAGTCAGGCTCACGAAACTCCTGTAGTAACAGCCCATCCTATGGAGGAGGAGTCGGTAGTTTAGCCAATGAAGCACCCAGGAAAATTTTAAATGGTTTTCTTAGTTAATGTTCTTTTGTCTGTTCCTTAATCAGCAGTTTATCAGGGTATATACTACCTCAGTCCTTATAATCTATGTAAAAAATCTGTGTGGAGTTCTTTGGTCTCCCTTCTAGACCAATTTTGGTTTTTCCTTTTTTGAACAACAAGAACTCTCAGTTACCTCTTTTTTGTAGTGTATGGCTGTGCCTGTTTAATACTGCCCCTTTTACAGTTTCCGTTAAAAAAAAAATAGCGGGGTGGGTAGAAGGGTAAGGAGGGTTTATAGCTATTGCGGTGTTATAAAAATGGTATCCCCTACAAATAGGGAATATCTCTTAATAATAAGGTTTTTCTAATTGGATATATGTATTGGGAGGGGGACCAACAAATGAATTTTGTTAGGTATTTATCAATATCTAGTGAAATTTGGAATATTATTTATTATCCCATGAAAGAAGGCACTATGACATAGTTTCACCTAGTGAATACTGAGTGACTTGGCTAAACAACAAACCTCCTTACACATTCCATGGCTTCCCATGTAGAGCATAGTAACATAATTCGAGTACGAATATGGATATGAATACGATTAGATACGGAAACAATACGTAACAAAAAAATCAAATACGAATAAAATACGGAAGTAAACTTTTTATATATAATATTTTTAATTAAATATACGAGAATATATATAATATTTTTAATTAAATATACAACGATATATATAGTTAAATATATACAATATTTTTAATGAAATATTGAATATTAACCATTAAATTTTAAACTTAATATATATATATATATTAAACATATTTTTTGTAACCAAAATTACTTTTTAAAAACAAAAAGATAATGCCCTTATAATATAAGAGAGAAAACTCCTAGTTATTAATAGTTATTAATTATTTTAAGAAGAAAGTAAAAATATTTACCACTATTTACATTGAAATTAATTAATTAATGTTTGGTTAACTTTGACTCCCCAATGAGCAAAGATGTAAGTGGTTTTGGGCACATAGTTTTTGTAACCAATAAATCCAGTGTTGCTATAATAATTGCATATTTATTTTATTTGACATATTTTTATTCCTATTAAATTGAATTATTATGTATGAAATTGAAAGGTATTTATTTTATAGTGTTTTAATAATTAAAATTTGGTTTTTTAAAATTAATTTTCAAAATTAACATGTATTCGTATTACACATTAATGGAATTTTCGACAAATTCGAATTTGTTCGAAATTTCCATGCACAAAACACCAATACCACCAAATTATGCTACTACCAGCATAGATCCATCTTAAAGGTGGCTCTACCAAGCATTTAGAAGGATCAAATATGTGCAAACCATTTCCCCTCTATCCAATCCAATACTCACCCATTTATGTGATTTAGTTAGTTTAAAATGAAAGCTTAAGCATGTTGAGGAAATGTGAACCTCAACAAGCTTCATATATAAATTTATAATTGACTTTATTTTTTTTATTATGTTTTGATATTTATTTTATTTTTATAAACCTACTAAATTTTTGGCATATTTAAATTATTTTTTTTATTTTTTATTTTTATTTGAGTCCACTATATGATTATAAACACAGAAGGAGTTAGACATCCTCCCTCTACTCTGATGTAAAATGCCTCTCAACACAATAATATAGCAGCTCATGAATAATGAAAATCATATCTACTCATCCATATGTATTTGGTGTTTCCATTCAATGTAGGTGCTTCAAGAGGACTGCAAGGTCTAGAACCTATTCTCGCATGTTCTTTACAAAGCAAACATTTTTTGTGTGTTCTTCTCAAAGGCTTATCCATGAACCACCAATACTTTGCAATGTTATGTACATCCTTATCCTTCAGGTGCGGCTCCTCTAGTGGCAGAGGCAAACGCAACATCTTGACCAGGTCAAGAACTTGAAGCCGATCCTAAGCATACTTAGGACCAATATATTATGTAGCATATTCCGTTCCTTGGACGTAACTTCGTTTTGCTCAGTCCCATACCCATATTCAGCAGTAGTCATGGGAGAATAATAGGTTGGTACAGAATCATAGGTAGCTGGACCAGTTTATTTAACCTATAAATAAATTTTAATATATGAAAAAACACATCAAATGCAAATGAATTCCAATATCTATATTCCATAGGCACTATCGCAAATTAAAATAACATTCAATCTAGTAGCAAACAACATTCAATTCCGCAATTTCAAAATCTAACTGAATACGAAGAGCGGAAACCCTGAACACTTGGAAGGTCTAGACACACAGATGCCAACACCTTCCAACACAATGCTTCAAAAAAGAATTGAAGTAGAAACAAGCCAAAGGTGCCAAGAGCGATAAAACCATTCACACCCAGAGTTCTTCACAATGGCCAAACGAAACTGTAACACAGAAAACGCAGAGCCAAAACACAACTATTGAGAAAGAAAAAAGAAATTATCGTATGATTTTATAATCAGATAATCGACAGTTAAACTATATGAATTATCCTATGATTTTATAATCAGAGAATTAAACTACATGCATACGAGAATTCGACATCTGTAAAATTGAGCATTACCACATCTCCTCCTGGATTTGAAGCGAGATATATTGAAGAGTCCAAAAGAAAAGTTGGATACGGGGGAGGGGAAAGTTGGAGTAGCGACGGACGTCTGCATACAGTAGAGCAGGCCTGAAATGGGCAATGGAGAGCCTTCTGCGAGAGGGTGACCATCTCGTTATCATCAATGTCGAAGGAAGTGTAACATACAAGGAAGTAAATTACTCATTCTTTTCTATGAGTATCTGTTCCCTTTTGGTGGTATAGACTTGTTACAGGTTTTTTTGTTTAGTTTACTTTGTAGATGGAGAAGTATTTTGCCTTTTTTTGGTGGTATAGATTGTTGCTAGTTTGTTTTGCTTTTCTTTTTGCTACTTTGCTCTTTTAAGCAGTTTTTGTAAGCAGTTTTTGTATGAGTGTTTTTTTTACCCTTTTTGTAAATTCTATTATAGGGTGTTACTTGCTGAAGTTTTTGCTTTTAGTAGTAAGTTCTGGTACTTTGTACTTGTCAGTATAGTCTTTTCTTAGAGGGTGTATGGTTTTTATTGATGGAGAGCCTAGATGCTCAATTTGTTGAACACTGTTTGTGTTTTTTGGCTGCATATGATACCTAGTATGATTATATCTTACCTTTGATTCTAATGAATATCAAGAAACTGCTATTTTTATTCTGGAAAAATTACTCATTCATTTAATTGAGTATAAAAACTGGATCAATTTAAGAAATATGGAGTAAAAGCAAACCCAACAACTCTGGAGATTGAAACAGAGAAAACGCAATTCCGAGACAAATAATTTATCTTGACTTCATTAAAACTCATTTTCATACTAATTTAGTTGAAAAGCACCTTTGAACTCTAAATTTAAAGAATGTATTACGAATTGCACCGAGCTGCTGGGGGGAAGTCCTATATCAAAACCCTTCCCTGAAACTTGTAACTAGACCTGTAGTAGTACCGTGGACCGCTAATACCGAGCGTTACAGCGATGTTATTGTGGGTTTGAACGATACAAAGGAAACCCTGCTTGGTTCTCTGGGAAGAAACGAGTTTTAGATCTCGCCATCCACTCTCTACAGCTTGGCCTGTGTTCAAGAGAACGTTCCCTTCGTAAATGACAGTGCTCAAAATACCCTTGTTCCAAGTCAGTGTATCAAATCCCCACAGAAGTGTTTTATGTTGTTTATTAATCTATCGTTTTTAGACATTTTGTAAGTACAATAAGGTGCTCAATTTGTAAAACAGTGCAAATGCTGGTGAAGCACAACAAGCTAGACTGAAAGAAATACACAGAAGATACAGAATGAATAACTCATACAAAGACGCATAGACTTTTTTGGTGGTAAAACTTTTCACAAAGAAAACATCCGCCGATCAATTAGATATCCGTCTTCTTATTAATTCAAGAAAGGAAATTACAACTGTATTGGAGAAACCATATAATTTGAGTCCAGACTCATTCACACACTTAGCAGAAAAGAATACATAAATAAATACATTTCTTTAAATTAAGCTTACCATACTACATAATTGAATATTTACTGTTACTAACTATAAGAAATTGGTTGTCACCTCATTTACCAACAATGCATGCATTCACAGAGCCTCTCCGCTTTCCCATGTACATGTTCCAGAATGTAATACATCCACACAATATGATACCAGCGCTGGGAATAAAAGTCCCCCGGTTTTGGAGTCGATCTGCTTACCACTTCTTCTTGGTCCTTTCCCTTCGTTGTTACTGTTGTTGTTCATCAGGATCAAAATCAATCTACATTAGCTTGCAGTAGAGAGTAGTCGTCATAGTCATATACTACCCCTTATCCCAATTAAAGAATCTAGTACTATCCGTCCCATTTTGGAGAGAACAAATTTGACACTTCTAATAAGAAAGCCGCCCCAAATGGTCTAAAATGAGCTCATTGTCGCCTCAAAGCCGAAAGCCGACTTCGCTGCCATTACGAAGCTTTAGACTACATCGGCAAAGTTCCTTATTGTGAGTTTGTAAAAGCTTGGAAGCTCCTTGCGCTTGATGGACTTCTGTATAATTCAAATGCAAAACTGCATGGAGAATATTAGATCATGAGAATGTTAAAACCACTAATCATAATTTTGTTTATATTTCTTAATTGTCTGTCAGTTAAATAGACAGTGATGGTATTGTAACTATATATGTATTTCTATGTACATTGCTAATGAATTGAATGGAGTATGTTTTTTTTGTCCATGTTTCTATTCATAGTTTCCTAATTCCTTCTTGGCTTCACTTATGTTTCTACATTCTTTTTATTATGCATCTAACAGTGGTATCAGAGCACCATAAGATTAGTGGCCTTGATTGAGAGAGTTCGACATTCAGAGCGTATGATGACCTTCGACCAGCAAATGGAAGAAAGCTTAACCGACCAGCATTTCTAAAAAAAAAAAGAATAGTTGCTGATCAGTGAAAAGAAAAGGAGAGCAGAAAAGAGACAGTTACATGTACCCTCAAAGGATCCAAAGTTGGGAATCGCTGCCTAAAAAAAAGGTCTGTTTGTTTGGAAGAAATCTATATAATCTCGGTTGAAGATAACACTACCTATCTGCTGCAAAAACAGTTCGTCGGTTGAATAAAGAATTGAATAAAGAATGACCACATGAGAGAAGTCTGAAGAGACTCGTCCCAGTAGTCCACACCGTCCACACCAAATGCAGATCGGAGAATTTGTGAAGATTCGAGGAAACAACAGTTGGTCCATGAAACAACAGTAAGTTGATACATGATAAAAAAATTTAAGCATTGGTGTGAAGTCAGATTAAAAGGAAATATTAAAAAAAGTTCTTGTAAATATTTTACAGCATTATTGAAGATAAGGAAAAAGGATTTTTCTAGTTTAAAAACTGGTATGTTTAAGGACCGGGATTTTATTGGTTTTTATTGAAAGTGAATTTTGAAGAAAAAGAAAATAAAATGAAAGTGAATATTTAGTATTTTGAAGAAAATAAAATGGTAAAGAATTTCATTAAAGAATGTGAGTTGATCTGTGGAGTGGAAGGTAGCAGTGAAACCGTTTGTATCAACTTTACTGATTAAAAAAAAAATCAGTCTGTATTAAAGTGTATGTGTGAAGAAAACTTTCCAATCAGAATTTTGCAGCGAAGCATTGGTACAAGGAAAATTAAGAAGAATTCTTCCTGAAGGAAGGTGGCTATATAGAAGGTTGAAAATCGTTGCGTTTATGTTATCAGAAATTGTTGCATAAAAATAATGAATCCGAATTGAAATTGTTGCTTAAAAACATTTATGTTGTATTGAAACATAGCGTCAAGAGAAAACTATAAAGTAGTTTGGGCTGCATCAAAAACAAGTTTTTTTTGAAAATTGTAAGAAAGAAAGAAGCCGCATTGAAGCTAGAAGTGAAGAAAATCCAAACTGTTGCAGAGAACATGTTCAGAATTTGCTTTATTGAAACCAAATTGAAGATATTGTAGACAGATTGAAGATATTGCAGATAGTTTGAAGATTGCAGCCACTGACATTTGAATATGCAGACAAATTAAAACAAATTTTTCAACATTCAGAATTAAAAAAAAAACAATTCAACACCTTTTCTGAACTTGTGCCTGTTCATATTTTTATCCTTGCATTCTGTGTTTTTGCAAGTTTTTTGGTACTTACTATTGTTTCTTTAGTGAGTATTAAATATTGTTGAATTGAAAAATGATTGTAATTGGGTGCATTTTTGGTTGAATCCAACACCCATAAGGAAGAAAATCTAAATAGAGAAGTGTTGAGTTATAAGAAACCCTCAACATTTAATTGGCTAGAATGGAAGAACTCTTCCATCTACTACAGTCATCGCTCAACGCGACTCCAGGATCTACAATTTCTGTGAACAAGAAAATATTTAACAAAGTTATTACATGTTTGCAAAACATGCACAGAAAAATCGACATGTTCAAAACACAAAACAAGTTATTATCTGATGAACTGAGTCTTCTCCGAGAGCAACATGTTGATCATGAAAAAGAGGACAGCGGGCATTTTTCAAATATGAAAGAAATTAGTGAATTCAATGGAAAATTGTTTCTTGCTGACACTAGGGTAAGAAATGAAAATCCTAGTATAAATGAAAAAATTCTGAAAAGTGAAGATAAAAACATTGCAAAAACAAAGGAATGTGGAGTTGCCACCAAGTTTGTAAGGCCGTGGGAAGAATTGTTGTTTAAAAGAAATAAATATGGTTTAGGATATGAAAACTGTGATAATCTTTTCCATATTCCATATTATAGAAAACGAGTTAGCTTTGTGAGTGGAGGATTTCTGGTTGATGCCAATCAAAAGGAAGAATTTGCAGACAGTAATCAGGGACATAATGATATTGCAGTTGATAACTTGAACAAAGGATCTTTTAAGTGCCACCATTGTCATAGAGTTGGCCATGTTGAGTCTTATTGTTTTGATCTTCACCCTTGTAGCCTTTGTGGGAAGAAAAATCATCTTTTCGACCGCTGTCAGAAAAACAAGAATATTCAGCGGAAACAAATAAGTTTTGAGTGGTTAGGTACTTGGCGTTGGTGTTTGGAAGCCAAGTTGTTGGAAAGATATTATCAGCGAGTTTATAGTCATGTACAACCCAGTTTGCAGGGTGCAGTTTCTATAGTTGATGGTTCTTTATGTTTTGTTTATTTGAGGGAAAGACCAAGGCCTATTTGATATTTGTTTTTAAGGTGAGATTGTTCCTGATAGGAGGAAAATGAATGTCAGAAACAAGAGACGAAAATGAATGTCAGAAACAAGAGACGCAAACAAGAGACCTATAGTTTGCGAGGTCAACAAAAGTCTTTTGAACTTCTAGATTGACATGGTTGGTGGTATTCCTAAAACCACTTGATTGCTTTGGTTGGTTAGTGGTCATCTTGAAACCACAGATTTAGCAAAAGCCTTCATCTTCTGCTAATTTGTGTCAGAGACTTTGGTTTTTTACTCTCTGAATTTACTTGACATAGTTGATCGTCAAGTAATGGCAGTTTTTTTCGGCAAGGACAAACTTATGATTAAGGGGGGATGTTAAAACCACTAATCATAATTTTGTTTATATTTCCTAACCGTCTGTCAGTTAAATAGACAATTATGGTATTGTAACTATATATGTACCTCTATGTACATTGCTAATGAATTGAATCTAGTATGCCTTTTCTGCCCATGTTTCTATTCATGGTTTCCTAATTCCTTCTTGGCTTCACTTATGTTTCTACATTCTTTTTATTATGCATCTAACAGAGAAGAACTCAAGTTAAGAGAGAAGCTTTTGAGGTTATTGAAAGCTTTTAGAGGTTGGATAATTATGGCAAAAGCTATCCATTGAGCTACAGAGCATTTAATGGGGTTGTAGCAAGCTTGATGACTATTGGATCTCAAGCAGCTCAACATCCAACCATCATCAAGCTTGCTGCAGCCTCATTAAATGCTTTGCAATAGCACAAGATCCAACCATCATCAAGCTTGCTACAACTTCATTAAATGCTTTGCAGCAGCACAATAGATGGCTCTTGCCTATGAAATGAAAATCACTAACATAATACTTTTACTTTCAATAAAAAAATATTTATTTTTAAATTTTAAACTCCTCACAAATTGTCTCAAACTATTTGTCTAATTAATCATTACTTTGAGCCAATCACAAATTAATAATATAATATTTTGAAATTACCATTAAAATGATCATGAAATAAAAGCTTTATTTTACAACCCAATGAAATTATAGCTAATTATATTTATAAAAATATAAAATTATATTATAATATTTAACTTTAGAAAATGCTGATCAAATTTTGGTCAAAATAATGGTTAATGGTTAATAGAAGGTCAATTGTTTATCGATTACAATATAAAAAGTTGGTTTATGAGACATGTTTTCAAACACTATTCAAGATTACTCGTATCTTTCATTAAAAGTTGTCACGCTATTTGAGTCAACAAACCTACTAAGGATTTGATAAGCTGCTAATAGCTGTCACAAGGGTTTAATAAATTCTTTGATTTTTATTTGAATTAACTCGTTGAAAATAATATTATTGAATACAATCAAAGAATAATTTTAATTGCCAATGTAGATAACGATACAAATAGAGAGTGACTGTTATTAGTTTGAGACGTCAAATCATAAAAATTCAAATAATTTATCTAAACGGAGTACATGTTTGGAGACGTGAAATCAAAACATAAAGTTCTGTGATTATATAATCAAAACCTGAAAACCAGCCATGTTAACTTTTTTTTTAGATGGAAAGAGATCCACGGGAAACCTAGCAATACTTCCCCACATTTGTGGATGGTAGAGGTGGTAAACCGTCGACCATCCTAGCATAAGGCCTAACCCCAGAGGACTCAAGGCTCCAACCGAGAGAGTGTGCGCACGTCTTACCAATTGAGCTAACCCTTGGGGCTCCCAGCCATGTTAACTTATACTTTGGTCATTGATAATTTTTTCAAGGACCTCTAAAATGTTAAAAGCTATACTTTACACACCCGAAACCCAATTATGACTTTTCAAGGACCTCTAAAAAAAATGTAAAAAGCTAAACTTTAGACACCCCAAACCCAATTCGAAAGTCATAGGGTAAATGAAGGATAATGGGTAAATGGAGGATAGTGGTAGTCATAAAATTGCAGATATTATATCCTTTGAAGATAAATGGAAAAATATATTAGTAATTGCCTTAATGCGGTGTAATAATAAGTCGATAAAGTGGTTGTTAGAAGGTAAAACAAGACTGCAATTAATACCACAACAAATGGAACACTTTAATTTATCAAAAGATAGAGAATAGTAGATAACAAGTTTATTGAACTTTAAAGTTTTACACAATAGAAAATAGGGCTTTCCAATTAACATCACATTATACAACGAACATGCGATGGCATGGGAGAAATTTCTCATGAAGAAAAGACTCCAATGTGTTGTTATAACTATAAATTGAAGGAAAATCATGTTTGATAAGAACACATGTATTCAAACATGGTGTTCCAAACATATTAGGCTAGTTGCAATCTTGGATGAATTGCAGCAACTTCTAATCCATCAACATGCCTTGAAGAAAAACAAACTTATTATTCAAATGATCCTCTCCATAATAACCACTCTCCTCCCAACAAAGACACTTTCCTCTCAACAGATATATGATGTGAAATGGGGATTCCAAAAGTATTCCAATACCTCAAAGATCCTGGAAAATAACTAATAGAATTTACAGCCTCTTAAATTAGTACCTCACTTCTTGAGATAATTATATACATGAATGATCAATTTATAAAGAGATGAAAAACATTTCAAAATAGATGCAATAGAGCTAGGCATTCACCTAGGATGTAATAGAAACATGATTTGAAACATTTTGAGATTCCTTGGTAGCCAATGTAGTGGGAAATGTCTTGAATGGTACCTGACTTCTTGAAATGATTATAGATATCAATGATCAATTTATAATGAGAACAAAAGCGTTTCAAGATGTTGGCTCTTGATATATATCCCCCATATACCACTTCATTCTATATTAGGATATATATCATATTCATCAACGTCGTTTCATTCTTTAAAATATATCAATGTAGTGAACAATCCCTCCAACCTTGAACAACATCTAACTTCAAAACCAAGCCAAATATCTTACTTGGTTGAGGGTATCAATAACAACAACTTTTCTTAAAAAATAATGCATGGAATACGATAGAATTCAAACTCTTTAGGTTGAAAATAGCCTCCTTAACTTGATTTCATATTTCACTACACAAGTCAAAGGATCCATGCACATCCGCTTCTAATATCGAAGTAGTAGTTCGAGAAAACAATAGACAATGAAGACATTGTTGGAGCAGTAATGCATCCTTAGTACATAGTTTTGACCTTAGGCTAACTTTATTTTCCTTCATGCAATGATATCCTATGGTTTAAGACTTAGGAGAGCTAAATCAACAAGATAACTGGTTATTTTGGCTTGCTCACACATACAACAGCGCCCTAGTTGGTCAACCCAACACATGTGCACCTCATTTAATGCCTTGAGGCACTACATCATTGATTTGAGTAATCTGGGTTTGACTAAGGGGCGCTAGTGGTGTATTTGGTCCATTTTGGCTCTCATAGGAGCATTTATTGCCACCTAGAGCACCCCACTCACCTCTATCTTCTCACCCACGCTTTCCTACGACCCATTTATGACCCAACACACCTCATCAACATTCACATGAGGTTTCGTGACTGTTTGGGCTGAGTTGGAGCTCCTTTGGTCCACCTAGGGGGGATTGAGGTCAAATCTCATCATGCCACTTGTACTTTTCCAATTGGCTACCAGAGCCACTCGAATTTTGTCTAATGTATTATAAATGTGTACCATAGCATCTAAAGGATGTATGATAATAATATGATCAATAATTAGCACCATTCACATGTTCTATTCCAATTATTTGCTGTCTCTTATTGATTCTCTTGCACATTTTTTCAAACAATTCATGTGTGAATATTTTTCTAGCTCCTAGATCTCATTAATAAGTAAATTATTACATGGTATTAGAGCTGGTTGGATCTGCAAACAAATATTGTGAGGTTTGAGTTGTTGTTTAGGGCATATTTCCAGAAAACTTGAGTGTTTGCTTTGCAAGTGTAACATCATTTTCGTCACAGGTTGCACAAGAACGATGGAGAAAAATCAAGCTCTGTTTACTCCATTTAATTATTTTGAGTGGAAGGCCGATAGGGTAATCGAGTTGAGGTCCAAGGGCCTTTACCGGGTCACCATGGGAACTAAGAACGAGCCAAATTTTGTTGTGGAGAAAGCTAAGTATTTTAATAGGCTTGATGAGGCCTTCAATATCCTCTACCTTGACACTTCAAGAGAGATTCTCTTTCACATAGAAAGTCTTGGCACACCAAATGAAGTTTGGGTCAAGTTTGAGTCACTATTCGAGAAGACAGATGAAATGAGAGGCCATCCTCTTGAGAATGAGCTGATCTCACTAAGCCCATCTCACTACGAGACCATTGAATACTTCTTCAACAAGTTTAAAGAGCTAGTACTTCAACTAAAACAATGTGGCATAGATAAGAAATATGATCATATTATCTTGTCCATCCTTTCTAAGTTGGGGCTGGAGTATTCTATATATGTTTCGACATTTCACTCTAGCAAACTTACAACTAGAAATTGGAAGATGCATGTGCTAGCAGTTTTCATGGATTCTTTGACTCGGCAACAGGACAAGCTCATACAAATGGGTACCATCATCAAATCCAAGGATCAAACCCTTGTTTCTGGTGTATCAAATCAATCCCAGAGTAAGAAGATATGTTTGAAGCAAAGGTAGAAAGAGAAGAAGGAATCAAGCTCAGAAAGCTCTAGTTCTGCTGATGGGAGCTCGAGATCCAAGAGGAGGAGAAACAAGAGAAAAAGACCCATGTGTGATTATTGCATAGGTTCACATCTTGAGAAAGATTTCTTTAGAAATAAAATGGACATCACGATCAAGCTCCTTGAGGAGAACCATATTGCTCTTCAAGAATTTGCAAAAAGATGGGAGCGCAAGTAAGGAAATGGTAAGACCGAGCATGCATTGGGTGCATGGGTAAAACCCAATTCCATTTTCTATGTTTCTGATTCACATTCTGATATATCTTTACCTGAAACCTCCATCCCTTCCTTGAAAAAATTCCTAGTCATTTCATCAAAGCTTCCTCCCAAAACTAGTCATTTTTCACTAGATTTTGATGTTCCTTCTGAAAGCCCTTTCCTAATTCATTCAGATATTTCCATTTCTGATTCTGAAGATGATATATAGGATTATATATAGCCTATGACGGTCATTGACTCATTTCCCCAACCATATCATGACCAAAATACCATCAACCCTCAATTTCACTAGTTGGAAATTCAGAAAATTGCCTAGTTTCCAATAATATGTCCCTTGTATATGTTGTTGTTATGTATTGTATGTATTTCATTGGTTGGAAATACATATCATTAGCCTTCATGGGAATTCTGTTCCATATGTCTATACTTTCTTTCACCACCCATGGTTCAAATCTCAAGTCTCCAGACCTTCTAGGTTCGCTCAATTGCAATTATGATCTAGTTGCTCACTTTTCTCTTCCTATCGATCCATTCACTGATGGAGACACCATACCTCTGATATTTTTTTCTATGTATGAAATATGTTCTGATATTTCAGAGCCTCATGATCTTTGTTACAGAGTTGTGAATTTGCTTCATCAAATTGGGAGAAAGATTCATGGTTTTATTCATGATATGGAAACTACACATAATGCATATTTTGTTGAATCTTTTGATGTTATTTGGGAAAGAGTATGCATATATATATATATTTTCCATGGTTTATTATGCTATTATATCAGAGTATGCTTGCAGAAAAATACATTCTTATGATGCCCCTCCATCATCAAATGATGACCATCAAAGGGCTTCTCCACATGATCTTTGTTTACAACACTTTGATGCATTGATGCATGATCTTGGCATCCACAACATCTTCACCAAGTCCATCACCAAGAAGTTGTTATTTTATCTCATTCAAGTGAAGAAGAGGACTTGTTGAAGAAATTTTTGATCTCTTCCATATCCATTTTTGAGGGGATTTTTTGTCCCATGAGGTTTTCCTCCTTACCTCGATTACATGGATCAATAGAATTTGTTGTAAAAGGTGACTTGTGCCTTAGTTTCCAAGGCCTTAATAAATATTTTTTAGTAAATTGTACTAAGTCTAGATTAAGGGGGTGTGTAGGAGCAGTAATACATCCTTAGTACATATTTTTGACCTTAGGCTAACTTTATTTTCCTTCATGCAATGATATCCAATGGTTTAAGACTTAGGAGAGCTAAATCAACAAGATAACTGGTTATTTTGGCCTGTTCACACCCACAAAAATTCCCTAGTTAGTAAAACCAGCACATGTGCACCTCATTTAATGCTGTGGGGCACTACATACTTGATTTGAGTAATCTGAGATTGACTAGGGGGCGCTAGTGGTGTATTTGGTCCATTTTGGCTCTCACAGGAGCATTTATTGCCACCTAGAGCACCCCACTCACCTCTATCTTCTCACCCACGCTTTCCTAGGACCCATTTATGACCCAACACACCTCACCAATGTTCACATGAGGTTTCGTGATTGTTTAGGCTGAGTTGGAGCTCCTTTGGTCCACCTAGGGGGTATTGAGGTCAAATCTCATCAAGACACTTGTACTTTCCCAATTGGCTTCTAGAGCCACTCGAATTTTGTACAATGTATTATAAATGTGTACCATAGCATCTAAAGGATGTATGATAATAATATGATCAGTAACTAGCACCATTCACATGTGTTATTCCATCTATTTTTTGTCTCTTGTTGATTCTCTTGCACATTTTGTCAAACACTTCATGTGTGAATATTGTTCTAGTTCCTAGATCTGATTAAGAAGTAAATTCTTAAATACATAATATACATAATACATGTATTTCTACTGATTTCCCAATTGTTTAAAATCTTTAGATCCAATATTTTGCCATGTAGAATCTTTAGTACAATATTGTACTTAATTTAAGTTAATGCAGAATTTTAAAATGAATACTTAACCACAAAATCTAATGAAAAAATACAAAAAAAAACTAACTACTTTAATTTAACTATTTTTCAGCTGTACAATTAAATGTTAACATGTAATTATATTTGATTTAACAGTAAGTCTTTCTTAAAGAACAATTAAAGTAAGGTGGGATAAGGAATCACAATGCATGGACAAGATAGGAGAGATTATGTACAACCATGGGCCAGTAAGAATATAGACAACCCAGTAGAAAATAGATAGAAAAAGTCACAGCCTGTTGGGAGAATATAAGCACATTAATGGGAAAGCCAAAAGGCATCCAAAAAAACAAGAGTCTAGGCATGTACTATCCAAATAGGAAGAAGCCCCCAATCATAATACATCCATCTTATAATAGTTCAAGGAAAGGTCAAGAAATGTTGAAGGGGGAAATGTGCAGTGTATGACTGTTGTGACCTCCCTAGGCAGAGAAGTGAATGTGTTTTCCCTAAAGGGTTTGGCAGTAGCATGACCTAGCTCAACAAGGCTAGGAATAAATTTCAAACATATGAACAAGGCCATGTTTCAAAATTGACAACCAACAAAAGCGAAAGGATTGTATGGGCAGCTAAAGGAGTTCACATTCTCATCCCATGGCCAGGAGAATAAGGCACAACACCAATGACTTAGCCCTTGGAGGGATAACAAAGGCCATAGCCTGACCCTAAAGGAATACACAATCACTTCCTAGTCACTAAAAGGCCACAAATTTTTTTTAGCAACCGGATAGGAAGGCATGTATAAGCAACCTACAAAAGGATGCATTTTTTGTATTGGGAGAAGAAATACAACATTTAGAGTTAGAGGAACCTTTGAAGGAAGATGATATCTTAGAGGTACATGGATAGGAAGATCCCCAATGGTTTCTTAAAAATTCCAAACAAAAAGGCATAAATCATTTAAAAGTCCAGAAATGTTGCACAAGATAAGCAGATTAATGGGAAATCCAAAAGGCATCTAAAAAAATAAGCGTCTAGGATTGTACTATACAAATAGGAAGCAGCCCCCATACATAATACATCCATCCTCTAACAGTTCAAGAAAAGGGCAGGAATTGTTGAAGGGAGCGATGCAAAGCTTATGGATGTTGTGACCTCCCTAGTCTGTGAAGTGAATATGTATGCCCTAAAGGGTTTGGTAGTGGCATGACCTAGTTCAGCAAGGCCAGGCATCAATTCCAATCATGTGAACAAGGACACGTTTCAAAACTGGCAACCAACAAAAATGAAAGGCTATGTATGGGCAGATAAAGGAGTTCACAATCTCAACCCATGGGTAGTAGGAAAAGGCACATCACCCATGACTCAGCCCTTGGAGGGCTAACACATGACACGACATAGCCCTAAAGGCATACATATTCACTTACCACTCACTAAAAGCACACAAACCAAGTTTAGCAGCTGCATAGAAACCGAACCCAATGAAAACCCTGCTCTGTACGAACACCAAACTCTATTCCTCCAAATCGGTTGAATGTAATTTGTTTGTGCGAATGCAAGTACTGCAAAGCATGTGAAGTCACTCCACCTATGAAATTGTTGGCAGTTTGAGATCACCAAAATGAATGTCAATGCAAAACACAATGAATGCACGAGGGATGGACGATGTATTGAAAAAATTCCAAGCGACCCTCATGAATGGGTTATGTGAAAAAAACAATTCCATCTTATATTCATGTGGAGTCTGTCTACCCAATGAAATTATTCAAGGGCGATTAGATGGTTGAGGCATTAGTACTTATTACAAAACACATTAGTGCAATCAACAGAAAAACTCAAAGCAAGCTATCTATCAGCTACAGTTTGGGGTTTAATAGGTTCAACTCTATTGTCACTACAACAAAAACTTGTGATTAGTGTCTCTTTTAGCTTCCTTTTTAGCATCCACTATCACTTTTAGTGTATTTTTCATCATTTTTTTGACAAATTGGACGCTTTTCCACAGGATAGCGCTTTTAATGGCGTTATTTGCGTCTCTTTTTAAAAGTTGGCGTTATTTTGGACGCTAATTAGCATCTCAATTAGTGTTCCAATTAGCGTCCTTATTAGAGTCTCAATTAGCGTCCCAATTAGTGTCCCAATCAACATCCCATTTAGCATCCCTTTTTAAAATTTGGCGCTATTTTGGACGCTAATTAGAATCCTAATTAGCGTCTCAATTATCGTCCCCATTAGCATCCCCATTAGAATCCCAATTAGCGTTCCAATTAGCATCCCAATTGGCGTCTCTTTTTAAAAGTTGGTGCTATTTTGGATGCTAATTAGCATCGCAATTAACGTCCCAATTAGCGTTCCAATTAACATCCCAATTAGAATCCCAATTAGTGTCCCAATTAGCATCCCAATTATCATCGCTTTTTAAAATTTTGTGCTATTTTGGACGATAATTAGCATCCTAATTAACGTCCCAATTAGCTTCCCAATTAGCATCATAATTATCATCCCAATTAGCATCCCAATTAGTGTCCACAAAAGAATCCCATATAACGCCAAGAATAGCCTCCAAAAAAATGTCATGAATAGCATAGCACCATATATTAATCCAGGGTTAGTGACAGGAATTGCGCCATGAATTTCGGTAGGAAAACATTCAACATAGTGCCAGTATAGAGCCAGGAATTGCGTCTATAAAAAATCCAACATAGCGCCAGGTATAGATCCAGGTATAGCGCCTGGAATAATGCTAGAAATTTCGAAATGAACCACGCTAGGAATTGCACTAGGTTTAGAGCTAGGAATTGTGTTCGGAAAATGTCCGACATAATGTCAGATATCTCAATGTCAATGTCAATGATCATGATTCTAGTACTTTTGTATCTTGATTTATCATAGTGGCACCTAAATGATCGTAATCATGGCACTTTTAGACCTTGATTAATCCTAATGAGGGGTAAATTACCTTAATGTCACCTAAATTGCTCTAATGGCATTTGTGTGTCCCCAACAACATTTGATAGACCCTAATCGAATATGATTGGCCCTGACAACATGACGATGATGCATTACGATAATTATGATGGAGCTTATGGATATGATTTGATAAATATAAGAATATATCATCCATTCTTCTGAGGTAGTATGGCTCCTTGCTCATTATTATCGCAATTATATTGATGATGACTACAATGATGACAATGATGTTGATTTATTGCATGATGATGATGATGATGATGATGATGAAATGAAAAAGCATCAAGGAAAAAGGACTAGATTCGAAACGAAAGGAAAAAATCATCAATCACTCCCAAGCAAAGAATGTTCAGTGCCCTCCTACGTGGGGTGATACACTTAACATTTTATCACCCCTCTTTGAAGCAAACCACAGGCAGTTTATTGACACACATGCAAGAATTACCAAATTAATTTCTTTTTTTTTAAATTAAGAAAACTAATGGAATCAGCATAATCCATTGATTTAGCTCGTTCTGTATAGGAAGCAAACCACATGAAGTTTATTGACACACAAGCAAGAATTATGGTCATTGATAAGATTAAATTACGTTTAATCGGTCATTGAACATAATTCCCAAATGAATAATGCACAGGAATTGATTATAGGTGGACATAAGGAGTTGATGCGCTAAGACGTAAAGGAGCAGTTTGGGAAGGAATGGAACGAGATCTACCAGATCGTTAGAAGGGCCATAGAGGCAGTAGGCAAAGTCAATAAAGCCAAAGGCACAAACTTTATTGCCTGTCCGTTACTAAAGGATTCATGAGTGCATACAGACAACGTAGAAGAATATGAAGCGTTGGAAGAACTGGAAGGTCACACGTTTGGGGGGGGAGCCCAAACGATCCGCTGAGTAGTTTAAATATTGTAGTGATAGGAGTTAGAAAGGGTTTTTTTTCGTGGGAAAAACTTGTAAACGATTTACTTGTAAGAGGAACTACTTCGTTTTGCAATCAGAGACTGCAATTTTGCCTGTCGGAGAAAGTGCGATATGGAATACATCAAATGTAATTAAATGAGTAATGTTGAAGGGGAACTATTTCGCTTTCAGCTGTGTCTCATTAACTGTGAGATTGTTCTAATTTCTTGAACCTATGTTCTTGTTGAATGTTCTTCAGTATATTTTATGATGTTTTCCGTTGTGAGTAATGTATGCTGTTCATAAGCAATCGACTATCTGGTTGTCCAAATATCTATAACTGTTCATGTGTCTTGAAGTAAGTGTCAGCTACCTGTAACTTTTCATTATGCTTGTACCAAAATGTATTACTCACCCATGAATGATAACCTGGCTCCCTAGGGATAGTTAGTTTGTTTCTTGTTGTATATGATTTAGACGCTTGTGGGCCTTAAGACTAGAGGTAAGAACCTATGCATCACATTGTGACTGCTCCCTGCATGTTTATCATCCTACATTGTTAAGTAGGCACTTGCATTTTCATACCTTAAATAAAAAATACAAATACACGGTGGACCGGGCCGCAACCGGTAAAACCTGTGTTTCGTTACTTGACCTACGGTAGCCGGACCGCAAACCAGACGGATTCCCTATACCAAATAGTCAACGGGCTAGTTGGGAAAGTTGATTGGGGAGAATCCCTTACTGTTTCCGCCTACGATTTTCCAGGCCTCAACAAGTTGGCCCTAGAAGGAGGGCCGCCAGTGCATGGATGGTCGAGGAAACTTGTTTTCTCGAGACTTTTCCACTGGTTACAGTTCAGAAAGCAGTAGTTTTCATAATCCGATCCCAGAAGAAAGAAGTAGAGAACAACTGTTTCCTGTGAATAACGAGGTTGTTAATGATTTAAGGAGACACACTAGAGCATACGTAAAGAAGATTGGAGGATTGCCGATCATCCCTGAGTTTCCAAGAAGAGAATACAAAAGAAAAGATTGCCCTATATTGGAAGATTCAGTGTTGGTTGGAGACTGGGAAGAACTTGTAGAAACAACTTTACAGGAGGTTGAACTACCTTTAAACCAAGAAGGCCCAGATACCCCTTACAGTTCTCCTGCTCACACTCCTGTTGGTTCACCACCTCACTCCCCACCTCTACTCATGGCAGGCGTTAACGCCAATATACCTCCTCCTAATCCACCCAATCCACCCCCTACATGGAGAGCCAGATCACCCTTAAACCTGACACCTCCATTACATGACCTACCTCAAGCCTTTGACAAGATGTTGCCATAAATTTGATCCGAGCGAGAAGATATTAGTTGACGACCACCTGCAGAGTTTTTACCTGGAAATAGAAGGATTAAGAGCCAGGGAGCATGAAGATGTAGTCTACAGACTATTCCCGCATACCCTGAAAGGAGCTGCAGCCTCATGGTATTTTGGGTTACCTGCTAACTCTTTCCCTGACTGGGACACCTCTGAGAGAATTTTTTAGAAGTAAGTAGTTGTTCAAAGGACTCATGCAGCCCTTATGAAAGGACTGTGTGCCTTGAAGGAAGAAAGAAAAGAGAAGGTGAACAGTTTTACCCAAATATTCGCAGCCTACCTTAATAATTTTTCTGACGCTGACAAACCTTCATACAAGGTGTTGATAGAATATTATACCTCAGCTTTGGGCCCCGATTTAACCATGTTTGCCAAAGGTAGAGCCAAGCCTACTTTGACCGAGACCTATGAAGAGGCTGAAATAGTAGAAGCTGAAAGGGAAAGTGTTGAAGATTATCCTGAACAGTCAGGAGGAAGGAAAGCCTTGTTGTTTACTAAGCCCAAGGAGGAGAAATCGCCGGATTATGAAAATATGGCCAAAATGATGCAGAGACTTTCTAACAAAATCATAGACTTGGAGAAAGAGAAGGAAACTCAAAAATTATACAGGCCTTATTACAAGAAAAGAGAGGACAACAATCAGTCTGAAACTCCTCCACACAATTCTACATCTATGAATCTGACAGATATAGGCTTGGAAAATTTCTGCACTTTTCACCAACAACCGCACTCCGAAAAGAACTGTCTGCAATGGATAAATTCGATGACATTGGTCATGAATTAGATGTTGGATTCCAGATTAACAGAAGAAGGCGATGGAGAGAGAAGAGAGAATGATGCTTCCACTTCTACTAAAGAGCAAGAAGAGGAGACTATGGCTTTGTGGAATTCTGTTTCCTTATTCGATGCGGAAGAGGAAAAGACTCAGGGGCACAAAGACGTCGTGGAGGCCAACGTGGCCACAAGGAGCCAAGGGATGGTTAAGGAAGATAGTCTGATACTCCCAAAGATTAAGAGGCTGCAGAGAAATGTTAAGAAGAGATTCCAAAATAAATCCTCAGCTGATATAATTCCAGAATTCACTATTACCAGCCAGGATCCTAAGCAGAATAAAATGATGCCCAAACCAAATGAAGAGAAGGTAAAAGCTGATAAATCTCACCTCATCGAAAAGCAGCTTGATTATGACATCGTGGAAGATTTAAAGAAGATAAAAGCGAATGTTCTGCTGTTTGAAATGTGCAAAGTGCCGCAGCAAAAAGAAAAACTACTGAAAGCACTCGAAACACTGGATGAAATGCTACCCGTTGACAATCGGCCCGAGGAGGAAGAAGAAATCAGAGAAACCAGCGCAGGAGGTAAGTCTAAGAGTAAAAATCCTCCTTTCCTTCTCACGTTTGAAATTTTTAATCATAACATACATAACTGCCTGGTAGACTCAGGGGAATCGGTCAATGTTATGCCGATATCAGTCTGTAAGAGGATAAACGGGTAGCCTAAGCCAACCACTTGGAGGGTTGTCCAATTGGACAGGACGGATGTAAAGGTAATGGGTGAAATGGAAGATGTCTTGATTCGCCTGTCATCAAACGATAAAGTATGCCAAGTCATCAACATTGTGGTGGCCGATATACCAGACGCCTACGGTCTGGTTTTGAGTAGATATTGGTCAGCTAAATTAAATGGATATTTTGCCTCTGACTGGTCACATCTGTGGTTTCCATATAAAGGAAGTCCTAACCAGATTAAAATTCTGAGGGAGCCTCACATGAAGTATAATGTTACTCGACTTGAAGAGAAGAACGAACCTGTGGATTCTATCTTGGGAAACTATTTTATTGAGTTGGAACCTGGAAATTACCAAGCAGAAGAAGCCAGCAACATATCAAACACATAGCCTGATCTCCTTCAATTCTCACAGGCTGACAAAGTTGACTGTAAAATAGTAGATTTAGCAGTAGGAATAGATTTGCATCCAGTAGTTAGTAATTTTTGGACTTTGTTTTTTGCATTAGAGGGGTCAGGGGCCGGCTATGTCTTGACTGATCCACAGAGGAATAAACACTTTCTTGCATGTAGATTAGAATTTGAATGTACTAATAATACAGCTGAGTACGAAGCGCTGGTGCAGGGCTTGAAGAAAGCAATTGAATTAAAGGTAAGAAATTTAAAAGTTTTTGGAGATTCAGAAATAATTGTAAAGCAAATCAGAAATCAAATACATTGTGTTTCTCCCCACTTGAAAGCTTATCAGAGTGAGGTATGGGATTTACTTAAATGTTTTGATGCATTCAATATTGTTTCCATTCCAAGACTAAAAAACGCAGCAGCTGACTTGTTAGCCACTTCAGCCGCTAGGCTTGTACCCACTAATAATCGATGTACTGTTGAATTACTTTTCAGGCCTTCAATACCTGATATGATCACAAACCTACGAGTGTTCGATGATGACCAGCAGATCATAGAATGTTTAACGAATGATGAAGTGTTTAAGGGAGCAATCATAGATGATGAAGAACATCAGGCCGAAATGAAGTACGATAACTTTATCCCTAAAGGAGTCAGAACGCTAGAAAAAATGTTCGATTTAAATGAAAAGTTCAGGAGACTAGCCAACGTGAAAACGTATAGCTCATCCCTACAGTTTGAGCTAATAAATTTAGGGACTGAGACGAGCCCCAAATTTGTGAATCTCGGCAAATGTTGTTCACCCGCAGAGATAGATAAGTTTGTCAGCTTATTTAAACAATATAAAGACGTGTTTGCTTGGACATACGAAGATTTAAAAACATATGATACCAGCATCATCAGGCACGTTGTTCCCATTAAAGCGGGATTCAAGCCGTATCAGCAGCCTTTGAGAAAAATGCACCCAAAGCTGGAACCACTGATTCAAAGTGAAGTGAAGAAATTATTGGATGCTAGAATCATCTTTAAGGTCAGGCATTCTGAGTGGGTATCAAACCTGGTACCAGTTAGAAAAAAATCAGGGGAAATCAGGTTGTGCGTGGATTTCAGGAACTTGAACCAAGCTTCAGACAAAGATAACTATCCTATGCCACCCATGGAGCAATTGCTGCAAATGGTTTCAAGTTCTGAACTGTTTTCATTACTAGACGGTTTCTCTGGCTATAATCAAGTATTAGTAGCCGAAGAAGATAGATTGAAGACAACGTTCAGGACCAAGTGGGGAACTTTCTCTTACAGAAGGATGCCTTTTGGGCTCATAAATGCTGGAGCAACTTTTCAGAGGGCCATGGACATAGCATTCCGTGGATTGATTGGCAGAAGTGTTGTAGTGTACCTTGACAATATCATGATATTCTCGAAGAAAAGAGAAGATCACGCATTTCACTTAAGGCAGATTTTTGAACGTTGTAGGAAGTATGGCATCTCACTTAATCCTAAAAAGTGTGTGTTTGCTGTCACTGAGGGAAAGTTATTGGGTCACATAGTGTCAAAGAAGGGTATATCTATAGATCCAAAAAGAGTTAAGGCCATTGAACAAATCCCTATGCCCCATAATAAAAAGGGGATGCAATCGTTCATGGGAACCATAAATTTCGTACGAAGATTTGTTCCTGATTTCGCTCAGACTGTCAAACCACTACAGCATATGGTCAAGCAAAATGCACAATTTAAGTGGACTGAGGTTGAAAAGGACGCATTCAGCAAAATCAAAACTGTTGTTGCACACGCACCCTCCTTGAAAATCCCAGACTTCGACAAAGAATTTATTCTGTATACCTTTGCATCCGATGATTCGTTAGCAGCTGTGCTTACGCAAAAAGAAGATGGGGAGGATGAATTCCCAATATCTTTCATGAGCATTGGTCTGCAAGGGGTTGAGTTGAACTACCCAGCCATTGATAAATAGGCTTACGCAGTGTTCAAGGCGGTAAAGCAATTCAGGCCTTATATCTTAAAAAATAGAACTAAGGTTATCGTCCCCTACCTAGCTGTAATGTCTCTTCTTATACAGAAGGAGTTAGGAGAAAGAAGAGGCAACTGGGTAACAGCTCTTCAAGAGTACGACCTTGAATTCAAGCCAGCATCTATAGTTAAAGGACAAGGGTTGTGCAAATTAATGACAAAAAATAGAAATGAAGAACACGCCTGGGAGGATGAAGCCGAATTACATGTAATGGATGTATGCCCCTTGTTTACAGCTCCGGAGTCTTGGTATAGAGATCTGGTACACTACCAACAGGCAGGGATGCTGCTGGAACATTGGAACTCTAAGCAGAGAAGGGCGCCGCATCTTAAATCAGCTCCCTATCAGATCGTTGAAGGAGTATTATTCAGAAAGAATTATGACAGAGTTCTTTTAAGATTCTTAGAGAAAGAAGATGCAAAGAAAGTGATGTCAGAGTTGCATGACGGTCCCGCTGGGGGACATTATTCAGGAGACACTACCGCCCACAAAATCCTTAGAGCTGGTTACTACTGGCCCACGCTCTTTAAAGATGCACACGCACATGTCAGGAAGTGTGATGTTTGCCAAAGGTGTAGTGGGAGACAACCTAGAGCAGCAGCACCCCTCAAGCCTGTAATGATCATGGAGCCATTCGAGCAATGGGGGTTGGACATCATTGGAGAAATAAAACCAAATTATTCACTACAACACAAATACATTCTGACCGCGACCGATTATTTCACTCGCTGGGTTGAAGCAGTTCCGTTGCGCAAGATAAATCAAGACGAAGTCATCAGCTTCCTGCAAGACCACATCATGACCAGGTTTGGAGTTCCAGTTTCGTTAGTTTTTGATAATGCCACGTATTTTTCATCAATTAAATTAACTGCTTTCGCTCATGATAAAGGGATTAAATTGCATTATTTTGCTAACTATTACCCACAAGGAAATGGCCTGGCCTAATCCACAAATAAAAATCTGATTAGAATCCTGAAGAAGACTGTAATAGAAAACCAGAGGAGTTGGCACTCAACCTTACCAAACGCCCTGTGGGCTGACAGAGTGACCCCCAAGTCTGCGATAGGAGTGTCACCCTATACTCTTGTGTATGGTAAAGAAGCCATCCTTCCCCCCAATATCATGCTACCGTCTTCCATTCTAGCTCAAGAGTCTAGTGGGTCAGAGAATGAAGTTTTACAGATAAGGATATGCAATCTTCTGAAAGCAGAAGAAGCTAGAACCACAGCCAGAGAACGCTTTAAGCATCAGCAGGAGGTGATAAAGAGGTGGTTTGACAAACATAAGGCCGGGACAAAATATTTTGAAGTGGGAGACCTAGTCCTCAAATGGGATCACCCCCATGATGAGAAAGGGAAGCATACTAAATTCCAGCAGTTGTGGGTGGGCCCTTTTCAAGTCGCAGCCAAGCTTGGTCCTTCTACTTATAAGCTGCAGGATTTACAGGGTTGGGAAGAGAACTTGCTGGTAAATGGTTTGGTTCTCAAGCCTTATTTTTCCTAAGTGTCTCTGAGTTTGTTGCCTTGTATATAAATAAACTGTTTGATTGTCTTTTGAGTCATGTTTTCAGTTTGTTTTAGTTTGAGCTTCTTGATTTAAATAAGGGGAAAGGATCTGTGGTTGTTTGGGGAACGTCAAATTTTTTGGGAGTGATAAACATATTTGAGCATCAGACTGTATGTTGCTATTTGAACTTCTTCCAGTTTAGCAAGTTTTCTCGAATATCTTTGTGTGCATTGAATTCCTGCTTAACCCCTGTAAAATAAACCAGATTCAAAGAGTCAGGGATACTATGTTGGGGCTCCATCCACGTCACATTTAAAAGTGTTCTAAGGGGCAATGGCCGAGGACCCATGGAAAGGAGCAAGGTGAACAGAATATTAAATATAAATGATCCCATGCCAGGAAATGAATGCCAAAGGCAAAGAAGAGTCAAAACTCCTATACATTAAAGCAAATACTGAATCATAAGTACTAATTTGCCGAAAGATCCTCTTCGTCCGTGAGCTGAAATAGAAAATACACCGCTCACACAAAAGGGCACTATGGGATAGAGGATCCTGAATTAAAATTTAGTAAGAAAGGCAGGCAGGAGGACTTATATGAAAAAGGACAAAAGTCCAAAAGCACAAAAGTGCTAAATGGCATGGGAATGCGGAACACACGAATATCTCTATTTACCACCTGCTACGATCTTGTGGTGCCCAAGCTGTCAGTCACCTGAAGACAAAATTAATAATGAAACTCATCTCTTGGCCTTAGCAGAGTTACCTAGACTTGAAGATCTTGGTTTTCACTTCCCTGAATTGGACTATTATCGATGATAAGGGTACACATTGCTGTCATTTGAGGAATCCATATGGCTGGAAGAATTCAGTAAATGCATTTGTTATTAAACAGTTTGTCACTTAAAAGATAATCGCCCAGAGATCTAGGTTCACCAGGTAATCACCAGTTGTTGCAGCTGCAACCTTTTTCCCCAAATTTCTTAAATTTTGGGCCCCTCCTCATCATTTAGATTTGCTTTGATTTCGTTTGATCCGTGAAGGTTTGGTCTTGCTTTAGCCTTGGTAGATTCTAAAGTTTGATTTGCGATTTGTTTTCCAGAAGATGTTTGGGATTAAGTTTTGTTGTGGGTCGCGGAGTGGAGTTGGATGTGATAGCCAGAGACTAGTCCGAGCAGTTGCCCTTTGAATAAACCATTGTCTCTGAGATGTTTAATTTGATCATTGCTATTTTCAAGTTTTCGAACACTTTAAGTTTTTCTTGTGATCGAGCGTCTTTTTCATGTTGAATCGGAAGCTGCAATCGTTTTTCGCTCCGCTGTTGCAGCTGCCAAAGCGGTTTGGCGTCCGATGTGCAGATTGTTTCGACGTTCGATTGGGAAGTTTCCCGCGCTAGGGTCGCGCTTCTTAGTCTTTTTCCTTCTGCCGTTGCGGCCGGGAAGGTCCTTTGGCTTCCGATGTCCAAATATTTTCGACTCCTGACTTAAAGTTTTCCCGCCCTTCTGTCGTATGCCTGAAGCCTTTACACTGCCGCCGTTGCGGCTGGGAAAATGGTTTAGCATCCAATGTCAAAGCCGTTCGATTTCCGATTGAGAATTCCCACCCTTCCGTCGTGTCACTTTGACCTCTTTATCTTCCGCCGTTATGGCTGGGCAAATCCTTTGACTTTTCAGTGTCAGTATCCTTCCGACTTCCGCTGTGGATCGCTTGGCCATTTCTTGTGGATTAGGCATTCCAATGTATAATCTGATGCTTTGTTTTATAACATCGTCCCAAATGAATAATGCACAGGAATTGATTGCAGGTGGACATAAGGAGCTGATGCGCTAAGACGTAAAGGAGCAGTTTGGGAAGGAATGGAACAAGATCTATCGGATCGTTAGAAAGGGCATCGAGGCAGAAGGCAAAGTCAATAACACCAAAGGCATGAACCTAATTGCCTGTCCGTTACTAAAAGATTCATGAGTGCATATAGACAACGTAGAAGAATATGAAGCGTTGGAAGAACTGGAAGGTCACACGTTTGGGGGGGGAGCCCAAACGATCCGCTGAGTAGTTTAAATATTGTAGTGATAAGAGTTAGAAAGGGTTTTTTTTGTAGGAAAAACTTGTAAACAATTTGCTTGTAAGAGGAACTACTTCGTTTTGCAATCAGAGACTGCAATTTTGCCTATCGGAGAAAGTGCGATATGGAATGCATCAAATGTAATTAAATGAGTAATGTTGAAGGGGAACTATTTCGCTTTCAGCTGTGTCTCATTAACTGTGAGATTGTTCTCATTTCTTGAACCTATGTTCTTGTTGAATGTTCTTCAGTATATTTTATGATTTTTTCTGCTGTGAGTAATGTATGTTGTTCATAAGCAATCGACTATCTGGTTGTCCAAATATCTGTAACTGTTCATGTGTCTTGAAGTAAGTGTCAGCTACCTATAACTTTTCATTATGCATGTACAAAATGTATTACTCACCCATGAATGATAACCTGGCTCCCTAGGGATAGTTAGTTTGTTTCTTGTTGTATATGATTTAGACGCTTCTGGGCCTTAAGACGAGAGGTAAGAACCTGCGCATCACATTATGACTGCTCCCTGCATCTTTATCATCCTGCATTGTTAAGTAGGCACTTGCATTTTCACACCTTAAATAAAAAATACAAATACACGGTGGACTGGGCCGCAACCGGTAAAACCTGTGTTTTGTTACTTGACCTACGGTAGCCGAACCGCAAACCGGATGGATTCCCTATACCAAACAGTCAACGGGCTAGTTGGGAATGTTGATTGGGGAGAATCCCTTACTGTTGCCGCCTACAATTTTCCAGGCCTCAACAAAGCCCTAACCTTGAACAAATTTAATGAGCGACCTATTAGAGGAACCCTAAGACTCAAATTTGCACAACCACATATGAAAATACCAATATAATTCGCTCATTAGAATTATCCCGGCATTAGAGACATCCCAACTGTAATACCAATATAATTCACTCATTAGAGCTAGATAGACATTAGAGACCTCCCAACTGTAAATTCATGTATGTGGGAAAACTAAATGTTAAAGGGAAAAAGAAAGATACAGGGAGATTCAAAACCTGGACTCATGGAGTTACCAGCTCGTCCTAAACCCTGCGAGGCGAAGCGAATGCCTTTCGATCATGTTTCCAACAACTCAATTCGGAGAAAATCGTATGGGATTGAACAATTGATGTAGCACAGAGTTCTGATGGCTTGCTTTTTAATTATGTGTTTCAAAATATTTTATATTTGAATTTATTTGGGAGAACAACATCTGTCACTCTCCAACGATTTAGCTGTCGCAATAGATTTTGGTTTGCCAAACATAATGGTGGATTAAACCAAAACAAATAGTTTAGATGGTCCACCTACCTCATCACACATCACAATCTGGACGTTTCGTTCACACTGAAGTATCATGCTGCCTGGATTAGATATTTGCTAGCAGGAACACTTGATTTGCCAGCGGTAACATCGGTATTCACCAAATCTCTTCCCTTGGTAGTCTTATTCACGGGGTGAAAATTGAAATGAAACCTATAACCAAATAAAACCATTAACAATATTTTTATAATTTGAAGAAATATGGACATGAAGAAATCTCTATTTTCGCTACAATTTGGAAATTACTGGGTCGGGTTCCAATTGCTTTCTAATATAGGGATTTTATAATCAAAATCGTGAAAGAATAAATCCATAACATTTGGCAGTCCTAGGGCTAGGTGTTTGTGATTCAATATCAGTTTGATTTAGAAGTTTAGAATGTGTTGGTTTTACTTTAAGCAGCTCAAAAACTCATGATAACGAAAGAGTTGAGAGTTTAATAAAGCATAATTGATTGGTCGAATTGATGAGAGAGATTCATTAAGAATTTGTTTAAGCACTCACTTGTGGATTTGGTTGTTGTCTTTGATATGCATGTTAGTATAAACATATTGGTGTTCGATGCACATTACAATGGTGAATATTTGTCACAAATTAAACTTGGGAATTAATGTTGTGGTATAAACACACCAATATTCTTTGTCACACATTTGTGGTATTGTGTCCTAGTTACATAGGCATAAATTTCAATCATATGATATGCATTACACAACATAGTGCAGTGACTCTTGTTGTAGACATAACGTATTGAAGTAGTTGAGGAGCTCAACAATTTGCATGGAATGCCAATAGTTAAGACAAATCGTCTTCCTTGTTTGTCTCTTCCAATTTGGAAATTTTTGTACTTTGTTCATTATACACAATATTGAATAGACTAGAATACTTTGAAATGTTTGTCTCCCAATGATGAATGACATATCATGATATTGTGAATACTTGAATAGTTGGTTAGTTGGATATTTTGCTCAACTTCAAGTTGTCCATACCTTGTAACACATTGTCACAAACTTAATGGGAATTTGGAGTTTCTTAGTTGTCAATATAAACATGCCAATGGTTATGTGAATGAATATATTATCTTTTTTATTAGTTCACTAATTAATTTGAACACGATAGTGAATAAGAAATATATTTATACGTGTATTTCATGATCCCTACTCATTGGTTGGCTCAACAAGAACAAATATTTGTGTCTTAGGAAACTGCAAGAGGGAGTTGTATAAGACCTTATTGGCCAAGTTAATCAAAGACACACCCTTCCAAAAATATCCTTATGAGTTGTGTTGATAGATGAATGACTAGCCCTGGAAAGAATTAACCAAGGACTTTATTGGGTGGTACTATAAACTTATATTATCTACACACAACTTTCTCTCATTTTCGCAACATATCGAAGTTCTCTTCGATGTTTCATTTCCCTCACTATGAGGGTATACTAGTAAAACCAAGTTAATGGTTGAAATTTAGAATTTACTCATTGGTAATAAAACCAAGTTAATGGTTGAAGTATCGTTTTATCATATGCAAAATTTGATTTATGGTAAAATTCACAGTCCTTTCACCTTAATACTAGCTTAGGGCTGCAGCCTCAGGAATCAATAAAACTTATTTTGAACACATTAAGTTGTCATACGTGTATCATTAATTTTACAGTTAAGTAACATAACAACTATTCTATTTTATTTTTTCAAGTTGGAGCACACTTCATTATACAAAAATACTACTTAGACTATGTCATAACCATATTGGGGCATCCACCTGCAATCCAACCTTAAGAGATCTAAGAATGATAAGGATTGGGCATGTAAGAAAAAGTAATACATAACTTAGAAAACATTAAAAAAAAATTCTTACATACCAAGCAAGTTACCAAAGCTAGCATAACCGGGGCAAGAGCATCAAATTTTTTTGTTCAATACTTGTCATGAAAGCATACATGTATGGGATGGAGGGAAAATGGAATCAAGCCTAATTCAACTGAATCCTTGCAACTCACTGCATGGTTGGGTCTCAACAAACCTCCTTTTAAATTGAACCAAAATACCAAAAGAAGTTTATTAATGGCTAGATTTGAGAAAGTTCTAGGTGTGAGTAATTAAGGGATCGGGGCTCTAAAATTTGTTTTGTTTTGTACCAATCCATGATTCAATGAATCGATAGTCATAGGTAGGAATTTAAGTTATTTAATGAAAAAAATTAATGTGTATACCTCTATGTTGAACTTGTTTTCCATGCCGATGCAGGCTGCTACCCTCTTTATTGTCTTACCAAAAGGCATGATAATGAGGAATAAGACCTAAAATTATGGACTTCACCTTCAAAGATTGCCTTGCAATCACATTGGTAAGCACTGATAAGAAGATCCCAACAATCCAACATTTCAAATTTCAGTTGATAGTGTTAATTAAAGACTTATTGGTAAATTTAATATAAGACTTACTTATAGTTGTCGCTTACTCTTTGCGTCTTGACACATTTAATATTTTATGGTTGTCTCTACGCCTTGACCCAATTCGTATTATAAGGTGAGGATGTGCATGCATAATAATCCTTAGTTATGACTATGAGATTAGGATTTAAAGGGAAGATGATGTAAAGAAAAGTAATTTTTATATGTATTTTGGTGGCACTGAGGACAAATGTTGTGAGAAACCACAAAGGTTTGGAAGGACGAAGGGAGATTACATCACGATCATGCCACCCATCAAATTGAAGACTATTCTTGAGCCACAATTGTTTTTTTAATTTTAATAATAACCATTGTTTCTCCATATCGTGTGCCCAATGACACCTCTCTATAGCAATGCATAAATCGACCTCTGCACAGTTTGTGATCCTAGCTACATGCCATTATTTGTATTTGCATGACATCGAGTGTTGTTTATAGTTGTCATGAGTCCACGATATTCATGCAAGAAATAAAGTATTGTAGAGGAGGACTCATCAAACTGACCTTTTGAATTTCATTTTGACAAAAAAAGAGTGGACATTGGTAGCGAGGTTCACATAGGTAGTAGGTACGAAGTTTTGAGCTCGTTTCGGGCCTAGTTGTAGACTAGTAATTCTTTTTGTTATGGTCGTAGTTGTTGACACATTGTCACACTTTAGATTGCAGCCCCAAGTGACTCGGGAGTCAAAGTCACATCTCGATGGCTAGTGCCTCGTAGTCATCAATGATTACTGGTCATCTTGCATAGCTAAGAAGTGAGTGCATGACATGAGTGAGTGAGTGATTATAATCAATCATATTTCCAATACTCCAAATGATGAGTTGAACTTTATAGCATAGGAATTTCAACATCTTGAGAAATCTATATAGATGAGTAATTTCAAATGTTTCCCTTCTTTTGAAATGTTGATATAAATTATGCCCTTCTTAATTGAAAGGGTAAAATTGAGATTTTAACTTTTTTTTAAGGACAATTTTAACTTTACACTTATAAACCCTCTTTTGTAACTTAAGCACTAGTGCTCGAGGGTGAAATCTTTAGCATGTTTTTTCTCTTGGATTTCTTTTTGGAATATTTCAAGAAATAACAACATGGTTTTGGATATCCTATCAAAAAAAGTTGTTTCACTTAAGGAAGGTCTCTTGCTTTATCAAGAAATGCTGGAAGAACAAATTATCAACGAAGGAATGAAAGGTTTTTGTTAATGGTGTTTTTTTGTTTTTTTTCATTTTGAGTTTTGATGTCGGCAAGTTAGTTTTTTATGGTATTTCTCTTGTAGTACATTTTCTTATAGAGGGGAAAGTTTTTGAATTATCAAATGTAGTCAGTTAAGAAATTGATGTTAGCATAATTCTTATGTCAGCTGATATATTCTGGGAAGGCATGATGTTTGATGTACTAAGAAACTTCTTCTCTGATTCAAAATGAATAGCAAGAAAAAGGTTTTTTTCTTTGAAAAAAAATGAAATCTCATGCTAGAGTGCACTCTAGATTAGACACGACTTTTTTTATCCTCGACTAAACAAACAATTGATCTCGTTTATACTTTAGAACATAGAAATTCAAATAGGAGGATGGATTTGGGCAAGGAAGGGTTCAATTTTGAACGTTGGTCCACATCATTCACAAATTTCTTTAACACACGTCCACATTTTTATGCTTTTTCACATGTTTTTTGGTCATTGGCCCAGACCTCCACCTATGGCTACTTGGATTTACTTATGCCAGAAGTCGATATTCCATTCGAGGTTAGTTTGACTCTGCCATTTCCTCCACCATTGTGATTGCTAGTACGAAAGGAGTCTCAACGTTTTATAGTTGATTTTTCCCCACAACATATGGATACGGATCAGATTCTCTGCAATACAAGCCTTGGCAATTGTTTATCGAGGGTAGGCAATATAGTCTGGGTATCCTTCAAGACCTCAAAATAACAGAACACCTATTTGATAATCCTCAATACTCTTTATATGGTTTGGATTTTGGGATTTAGTTTTAACCATTGAACTATTTTTTGATGTGGGTCTGATCCTGAGAGAAGAAGTCCCTGATCTCTTATCAGATCTCCATTATTGGGTATTTTCAAGATTAGGATCTGTGAATTGGATGCACAATTATGGCCCTAAAAGCCGTAAGTTTGACTCATGTAAGGTATGAGACAGGTGACAAACTAGGTAATTTCCTTGCGTGGATTTCCCTTCTTCCTGTTTTCATTGGCCTAGGCAGGTTTTTGACATATTTTATATTCAGAAGAGAGCTTCAAGCCATATTTTTCACTTTGGGTATTCTTATATCAAAGTTTATAAATGGACTCATAAAGAAATATGTTCAACAAACCCGCCTTGATACTTGCGTAGCATTAGAGATGTGTGAGTCCCATGGTTGGCCCTCAAGCCACTCACAGTACATGGCCTTTTTTGCTGTGTATCTCTCCCCGGTTGTCTCTAAAGGGATTGGAATTTCAAACAAATGGAGTAAAATCGTCACTGCTGCCCTTCCTTGGCTCTTCACAGTGCTCACAATGTATTCTAGAGTGTATTTGGGGTACCACACTGTGGCGCAGGTGTATGCATGAGGGATTTTAGGGCTACTTTTGGGTGCTCTATCGTTTTGGTTTGTGAACTCTGTGCTTGTTCATACATTCCCTCTACTTGAAAGCACCCCAATATGTGAATACCTCTACATCAAGGACAGTTCACATATTCATGATTTGTTGCATTTTGAGTACCAGAATGCAAAAGCAGCTCGAAAGGTGACGACGGATGCAAAACGTGGGAAACAGGCAAGAGTAGATTGAATCAGGCTCTGAAGTGGGGAACAGGTGCTCTTGATATGCTTAAATCTACATTTTTCTCTTTTTGATTACTATTATTGTTTTTTTTCATTTATTGAATGGGAGTTGCATCGCCTTTCTTAAGTCAGAAGCCAAACTTGTTAGGAAAAAATCTACTCGGGGCGGTGGCTGTATTATGAGCATTATTAAATTTACTATTACTATCACTATCCTTATTATTTGTAGGAAACTCATACTTATTACTGGAAGAAAAACAATTGTCTTCCCTTCATAGAGAACCTCTTCTGATTTTTTTTATAGCCAAAAGATATTTTGAAAATTGGCTACATGAATCAAATTAATTAGGTTTACTCCCTAGAACAATGCGTTTCAGTCTCTCTGCACTGAAAATTTTTAAGTATATAATTCCCAACTCCTCTTTACAATTGTATTCCATTACACTTGATCTTATTGCTCACATCTTCAACACAATGAGATTTTTCTATATAGTAATAAAGTCTATAAAAGGATTTTCCGTGAACAATGTTGCAAAGAGTATGAAATTTGGGAAGCCCAGGTTGCTTGGCTCCCTCCTCGTAAAGGTCAAAAATTTCCTAGAGATAAATAAGACATTAGAAGCAGCAATTATTGACAAGGAAAACTGGGTTGACCAAGCTTGATGAAGCCTACAATTAAAATAGAACTTCAGTGTGGGGAGAGTCATGTTTGTCAACACCATTTTTTCCTATCTTTGGCCTGTGCCTTACAGTTTTAAAAATTGCTATGCCTTTGGCCTATGCCTTGTCAGCACCATTTTTTCCTATCTTTGGCCTATGTCAAAGCTGGGTTTTAAAAATTGCTTAAAAGGCTGCCACGTTAGTCTCAGTGCCAACCCTATTCTCAACCTTCATAGTTTATTGGGATGTAGTTAATAGGTCAGCTAAATATAAGCTAAAAGTGTTGTTCATGGAAGGATTGGTAGAAAGATTGAGTTTTGTTATCTGGAAACATTCTCAGGGGACTGATTATAATGAATTTCCTGGAGCTTAGCTTCATCTATAGGTGTTCTCTGACTGAAGGGGAAAAAAATATCTTTTCTAGTACGAATATGTCATCCCTGTCATTAGTTTTATTATAGACCTTCACAGAAGTTTATGCCAAGAAATAATGCTTCCATATTTCTATGATAACAATATTAATGCAGGGGAATATGTGGTCACTGGTCATGCATATGGCAGCAAGGGATTCTGTAATGATTCAAAATTCAAATGTGACTAGAATTGATTTTTTTTGTTCAAAATTTGGAAAGATCTTAGGATTAGTATTTAAACTTTACAAAATGCATTAGATCAATTCATCTCAAGTATTTGCATCCAAACATTATGAAATGCATTTGTGAATGCCTTCTTGTCTTTAAATCAGGTCATTCTTAGCCTCAGGTTGGATATCCAACTTTCTTCCATTTATCCTTGTCGTTGAACATGATGAACAAGTTAGTGTGTGCAAAAAAGTCTTTACTTGTAAATTATAGTCTAAAGGAAACTTGGCCAAGCGTTTCAGAGAGTAGGATGAAGTTTAGACAAAGTGATGAATGCACTGATGGGGAAAAGTCATGAATGCATC
Source organism: Pseudotsuga menziesii (assembly GCA_001517045.1). Lineage (NCBI taxonomy): Eukaryota > Viridiplantae > Streptophyta > Pinopsida > Pinales > Pinaceae > Pseudotsuga > Pseudotsuga menziesii. Next base: position 296,187 of record LPNX011007590.1, read on the forward strand.
CTTGAGCTTTCATGATTGATTTATGCTGCCCTACTGCTAGGGTAGTATGAATTAGAAGATTCGAATTAAATGTAACAGATTGTTATTGTGATGAATTTGCACTATATTCTACTGAAAATGACATCCTCTTTGATTAACCTTTTGTCATTTTATATTTGGAAGATTTCATGGTAGAAAAACATATCCTCCCTCCAGTCGACTCCTTACTAGCAATCCTTTTCATCTGATAGAGGTTGCAATGGATGGTTAAAACAAATATGACCAGTGATATCATTTAAGAAAAAGGCAGATTTTCTTCACTGATATAATCAATATAACTCTTTTGTATTACTAAAGAGCGTGTTCTATGTGGATGCATGCCCCATTATTTCCACAAGTTTATATTTTGTTGTTAGCATTGGCTGGAGATGACGCAAGTCCCAGGCTCTCCTCACTTCTATTTTTATTTTTGATGTGTACCATGGAAGAGAAATGTTTGACCTTAAGTTAGTTTGGATTCTTAATTACGCAATGATGTAAACACATTTGAACTAGCTGTAGTTTCCTACCAATTTCTATGTATATTTAATATTTACACATAGTAATTATGATTTAAATAAAGTCGGTAGAGGGAGCATTCCTGTCATTTGTTGTATTGAGTGTTTGGTTTCTTTTGCTTTGTATATTTGGGAGGAGAGCCATAATAGGGTAGATCCCATTCCTGCTACATATTTATGTCCTAAAAGTATAAATAGGCTTTATATGCACATTGGAAGGAAGCACATCTAATATCTACGTTTGAAGGACTATGTTAAGATAAAGCACAACCTTGCTTTTAGACTAAAATTAAAATGAGTACTTAATGTGTGATAGGCATAGGAAGGGCATAACTTGATACCTTTGAAATAAATCTTATTAATTATAAATATATGTGCAAGATAGTCATGTTTAGTGTGGGTTAAGATTTGTCTTAGTCTTTTGATTAATAAGAGTGGGACAAATCTATGTTAAGTGAGTCTCCTACTTAGTGGATTCATTCAACTAAACATCAAAAGCATATTTAATTTCGATATGTAATATGAAAGGAGAGGGATTCAAGCAAGCTTTTAATTGTAGTTAATGATGCACTTGAAACTGCAACTTTCCTTGGTATTTAACCTTTTCCTCCAAGCCTTTTGAATGGAACTTGTCAGCATTTAATCTCTTCGGGCTCTTTTGTTTAATGATATACTAACATGTGTATTTTTTCTTGGCATTTAGCTTAAGTGAGAAATATAAATGTGTCACCAATTTAGTAGGGTTTCCCTTGTAAGTCTTGGTTGTCATCATGAGTAGACATAATATTAGTTGCAATTTGTCAAGAAGAGTTACCATGGGTCACGAAATGTTCTATTTATAAGGTGTATAAATTGATATATACTTGGCATCCATTTCCAACATTTGTTTGGTTGTATTGCACAAAACTTTAGAAGTATGGAGGAGGATTTTTGGATGGTGAAAATGGAGATATTCCTAGTGGCCTTCGGAATGACTCAAAGAAAAGTGGGACATTTCCAAAAGTTCACGTGGATGCTGGTTTTGGGCCATCATCATCTGTCTATAACACATATAACTAAGCTATTGTAAACTCAAATCAACGTTCTATGGGAAACTTTATGAGTCAGAGACAAGGTCAAAGGATTTTGACAAAGTCGAAGGGACTAGATAAAATTAATAGAATCTATGGTGATTGGATAGAGTACAATGATTGGGACTTTACAAGGAATAATAAATGGAATTTACAAAGGAATAATATATGTCCTACATATTATTCCTTTGATTTATGAAAGGAATATTAAATATCTTAAATATGAAAACAGTGATGTCCCTACTGCATATTTGAAAGAATTGGGATAGATATTATTTTAGAGAGACTGTGAGAAGGCCTGTCTATCAAAAATAAAAACCACAGTAAGAATCAGTGTGTGAAGGATCTGCCAGATGCTGGTATGAAATTTATTTATTTATTTAAAGTATAAGTGGTTGTCTTACCTGTTAGGGGTAACCTCGGGGAGTTATCCCAAGCCTACATTGATTCCTTTGCACCTAGGGATGGAGATCAGTCCAAGGTCCCAGACTTTGTGTAGGGTATGATTTATACCCCCACATAGGCTGTGCACATGAGAGGGAGATATGCCTCGAAGGAAGAAGAAAATCAAAAGTGGGTAATAATATACAGAATCTCAGTTCAGAATCTCAAAATTTTTCAATATATAGAATCTCAGTTCATCTTCTTGTTTTTTCAAAATCTCACAATAACAAAGAATTTAGGTAGAGTCCCATGCTTCAAAGACTTAATTAGTAAAATAAATATGTGTAAACTATATGTGCTTCTATTCCCTATGAGAATCTCAGAATTCAACCAAGTTAAATCAAGGAATGTTTTCCCACTCCTCTTTGGGACCTGCTCCGAGGGCCTTGGAAAATAATCTTGTCATAAACTAGCCCCATATCAGAAGGGATCCTAATGTGATTTAAATATATAATAGAATAAGGGTCCAAATGTGCCACATACCTTTAGAGAACATGAATAATTAACCTCCCCTCCCTATTATGAGGAGTATGATAAGAAATGTTTTGAAGAGCACGTTGATTATCTCATGGATATCAATATGTTGTTCCACCTCAATGTTAATATAAATATGTTTAAATACTTCCCTCCCCCACTTGAATCACTTGGTTTTATCATGAGGTAAGAGGAAGAATAGATGCAAGAGAAGGAGTTTTTACAGCATGATGACCAGCCCTTTGATCTATCCCCTGCTCATCTCGATATGGTGTTTGATAACATCATGACTGAGGTTAGAAGAAAGTATGATTTATGGCCAATCTCGAATGCATCAAATTTATGAAGGAAGGAGAAACGAAGCTAAGAATGTGAGAAAACATGCATCTATGGATACTGAAGGTTCAAGGAACTAGGAAGGTTTCAAGGCCTCTAACTTTTAAAGAATTGTTACCCCATCTCTTTTGCAACCTCAACAACTTTGGTAATTGATGCTTCCAATATATCAACTCTGCTTTCAATATCTTTGTTTTTCCTTTCCAGTTTTGGTATTAATGCCAAATTTTTATCCTAAAGTTGTTTATTTTTTTCTAAATGCTACTATCAAATGATTTAAAACTTTTATTATAAACCTGAAATTTGTTGCTCATGATTAGGTAGAGAAAATTATGTTCTTGTACCTTCTATTTACTTTCTAGATTCTTTAATTTTTTTCCATACAAGGAGTGTACTTATTCCAGTTGAGTAATAAGGTCCTTAGTATTGACTTGAATTTTATTTTTGTGTTCTACCCCATGATTTTCTTCAAATTTATTTGCTGGGCTAGAAGGGATGTCTTCTGATTTAAAATTTTTATTGTAAACCTGAAATTTGTTGCTCATGATGTGGTAGAGAAAATTCTGTTCTTGTACCTTCTATTTACTTTCTAGATTCTTTAATTTTTTCCATACAAGGAGTGTACTTATTCCAGTTGAGTAATAAGGTCCTTAGTATTGACTTGAATTTTATTTGTGTGTTCTACCCCGTGATTTTCTTCAAATTTATTTGTTGGGCTAGAAGGGATGGCTTCTTCTACACTGTCCGTGGTAGGAATTTGTGGAACAATTGCTAGTTTCTTTACCACTTGGGACTTGGTTCTATCTCTTTATCCAATGATCTAATCCTTCTTATCTTTTGAGGGGATACCTCCTTGAGGTTTGAGAGGACTTTTCTTTGGTGTCCCATTTTTACTAGGGTAGAAACAACCTCCCTTTTCTCATCCTATATTTTTTTCTTCTGGGTTATTCTTTTCTTACTAGCACTTGCCTTACCTCCTATCTTATTTTCTTGACTCCTTTAAAGGATTTTCCTTTAATTTTGTAACAATTCCAGTCATGGTAGTAGTTTACACCTTTCTAAATGAGATTTTTTTTGTTTCTTATCACACCCATTTACACCATCCATAGCTACCCAAGTATTCGTGGATTATATTTTTAAGTTACATGGAATGCTAATTTCCATTATGTTGGACTAGGATTCCACATTTACTATGAAATTTTGGAAGGAGTTGTTTAAAATTTAGTGTACCTAGTTGAAAAGGAGCATTATGTACCATCCCCAAACTGATGGTTAGTGAAAAAAGGTTAAGAAGTGCTTAGAAACCTATTTATAATGCTTTGCTTAAAAAATTCCACACTGATGGGCACAATGACTACCCTTGTAGAGTGGTGGTACCATACACTTACCACGGTGCTACCAAAATAATCCCATATGAATTTAGCTATGGCTAAAAAATCTCACTAGTAACTTCATATTTATGAGGCACTTCCAAGGCTCATGCAATGACACAATTTGCACTAGAAAAGGCATTCTCCACACACACAAAGTCCATGATGAAGAGGATGAAGGATCTAAAGCCAATTTGGGTGCAGTCCATGAGGAAGAGGATGAAGGAGCTGAAGCCAATTGGGGTGAATACCTTGACATTACTGAAGATGAAGGACAAAATGGTGAGGTTGTGGTGGTAGATGATACAAAAGTGAGAGGAGAGGGTGATGATGAAGGAGGATGGGATCTAGAATATTTGGAGTTACTAGCATATGTCACTACAACAAATGTTGCAGGTACAACTCATACAGTGTCATTTGTTACCCCATCACCAGGTATGCCAGTAAGCCAAATCTATATACAAAAATATTCTCTTGCAGGTGAGCATGCAACTGCTGGTAACTTTGATACATCTATGTGCCTCTTAAGTCGACAACTTGGTATTAAGAATTTCACTCCATTAAAACCCTTATTTTTGGATCTTTACACAGGCATCCATACATACCTTCCAGCATTTTTTTCTACACTGGTGGTCTCCTTAGCAATAGAGAGAGGGTGGACTGAGAATGCTAGTCCAAATTTCAGAGGTCCACCAGATTTGGTATTTAGGTTTTCTTTATTAGATGAAAAACTTAGACTAGCTTATAGAGCCACAACAAATGGGAAGTTTAGTGAAGCATTGAGGCTATTTCTTACCATCTTGCACACAATTCTAGTTATTGTTGTAGATTCAATAAGAGAGGTTGATGAGGTGAAGGAATTGATTGGAATTGGTAAAGAATATGTCCTAGGTCTTTGAATGGAGGTCAAGAGAAAGGAAGTTAAGGATGATGTTGTTCGGCATCAAGATCTTGTAGCCTATTTTACTCATTGTAACCTTCAAAAATTCCATTTGTGGTTGGATTTGATAAATTCCATGGGTGTTTGCTACAATGGAGGGAACTTCAATATAGCTATTAACTTTGCTCGGCAGCTGCTGGAGAGTGACCCCCCTACTAACCATGCAACAAAGGCCCAACAAGTTCTTCAGGCATGTGAGAGGTAGTTGTAGGGTGCCAATAAACTGAATTATGACTTCAGAAATCCTTTTGTTGTTTGTGGAGCAACTTTCAAACCCATATACCGTGGTCAAAAGGATGTGCCCTGTCCATACCATACAACACACTTTATTCCAAGCATACAAGGGAACCTCTGCACTATATCTGAGCTTGCAGTTGTGGGTTTTGATGCTTCTGGGTTACTTTGTTCAACTACTTAGATAAGGTGATGTCAGCATTGGATACATGTTGACTATGCTTTTTTATTTCAACAAGTTTCATTGCCTGCATATAGGTCTAGACTAATGTTATACTTTGCCTTTGAGAACCATGTTGAGAAATATGCCAGGCGAGTTTGTAACAAGTCTTGGAAAAACTTCAGGGCCTTCTTAAGAGATTGGAAGACACGGTTTACTGAGACTGAAATGACGGTATAAGTAATTTTCCTTGTTTTTTCATTGTTTACAATTTGAAATTTTAGTCTGTTTTTTTTCTTCCCTTTCCCAATATTGGACAATAAGTGCAAGTCATTTAGCTTATGTTTGGTGGATAATTTATGATAGACACAAGGGTGTTTATCTTGTCTTTATCATTTAGGTTTTCCAGTGGATTGTCGAGTATAAACAGGCATTAGGATTTTATTAGACAACCTGAGGAAGTTGCATTTAAGTATTCACATTAAATTGAACTGCTCGAGTGCTGTTTACAATTGTAGATAACTTCATTCCTGTCTCTATCAACTAATATATAACTATTTTAATTGCATAGTTGGTTTTCATATGATGTTCGTGTAATGAAATGAGTTCTTAAATGAGCTCTGTACTAGTTGTTGTTTAAAAATACTGCATAGGTATTGACAAAAAATTATTCTCGGAGGAGAGAGACAAATACGAGGTAGATTATTTCTTCTGATAAGAGTCGGTCCTGTACTGTGTTATTTATTGAGAGACATGGTATTGTTTTATTGAAATATTTTGACAATTGTGTTTCAATTTTCTTATATTGTGAAAATAATTGTTTTCCATTGATGTTGTCACATTTTATCTTCTTAAGAGGAGCATTTGATACCTATGCCTGTGTGATCGTCTTATATAGCAAGCTGTGTTACATAGGAGGATATTGGTCTTAACCAAATGTCTAAATTTTGGTAATTCGTGAGGTTTGTATGTAGAGATGTTACACCTCCTATATTCTATTTGAATTCCTTAAATAGTCGCTGAATAAATATCATCTAAATTTACATTCTGTTTTGAAATTCATTTCAGTTGAAACACTTGGAATATTTTTATGTCCAAGATGATTGTTTTGTTCTAACTTCTAAGCATGATTATCTCTAGTGTGTAGAAAGTTTATTATAGATCTATTTTTACAGCTCACATCCTCTATTTTGGTTCTGTGACAATATTCTCCTGGAAGATAATTTGTTGGTGGATATTTTCTATTTTACAAGGTGCAATTAATTTGCTCATGGTTGTATATAAGAAAGAATTCAGTACAATGGGTGGCTATTTAACAGACATAGGCGAGGTATTATGATGTTGATTGCATTTATTATATAATTTTTGTTGGCAAATATTATGTTGACCGAAGGACTTCACTATATGTCACTAGATATTGTGATATTTTCACTTTGGTCTTCTAAATCTTGCAATCTGAAGTTGTGTGGCCTTTGAAATTTTAATTATCACTTGAATCGCAAGATCTTATGTCCCTAGATTGATGGAAATGATACCAAGTTCATCTTCACCAGCTTTATCCAATTGTTGGCATTAAAGCTGTATAATGTTTTCTCTTTCTGAAATTTCAAATGCACATGGATTTTTATAAAGGCTATAGGATGTCTCATGTGTCTAAAATTATTGAACATTGAATGAAAGGGTGTTAACTGGTTTGTATACAGCTAGCATTTCCAGCTAATATGATATCACACTAGAATGTGGAACATTTTATCATGCAGGTAATATTGGATAGGGTGGAGCATTTTATTCAGGCTGTTGGAACATACGAGGATAGGATTTTTCAAAAGCGAGCCCATAATCATGAGGTACACATTTAGTTTATATGAAATTATGAAAACCTTTGTTAGTTGTACATATTTGGGCCTTATTTTGAAAAAAACACAGCTATATATTTTTTAACTATTCAATAACCCCCATTAAGGATAGCACCCTTCCATTGGGCCAAGCTGTGAGCTTAAGAACGTTTTGAATAGGAACTCTATGCCATATGAAAAATGGAAAATGGGTCAATAGCTATTTTTGTAGAGCATTTTATTAGGAAATACATTAAGCCAAGGGAAATACTTTTTAAAAACTCTGGAAATATTAGGAAATACATGTATTTTAAATTCTCACACATATTTTAAATGTATTTTTATATATGCATATCCAACCATATTGTATCCAATTTGTTCTCATATATGTACATATATCTATCTATATCTTGGTAACTTTAGCTTCTCACTGATAACTAGATGAATTATCACAGCTGACTTCTGTTAAGTATTTGATTACTAGTAATATATTAGGTCAGACTAACCTAAGCTTCTTGTTGGTTTTTCTTAAACTTTACGCTCATTTCCTTTATATCCAAATGAGGGCATAAAATACGCTCTATAGGCTGAAATGATTGTTACTACATTTGTTTTATGGGAATGACCCATCTCTTGAAGGATACAACGTGGAAAAGTTCCCAGAAAATGACAAGAAATGGACGCCAACAAACCGTTCCTAGGGAGTTCTTGGAATGGTCAGTATTTTAGAAATGGTACTAGTATTTTCTCTAAACTTTCTTTTTGATCCATTTGATCCCTTCATCATAATGAGTACCATTATCCACTCGATGTAGTTCAGCCACATTACTCTTTTGTACTCGCCATTTTTTTATGTTCAGGAAGATATTATAGATTCTCAGTGTATGTTGTTTCCACTGAAAATTCCTTCCATAATACCTTCAACCCCCAACCCCCCAACATATTTAGTGAGTGGTCTATTCCTGCTGCACCTTACAAATCTTTAAAGACATTGGAATTAAGTTTCCTTATAGCACTCATGCTATTTCCCAGATGCATTTCTGCAGTTAATTCTCAATTCTCATGCTTTTAAATGCTTGAATCGAAAATTCACAATTCATTGCAATGATATAAATCTATTTCAAGGCACACTATCTTTGTTTTCACTCTTGTTTCTCCACTCTATTAGAACTAATCTTATGCAGGTAACTATGTTGGTACATAAGTTATAACTTATCTCATGTGTAATCACATGTAGCTAGGACCAACAGTAGAATTGTCTGTCTACTAGAATAAGGTGCAAGATATTACATGTTTGTAACCAGGCTGTCATAATTCAGCCTCTAATCACATGGCTTATCAGGTCCTGATATAACCAGAATGCCCAAGCTACATGATTTTAGGTAACCAAATTGGTGCTATTACATTATCATCTTCTGATACATGCAACATTGTTGATGTTGATGACTGTCCTTTTTGGTATTACAAAAGCCTCTTTCTTTGTTTCCTTGTTCGACCATTAGATACTCAAAGTTGTGTATTGATCCTTTTTACCATTATAGAGGACTCTGTAAGTTAGGTTCTCAAATTCTTAAAGGGTTCTAGCTCAATGGAAGAGCGCCTGCCTTACAAGCAGGAGGTTGGTGGTTCGATTCCTCCATGCCCTAATGATATTATAATATCGGTTAAATACTAAAATGACTAAATTAGTGACCAAAACATGAGAGACGTGAAACTAGGCATTAAAAAGATGCAACACATGGTGCGAATGATGAAGCCAAACATGGCGTTGATATGGTAGCAAAATAAGACATTACTTTGGATGCAAAACATGGTGCTACATAGGAAGAAAAATATGGTGCAACAATAGAAGAAATATCTGGCGTCATTTTGGTAGCAAAACATGATGCAAAAAAGGAAGCAAAAATTGGTGCAAATTTGGAAGCGAAAATTGGCACATATTTGGAAGTAAAACATGGTGCAAAATGGGATGCTAAAGTGGTAGCAAAAATGGATGCTAATTTGGATGCTAACGTGGTTCTATTAAAGATGCAAATATGGCGCTAACGGGGGTGTCATTTAAGAAGCAAAAGCGGACACTTGCTAGGAAGCAAAGTAGGACGTTATTTAGGAAGCAAACCTCGACGTTGTTAAGGAAGCAAAGTTGGACTCTATTCTAGAAGCAAACCTTAACGTTGTTTAGGAAGAAAAAAAAGAGATGCTATTTTGGACGTCATAGAGGATGCTATTTAGGAAGCCAAAAAAGACATTTTTTGGGATGCTTTAAGTTTTGTCCATGACGCATCCCATTTAGCGTCTAGTTTGACCACTCAATGTAAAAAAAATTACACTAAAAAGGGACGCTAATTCCAGGATTTGTTGTAGTGTGTGAACATGACGACAAGTAGCGGGATGAAGAGATTCCATTGGATCAAGAGAAGAATGATCTGAAGTGATGGTAGACTACTGGAGAAGCAGAAGAAACCATGGTGCAAAAAGAGCCCACTAGAGAAGTGGAATAAACTGTCAAGGTGTGGGGAAGAAGCGACTGGAGCAGAGAAAGAAACTGTGGGCTTTAAGAATTCCAAATGGAGCAGTCGAAGAGCCTAAAGGACACAAGTCAATAAAGCAGGAGGATGCATGTGGAATTTAGGTTGGAGGAAGGGAGGATGAATTCTATAGTGGTCTCAACAAACACCCTAGGGTTAAAAATGCCTTTCATGGCCCACTCAAAGATCATAATGAAACCTAGGCGTCAAGGAAAAGCAGGAGTAACCATGGGAATTAAGCAGGAGAAAGCTCATAAGGAAAAAGAGCAACAAACAAGTCTACAGTAGACAAAGAAGTAGATCTAATTTTCTCTCTTGCCCAGGTGACACCTACAAATGGAGGAGTGAAAGCTAAATGTAAAATATTTAAAACCCTTCTAGAAAAGTCCCTTAGGTAATCCCTAAGTTGTAGGATAGTTGCTAATAAAATAAAATAAAGATTAGGTTGATTTAGAATAGGGTACTAAAGGTCATATAGTTAGTCGTAACACTACTTTTGACGTACGATCCAGGGTTTAAGACATATATGTATAGACATGGGAAAGACATAAGAAATACAACCCAAAGGAAAAAGGATTCAAACAAACAAAGCCTTTCAGGAGAAGATAACCATGGGCATGTTCAAGCCAAAAGGAAAACAAAAAGAAGGCTAGGCCAGGTATGCAGTATCCATGAGGAAGCACCCCCCAAATAGACTACAACCAGTGTGTTTTGCTTCAAGTTAAGGGAATCGATTAACAGAAAGAAGACATAAGAATAGTTACGGGTCAGCAAAGGACTTTACTATGTTCTCTCTCTCAAGGTATGTAGACATTTTTTTGTGTCATCACTGTATAACAAGAAAATCCAAATTGAAGATGCGATTCATTGGTACCTGCATAAGTAAAAATGATTTCCAAGATGTATATATTTATGCATTAATTGATCTACTTCATACTTATGTTTTCATTGTTTTACTTGAAATATCTAAAATAGATAAATAAACGGCTTTAATAGTATAGTTACATGAAAAAACAAATACCAAAACCTTGGTAGAATATTTTTTTTAAAGGTTAATTACTTTAAGTCAATGCAGAAATAATAAATGGCCATGGGATAATTAATCATTAAAAGTAATTTCAGTACTATATATTATAGTAAACAAATGCTAAAAAAATATAAGAAGAGCATAAATATTTTATGTGGGTTTTTTTTAGATGTAAAAATATATTTTTACATGTAATTATATTTAATTTGACAATAAGTCTAGGCTTAATATACCATGAAAATAAACGTTTAAGAGACCTTCAAATTCCCCTCTTACAACAAAATAAAGCTATTTAAGGCAATACATTTTATGTGTAAAAATGATCATGCCAAACCGACAAAGAAAAAATTACTATTATGTTTGGATGTCTCCTTTAGAAAAGTAGAAAACAAGGACTACCTCTTTCTCAAACCAAGAAAAACAAACTATAACCTATTTATGAAGAACAAGTTATGACATTTTTTTACTCCATGAGTAAAAGACTAATAAGGTTGGTGGATAGCTTTAGAGAAGAGAACAATTTTTTCATCCTCATTTGTGCATTTTTTTTTGCTTAATGATAAGAAAATCCATCTTTCAGGGTTGGGAGGCATAGAGAGTGCTGATGAGGTGGTCACATGCAATGTCTATCAATTAATTATCAATTTCAACATAGCAAAGAGACATGCTCATGAGGTGGTCACATGCAATGTTGATCAATGGATTATCGAAAGTGCTGAAGGGAGTGACGTGAAGGTTCTGATTGTTTGCGTCTCACTCAAGGAAAACAACCAACGAAACAAATGATACAGTGAAGGAACCGAGTGGGAAACAGAGTGGACGAGACTACAAGTCCAAATAGGAAGTGGTTCTAAAGGGTAGCGTTGGAAACCCTTACTCTTTTCACAATGAAACACAAGATATTTTAATAAATCTTCCTTTATTGTGAATATATATTTTTTGGGTTAATTCAAGTGGGAACTGGAGTGGAGGTGATGGATTCGGAGTATCGGTCTCATGAGATGAACATTGTTTTATGCACATTGTTTTATGTGGAAATAAGAATGTTCGGGGAAAATGGGGCATCTTGGCCATTTTAGCGAAGACTTGTGTGTATTGTGTATGCATAATATGAGGAGAAAGGGAATTCCCTCTAGGGCTATGGTGTGGCATGCTAAAGCTAAAAACAAATCATGCATCAAGTTCAAATAGGACAAGAAGGGAACATTTCAAGTATGTCACTTAGTAATCACAAAGAGGCCACAAAACAAGTTTAGTAGGCCTAGACAAAGGGATGTATAAGAATCCTACAACGAGGAGTCAAAGTCAGCCTTAAAATGGGACCACACAGAAGATAAGGAGGCCTAGACAAAGCCATGTGTAAGAATACTAAAAACGTGAGGGAAAAAACAACCTTAAAACCATCCTAGGGCCTCCACAATTCAACCAAAATAGGAAAAGGACGCAAAGGACACGCATCAACAAAGAAGGAGGAGAGCAGGAGGACACACGCAGAAGGTGGATTCGTGGAAGGGATGATGAATGCTATAGTGTTATCAACAAAGACTTCAAGGGAAAAACACATTTAGGAGTAACAAGCACAATAAATAACATATTTTTTTTCATTTCATGTCATGTAGTCACACACTTAACCCACATTGTGTTTGGAGATCGATCCATGTAAAATTCTGGGGAAAGTTTCAACAAAAAATGGGAAAAACTATTTGTAATACTCATAATAGTTCCTTGATCAGATTATCTAGCATCTAGATTTTATGTCATGGTAGAAATTTGGAAGTAGAGAATGTTCAAGTCATTATAGAAAAATCCATACAAAACAATATTATTGTTCAATAATATTGGAAGTTGGACACTCTATTTGGTCAATAGATGTTTTGTAGACATTGAACAAGATCATAGGGGTAGCTATGTTATTAAGTATACAAATTCATAAAAAGTAATTTCAAAGTACATTGAGTATTTACATGGGAATCATAGTATAGGTTTGTCCTATCCAAATAGGAAGCAAGCCCCAAACAGACTACATCCAACCTTTATTAGTTCAAGCAAAGGTCAATAAATGTTGAAAGGAGTGACGCACAACTTATGAATGTTCTGACCTTGCTAGACTGGAGTGTGGTTGTGTATGACTTCTAGGGTTGGGGTGTGGCATGACCAAAATCAACAAGTGAAAACATCAAGTTCGAACATGGCAAGAAAGCCATGTTTCAAGTTTGGAAACCAACAAGAGATAACAAATCTATATGGGAAGCTAAAGCAGGCCATGGCCTCAGCCCCTGACCAACAAATGAAGGTCATAGCAGCCACGTCTCAGCCCTTGGAGGGATGACATAGGTTAGGGCCCAAGCCTACAAGGCATACACAGTCACTGTCCAGCCACGAAGAGGCCACAAATCAAGCTGAGAAGGCCCAAGAAAAGTCATGTATAAGCAACCTACAAACAGGAGGAAAAAGCGATTGCCTACTAATAATATTTTATTTCCTCTCAATTTAATGTACTCCACTACAAAAAAAAAAAAAATTTCTTGGAGGTGGAGCTATTTATTTTGGACATGTAAATATAACAAACTCGATTGCCAAAATAAGAAATGGAAATGGCTATGGCGCATCCCAGAGGTTAAAGGTCTTTCTACGAGTGGCTAACCAAGCCCAACTTCGGTAGGCTATGGCTAAATTATTAGTGCATGCATTAATGGTTTCTTGACTTTAATTAATTTAAAAAAATAATAACCTAATTTTTATTAAGTATGGAAATTCATAAAAAGTAATTTCAAAGTACATAGAGTACTTACATGGAAATCATAGTCTAGGTTTGTCCTATCCAAATAGGAAGCATCCCCCAAACAGACTACATCCAACCTTTATTAGTTCAATCTAAGGTCAATAAATGTGGAAAGGAGTGACGCGCACCTTATGAATGTTCTGACCTCCCTAGACTGGAGAGTGGTTGTGTATGCCCTCTAGGGATGGCGCGTGGCATGACCTAGCCAAACAAGTGAAAACATCAAGTACAAATAGGACAAGAAGGCCACATTTCAAGTTTGGCAACAAGCAAGAGGTAACATCTCTGTATGGGTAGCTGAAGGATGTCATGACCTCAGCCCACGATAAGCAAAAGAAGGTCACAACAGCCACCTACCAGCCCTTGGAAGGCTCACATAGGTCAAGTCCCAAGCCTAGAGGGCATACACAGTCACTGGCCAGTCACAAAGAGGGCACAAAACAAGTTTATCGAGCCTAGGAAAAACCATGTACTATAAGCATCCTACAAATAGGAGCCAAAAGCAATTGCCTACTAAACATCTTTGATCTCCTCTCAATTTCATGTACTCCACTACATACATAAATTTCTTTTCTTGGAGGTGGAGGTATCTATTTTGGTCTTGTAATTATAATGAAATTGATTGCCAAAACCGATTTATTTTATTATAGGGTGTGGCTGGTTTGCTTTGCTTTTCTTCTCCTAGGGTGAAAATAAAAATGGAAGTGGCAATGGCAATGGCTACATCGCACACCAGAGGTTACAAGTCTTTATATGAGTGGCTAGTCGAGCTCAACTTTGGTAGGCTATGGCTATTAGTAATGCATGAATTAATGGTTTATCGACTTTAATTACAATTAAAAATAATTACCAGCCTTACAAGTTATTAATGGTTTGCAAATAAAATCATACTATATTATGTTTATGTTGTGAAATGTTTTATGTTTAAATTTTTTATAGGAAGTAGATCATCGGGAAGCAACAAGAGCGTAGATCACTAGGAAATGACAAATGAAGAGAGAGGAAGGCTTTCTAGTGCTAATTTCTACAATGCAAGTGTGGATGCAAAGGTGGCCCCAACGACAAATCTAGTGGATGAACAAAATCCATGCTTGTATAGGAAGTTTATTCAAAAAGATTACATTCATTATCGCCTCTCCAGACAACTCAAAGGAAGCAACACCTTGCAGACTTTGCCAAACTTGATATGAGAAATACTTAGAGCTGAACTATTGTTATTTTAATAAGTAGCCAGTTCAATATTGTCAGCAATAATTTAAGATAAACGTTGTTGTTTCAATAAAAGAAAGTGTATGTTTCAGTATTCACTTGCATTGGTTGTGTTTAATGGAGACGTGCATGTGAGATAGAGAAATATTATATATTTTGATACATACAGGTTGATATAGACTCTGATATATGCAGGTTGGAGTTGAAATATTAGGTTGATACATACATGTTGATATACACACTGGCTGATAATCCACTCATAAAATAAAAAATTAAAATCAAACTGAAAAACTTTAAAAAAAATCCGTACTTAACTCATAAAACAAAAAATAAATAAAATCAACATAGGTCCATCTTTAACCCAATTTTATCAAACACCAAAATAGTGCTTGATATATTTGGATTTAAAATAGATTTATGTTGGTTCTATAAAACAAACCACTTTAAAAACATTATTTCTAATGTAACCAATAAGTTTTTTATTCACAATTGAATATTTAACCAGGGCATGACGCCATGTTTATGCAGAAGGATGCAGGGGTACCTCAACTTATTTCTCACTAAATGATTTGTTTTTGGAAACTAAGTTCTATTCATTTTCACTTGTGCTTGGCATCATTCCTTTGAAACTTGTGATATGGGATACTTAGGATTTTTCTCATAAATAAAAACAACAGTTAGTTATATTAGTTATACTGTTATATTAATATCATGAAATTTATAAAAACTTTTATCTATGTTCAGAATCTGATATCCAATAAATTTATCCCTAGAAATATAAGGTCAGAGAGGGTTAGATATTGTGACTATTAACTCTTCTTCTCTATTTACTCAATAATTGCATCTAAATATCAAACTATAAATTTAGCACATTAGAGGTGACATACCAACTTCAATATCTAATTTACTTAAAAGAGAAGCAACCTTATTTTGGTTCCTCCGATCAAACTAAAAAGCTTCCTTTTCTTTTCCACATTTCTTGTTTATTTCAACAAAGAAAAGCAAGATGCAACAAAATTATAATGATTCTTGGTAAATTATTACTCACTTATCATAAGAGAAAATCATTAACTTACATCAACCCTTATACATATATGATATACATATTCAGATAGATATAAACAATGTGTTAAGTTTACCATAATATAATAAAACCATGTAAATATTAATATGAGATAAAGAGATATGTAGCAATATAATGATACAAGGAAATCCAAATTGTGCCGACATATATTTACTATACCAAAGCACAAAAATGCTTGAACATACATCAATAACACAACATATAGGCTGCAGTAACATATGTGGTTATTACAACACCATACTATTCAAAACTTCTAGGTCACGTTCAGTAAGATATGTGGTTATTACTGTAGCAAAGATTTATCCTTGCTACAGGGGCATGAATGGCTCCCTTTTGTCTATAGGACGGAAGGGTAGGTTCCTGCGTGTGAAAATGCTGAAAAGAAAGCGGAATGGATAGAAAACAAAGACATAAAGAAAATAGTGGTCGTGAGCCCCTCTGCAAAAAATGTTAGGGCTTCACCTTGGCTACCTGCAAACAACTATTAAGCAAAAAAAACCCTGCAAAACATGTTAATAGACAAACCTGCAAACAAACATGGGTCATAAATAAAAAAACTACTAAAGAAAAATGCATAAACAAAACAAGATTATA
Organism: Pseudotsuga menziesii; assembly: GCA_001517045.1. Classification (NCBI taxonomy): domain Eukaryota; kingdom Viridiplantae; phylum Streptophyta; class Pinopsida; order Pinales; family Pinaceae; genus Pseudotsuga; species Pseudotsuga menziesii. The sequence continues at coordinate 312,810 of LPNX011007590.1, forward strand.
CCTTCTTTGGTGAAATGGGCCACCATGCCCTGCCTGGAAGGAAGCACCTCCCTATCTCACTCAATAATGGATGAGGAGCTATGGCTCAATCGGGAGAATGGATGGAGGAGAGAAGGATGTCGGTGGCTTGAGAGGCAAAGGTGTCTCAAGGCATCCACAGGCAGCATAACAGTATGCAAGAGAGGTGTGTGTTTGAGAGTGACCCCCCACCCTCCTTTTATAGTTTTTTTGGGGACTTTTAGGGTTTTAAGCCCTTGGTCAGGGATTTAGCCCCTTTTTTGGGATTTTAACCTCTTCCGCCCTAACTTTAGCTCCTTTTAGGGTTTTAGCCCCTTTTTGGGGGATTTAGCTCCTAGGAGAGTATTTTAGGCTCCTTTTTGGGGTTTTTAAGCCCTTTTCTTCATTCTTAAGTCTTTTTGAGGGTGTGGGGGTCTAATGGAGTGATATGAGAGTCATGAAATGGTGTCCTTGGGTGGTGTAGGTCATGGAGAGCTGAGTGAAGTATTTTTCAGGTTAATAGATTGCCCCCTGATGTGTGAGGGTAGGAGCTCATCGTATGGCTGACAGACATCATAGGATTTGCTGCAGAGAGGTGTTGCTTCCGGGGGCTAGGGCATGGTGGATTTTGGTTTTTGTATTAATATGGTTCCCATCAATGGGTGAGATACAAATAATGTGTGACATGTATATGGACGAGGCGGGAATCCCCATGCTCGTGACAATGTCAAAAGAATAATTTGATCTATGCTCTAAAATACAAGAGCCAATCATATACAACTGATGATACAATGATAGTTGCCTCAATGTGAAGCTGAATACAATGCTGATCTGGTACATTGGACCCATGGAATTCTTATGGAATGTTATATCTTCATGACTGATGGTGTGCTGGATTTGGAACGATACATAGCTGTGTGGACTCCCTGATTGAGAGTCAGAGTCTCTGTGGTACAAGTATGTTGCATCAATCATAAATCTATATAGAAGCACTGCTAGGGCTTCTAAACACTGTCTCCAATGCAACTTGGAAAGCACAAGTGTCAAAACCCCAAAATTTTCGAAAAATTTAAAATTTTTAAATTTACAAAACATTAACGTAAAGCAGCTTAACTAACATTAATTAGTTATGTGTTAACAACTTGTTATTGAATTTCATCAGTTGGTTATGTTTAGTTATAGAACAGATCTTTCTGTTTACTAACTTTTGTTCCTCTTGTTACCATAAGGTGAGACTGTTATGCATAACTGGGCTTAATTAGCTTTCGAGCTAACGTAACGGTTTCCACTTTTCTTACAGATGTACAGGTAAGAGGTTGTGGCACTGCATTTCATAATTCTAGAGTATTTACTATAAGTTCGTCGTAAAAGAAAAAGATCGAAAGAAAGTAGGAGACAAATCATTCCAACTTATGTTAAGGTATATTCAAACTGGTTTCTTTCTAGCAAAAGTAATTTATATTCTTATTGATCAATCATCTTCTTTATTCTATTATAGTCATAATTTATACAAAAGTATCTTATTAACTCTTTAAAATCAGAGTAGAGGAACAGAGTTATGCAATCTATAATAAGAATCCAAATGTAAACAAACATTTCAAGTCAAGTGAAAACTGATAAGGGGCTTCCTGTATTATTGCAAGGGTTTGGCCTATTCTTGCCAAGTCCTCGCTTATTATTGAGGATATCACTTTAAGTAAAAACCTCGTCTCCACATGGTAAATACTACGTCCTTGTCTTTTAGTAACTTGAACTACAGATGCTATTTTAATCTTTGTAGATAAATCATTTGAAAGATTACAAGTAGAAAGGAAAATTATACATAGCTTTCTAACATCATACCTTCCTTTAAGAACTTCTAAACTATGCTAGCAATAAAGAAATTTAGCTTATAAAAGCTAGAAATCATCGAACAGTTCTATAATACTTATCATAGTCCCTTTTCGCTTGAGCTTAAACATAAGACTAAACGTTCCAAGGGTGAATTTTTGCACTAGTGATAAGTTATTATTTTAAAACAAGGAAAAGATTTCAAGGCTAAAGGCAAAACAATAATATGACCCAAAGATTATATAGTTTGCATTATTAACAATCTAAGGTCTTTATGCTATTAATCTTTTTACTTATTAAGGAACTTAAGGCACCTTATGATATAAAGGGGATAGTTTACAATAGATTTTGCGCCAAGGTTTTTCTTTATAAACTATAACATACAATACAACCCTCCAATGTATAAATACTATGCAAGCAAGGTGAAGATTCTCAATAGAATACTTTCCAACCATCAAGCTTAAAAATACTATGGAGTCGATATTAGATTTTTAATATGATTTACAATGATTAAACAGATAGGGTGGAAAATAATGAAATAAATCATTTGCATGCAGCGTAGGTTGAAGAACCTCGCTCAACGACTTTGGATAAACTTTGATCATACGAATGATTTGGAAAATCATTCCTCCATCGAAATGTTGGTTGACTATGTAACAAAACCCACTCTGTGTTGATAAATTTAGCAGCTGTCGTGGCAATACTCTAGCCATGCATTGCATGGATAAAAGGGCTATTTGTTAACCCTACCTTTCATTTTCTCCATCTTCCTCGGCGCTGGTCGCTCTGTGACGGTGCTGTGCACCTCTGCATGGCCTCTCCTCTGTAAATTTTCCTCCATGTCATTTCCTGGTCGTGGCTTGCTTCATACATTGCATATTGGGGTTCAGTCCTTCGTTCCTCCATTTTACTCTTCTCGTCCATACTGAACCGAACCCTCGCCAATGCTAATGCCTCCCTCCGGGGTTTCGATGGTTGGACCTACTGTCTTTGAACTCTGTGCAAGGTTGAGAGTTATTTTTCCTTTTACCTCCTGGTAGTAGTGTTACCTCCCTGCGCTATTAGTTGGGATGCAGTTACCAGCGGTCGTGCTTCCTCGAAAGAACAGGTAAAAAAAAACTTAAATATTTGCTTACTGTTTTTCCTTAGCTTTAAGTTTTTTTAAAGCAGGTTAGAGTATTCTAAAGTAGGGTTTATCCTTTGTGAAAGCAGGTTTTACAAACTCCAAGTGCACGGCCTTTGGTAAGAAGATTGGGGCAGCAGGCTGCAATCCTGGTAAGCCTGGTTACGCCATGGCTTGTCCTCCTTATGGTTTTCAGTTGGAACCTTCGAGGGTTGGCTTAAGAAGCCTGAAACCCTTACTGCTTCATTTTGGTCTTAAGACTGCTGGTTAAAAGAATGAATAAATGAAACCCTTCACGCGATGTGAGGGCGTTATGGCTTAGGCCGAGGTTGTAAATATTAGTTATCTTTTATGCTTTAAGTGATGTAAAGAGGAAATTGGGCTGCAAGCCTGTTTTCGAAGAGGTTAAGACCTCGACTTCGACTTCTTGTCTTACTGTATAATTTTGGAAAACACTGGGTGTTTCGCCCACTGTCTACAATATAATATAATATACTGTCTTTTTCTTCTGTAGCCTTCATTTGTATTACTGCATTTACTTTTAATTTATGACCTGTGTAAGAATATATAAAATACAGGCTTATGACAGCCTTGAAATGTTGATTTATAATGCGGCTGTAAGTAAATTATTGTCTTATTTTATAATTATTATTTTATTTGCATAAACTGATATTTATAAGGTTAAACCCTAATTTTTACAGTTTGAGAATCATTACAGTTTCTTAATTTGATATTATGTATTAAAATACAAATTCTGTTTACATCTGTGAATAAATAAATGATTATTACCCTGTTGATTAAGCTCGATGTACAAGCAGTCTAATGTTCTGTTATTTACCTTTATTTTTAATTATGCAACTGAGTTAATTTACTAAAGATAAATTCTTTTATAAAGTTGCTGTCAGGGTTAAGTACCTGGGTTATAACTTGGTTTACTTGTTATGAAATCTTGTTAAGTGATATATATATAGGGTTTATACCCTTAAGCCATATAGGTTCTTATATTTTGTTTTTAATTTACTTTAACAAAGTTTCTTGGAATACTCAAGTTATCCTGTAGAACAGGGTATTTTTAATTCAGGTTTGTAATTTAATTAATATTGTCATTCCTTAAGTTTAAAAGTATAATATCTTTATATTGGATAATATAAAAGTATAATATTATTATAACAATAATACTTACTAATACAAAATAATAATCCTATCTTTATTGGAGTATTAGATTCTCTTTGTTTATTTTATAGCATAAGGAAGATAGCATTATTATTTTATAGCATTATTATTGTCATTCCTTAAGTTTAAAAGTATAATATCTTTATATTGGATAATATAAAAGTATAATATTATTATAACAATAATACTTACTAATACAAAATAATAATCCTATCTTTATTGGAGTATTAGATTCTCTTTGTTTATTTTATAGCATAAGGAAGATAGCATTATGTTGTTTGCTTCCTGTACTGATATGCAGTTACTTAAAGAGTTTTGAAAATAATAAATCTGTCTGTTAAGCTAGAATATTACTTATGAAAATAACAATAAATCGAATGATACTTCTTATGGTCTATCTTATATAACTATATATATATAGTAGCATACCTTTATAATCCATACAAGATAGGGTTACTATTCTAAATAATGTTAGAAAATTGGTTTAACTAGAAAAGGAAAAGTAAAGGAAAAGATAACATTAATAAAATACAACAGTTCTACTAGTTGCTTGACTATAGAGTTGATTTACATTTATTTACTTCTATATTCAGTATTGTTACTTGGATATAACCAGTTGAATTATTCTTAAACTGGAAGAAAGAAATAGTAATGTTTTCAATACAATAGAATGAACTAAGTAACCTTAACCTATCTGCTTTAATAACAAGACTACTAAAACGATTACTGTACAAAAACTAGTTTTATCTGTAAGCATGAACAACTATCAGCAAAAACAAACATTCCTTCTGATGATATGTAAAGAAACAAAAGTCTAATTTATAATCCCACCATAAATCTTTCTATAATTTCTACCTCTGTGTTGGCGTACGATCTGGTAGTCCAGATGTGGAAAAACACAGCAGGTCTTTATTTTTCATCAACAGTTCAACTACTGATAAACTAGAACAATTACATCACTAACAAGCTAATTCTTCTGTCAAATAATACAAGCATAACACTCATCCATTCATACTCATTAAAAAATAAATAGATAAGTGACAGAACCTGTTTGAACTGAGACAACAACAGCAATGGGAGGTCGTTCCTCCCTACCAACTCCTGGAGAGCGCTCAGACAGCAACTCCTCATGACCCCCGAGCTTGATCTGGTCTCCCTGGCTGGAACTAGGTGCAGAAATGTCAGATGCCAATCCTCAAACTCAGTATGAATCCCGAACTTCTCAGTAAGTTCTCCCAGCTAAAAGCTGTAATAAAATCAAGTTACTGCAACAATCCTCTCAGAACAACTTCCTTACTATTTTTCCCTCTTTCCTCAATGAATTTCCTGAATAACATTCACCTGAATGAATTCTCTCTGGAAAATATCTGAGCAGCCTCAGCTCTCTTCATTGAGTACTTTTAAAATATTGCCTAGGTCTTTTTGGGTTAACTATCATTTAATGAGCCACCTGCTCTGATCCCACTTTCTTGGGGGATCATGACCCCAAATATAGGGAAGTTACCACCTGCAACTTAGGAAGTGGTTGAGGATGCTGCCACTTGTCTTTTACCCTCCACCTAGTTCCATCCACCAATTTGACCAGTAACCTCTTTTTAACAGCTCTCCCATGCTGTTGTCTCCACAATTTATTTATTAATAATAAAATATTCTGAATTACATTCCAATCCTGTCGACTCTGCTGAGTCATCAATTTCCTACTTAGCATTAATTTTAACATAATGTCTCACGAATATAATAAAACAATTAACATTATTTACAAAATTGGGGTATGTGACAACAAGGGACATAACCTGTTTAGGTCCCTGGAATAGACTCATCAATGTGCTAGCTGATTCAGGTGACATCCGGGGTCTTCAACCAAGTACTGTGTGGACCAAAACCTGTACGAATCTCAACGGTGCGATGATGTAGTTGGAGTCGAGCACGTGAGAAACAACCATCCTGAGAGGCATCAAGGACTCCTCTGAAGTGGTCCAAGGAACTCATCAATGAGGTTAATGAAACCAAGATACAGGGACCTCTGGGTCTATCCTCTGGAATATGTGTGTTGTTGTCGACAGAGAGAGACCTACCCCTAGTCAAGGCAATGGTGTTTCCTTTACTAGAAGCTCGAGGGAGATAACCAAAAGGTGTGAGACAATCTGCAGACTGACCCACTGAATGGAGGGGGGAGGGAAGGAACTGAACAGGGGTAGTGTGGTAGACTCAAACTTCCTTTGTTTAGAGTATGACGACAGGGCAGACCAGGCAACAAATGAAACTGACTCACGGGAATGGGATCATAGCTGTAATATCGGGAATGTCACTGCAGATAGGAAATACCTGGAGGAGGTGGACACTTTTGATATTGATGGGATCGAAGGAAGACACATTGTAGAGTACTCTGAACAAAGGAGACCTAAAGGGGGGAAGCTGCCAGATTGGTTTTTGTGGGCTGGTGTCTAGGGACACCGTTATGGTATGATCTCATGGATTTCTGGCGAGCCCAAGAAAATAAATGCTCGATGTTGCTTTCAATTTTAGAGAGTCTGAAAGCATGAAGAAGACTCCAGTTGGAGATCTTTTTTGTTGGTAGTCTCCTGTGCCCGAAAAAGTATAAAAGTATACATAGAAGAGCTCGCCCATCCTGTAGAGGATGAGAGACTTCTTTACCATTGGTAGTCCAACCAGGTCGAAAAATGTTAAACCTATACTGACTGGACGGTCATTCAGATACTTTTACGAGCATGAATGAAACCAAGTTTTCTTGGCAATATTTTCTTGATGAGAAGGCTGGAAAAGAGCTTAACGAAAACCTGTGGTGAGATTTTTCGTAAAGTGCGGCCCCTCTGCCTGAAAAAGCATAAAAGTGTGCAGAGGGGAACGGTCTTGGCTTGAATATGCCAAGGTGGTCCTTTTCATTTAATGGTCTACATGGTCCTCAAAAGGAGGTAAACGAGATGATGTAGACGCCCTTTCCTATACTTTAGCGAGTAGGAAAGGAAGCAGCCGCGCTCAGCTATCTTTTCATTATTTTAGGGAGTCAGAAAAAAGCATAAATGAAACTCCAGTATAGTCAATCGGTTGTGGTGGCACAGGCGGTTCCCCATGTCGGGACAGTGGACAGTGGTCCAAAGGTCATCCGTGCAGTATGGACGAAGCAAAAGGCTCTCAAACATACCAATACATGCGTGGGATAGATCGCGACAGAGGCTCGCGAGTCGGTGCAGCAGTGTTAAATTTTCATATGCTTGGCTAAGACATCAGTATATCATTTCATTTTTCATAATAAAAGCATATAAAACAGGATCACTGAAAGAAACAGTATCACAAGAACAACACAGATTTATCCTGGGAAAACCCTAAAGCGAAAAACCCAGCAAAAGCTTCCTCAATATAGATGCCCCAAAAGGGAAAAAGGTAAAACCAACAAGGAGATCAAAAACCTGATTCTCCTCCTTCTCCAGCAACTTCTCTCCTCCGTAAGTGCGTTATTCCAAGTGAGTGTGTGTGTCTCAAATGAGGAGCACTACACCTCTATTTATATTCATCCGTTTACTTAAAGTTTACTCAATTAACATGTCGGCTTAAGTTAACTCATGTAGGCTCGAGTTACACATGTAGGCTCAAGTGACCACACTGGGGTGCTGATGACCCACATTTACAATTAGAGGGGACTACCTCATGACTCTTATTAGTTCTTCCGATTAGGAGCATCGGGGTACAATGCAATACAAGTGGTTCTCTCGGTTGGACCATCGAGGACCACAAAAGATACATAAAGAATATTCTTCGAAGTTACAATATTTCAACACTCCCCCTTAATGAGAAAGGTATTCTACATCAACAACAACAAGAGTAGAGATAGCGGACATCATCAACATCAGCAGGGTAACACATCTATAAATCATTGGAAGCTTTTCAACATCATGTAGTCTTCATCTTCAATCTTCAGTCTTCATCATCAACAACATCTTCAGCATTTTGATCTTTCAATTTGCAGCGACATATTCAGTACTTGGACCTTTCGATCAGCAACATCTTCAGCACTTTGACCAGTTCGATCAGCAATAACATCTTCAGCATTTTTATCTTTCAATTAGCAACGACATCTTTAGCACTTGGACCTTTCGATCAGCAACATCTTCAGCACTTTGACTGTTCGATCAACAACAACATCTTCAGCATTTTGAACTTTCGATCAGCAACATCTTCAGCACTTTGGTTTTTTTTTTTCGATCAGCAACAACATCTTCAGCATTTTTTCCTTTTGATCAGCAACATCTTCAACATTTTGACTTTTCGATCAGCAGCAACATCATCATCATCATATTCTGATCTGTCGATCATAATCATCATCACATTCTGATCTTTCGATCAGAAACATCATCATCATACT
>LPNX011007590.1:324400-345084 GCA_001517045.1 Pseudotsuga menziesii
TTGGAAGATGAGAGCTTGATCTTCAGAGACGAGCTTCTTCTTCTTCCCAAAGTTTGTTGAAAGTAATCACTTCCTTCTGGAACACATTTCTTAAATGAATGAATTATATGATCCTGGGAGGCCATTCAAGGTGGCCATCACCACTTTTGCATTCTTCACTTCTTCTATCCCTGCTTGAAGTTGTTCTTTGATTTGAGATATCCTTATGACTGCATGGTCTCTGCATTCTGGATCTTCACATTCTTCAGTTGGTTTCTTAAGGTCATATTCTGATCTATGTTCTTCCCTTCAAATAGCTTGGTCAAGAAATAAACCCTCATCGATGTCTTTAGGGAAGACACTTGTAGTACAAGTTGATTCGTAACTGAATCATCAATGATCTTCTGGGATTTGACCAAGTTCTTCTTGAGAAAGGCTTCTAGCCTCATCTCCCTATGAAACTGGAACCTCTATGCTCATGTAGGTGTCCAATCCATTTTCTTCAGAGAGATCACATACTTCTAGGCTTGGAAGTTGTCAACTTCACCAAGCTTATCATCAAGCTGATGTCATAGATCACTTTGAAAAGAGAACCTCAAATGAACATAGCAAAGGATTAGATCTTACCGATTTGAGGTGTCCGTCCTGGTTCCAGAGCTGACTGATCTAAGGTTTGTCACAGAAAACCTAATTTCAAAAACTTGGAATATTTCAGATCTGATTGGCTAGACAGATAGATCTCTTCAAATGGATCTGTCCAATGTACTCCATTTCTAAAAACAATGGAGGGAAGCTCCCGGAACAGGAAGCCCTAATTTTCCAATTTCTTCTGCAGAAATGCCTGTTACTGTTTCTGTGATATCTCCAAATTTTCTGCTCCTCTATGTCTGAAATTTTGTACTGAGGTAACCTCGCTCCACCACCATAGGTTTCATCAGAATTGGTTTCACCATTGTGTATTTATGATCCTTTTCCCAAGGTGACCTGTTACAGGACTGTTCAGAACAGCGAAGTTGTACGGCATGCCACGTGTCACTGGTTCATCTTCTGAGTCTGAAATTCGGACCACCGAAATCACAGTCCATTTCCTTTCTGGAACATTTTTAGGAATTCCATTTGGACATCTGTAGCCCAAGATATTGCAATTCTCCCCAGGTGTCCTGTTTAGGGATGAATTCTGGAAGAGGCTGGAACCCTAACTTGGAGAGAACATATCTCCTGGAATACAACGAATATGAAGATGAATTTTGGACACAGTGTTCATTAGGATTTTATCTTCAGGATCTGCAATTTTCAACTCCTGATCCTTCGCCAATCTCTGAATATAGCGAATATTCCAAAACGTAGCAGTTTTAGTATTTACGGTTTTTCTAGCTCGGGGTCAAACTAGGGTTTGACTTTACCGGAGATTCACCCAACCAAAATTCTTGATCCAGGTCTCTAAAATTTGGTTTTGATGAGGAGAACAATCCTATGCTGGTCTCACTCAAAAATTCCTCTTCTATAGAAATCCCTAATTTCCACATCGAAAATTGAAAATGCTCGGAATCGAATTCCGCTTCGACAGAACGATGCACCCTTCAAAGGAGAGTCAGCCTAGCCTTCTTTTGCTGATTGATTGTGGAGAGAGAACCAAAAAATAAGAATCCCTAGCTTCTGTAACTTGTGAAATCTACCCTATTCAGGTTAGCTCTGATACCATGTTAAATGTTCATATGCTTAGCTAAGACATTAGTATATCATTTCATTTTTCATAATAAAAGCATATAAAACAGGATCACTGAAAGAAACAGTATCACAAGAACAACACAGATTTATCCTGGGAAAACCCTAAAGGGAAAAACCCAGCAAAATCTTCCTCAATATAGATGCCCCAAAAGGGAAAAAGGTAAAACCAACAAGGAGATCAAAAACCTGATTCTCCTCCTTCTCCAGCAACTTCTCTCCTCCATAAGTGCGCTATTCCAAGTGAGTGTGTGTGTCTCAAATGAGGAGCACTACACCTCTATTTATATTCATCCGTTTACTTAAAGTTTACTCAATTAACATGTCAGCTTAAGTTAACTCATGTAGGCTTGAGTTACACATGTAGGCTCAAGTAACCACACTAGGGTGCTGATGACCCACCTTTACAATTAGAGGGGACTACCTCATGACTCTTATTAGTTCTTCCGATTAGGAGCATCGAGGTACAATGTAATACGAGTGGTTCTCCCGGTTGGACCATCGGGGACCACAAAAGATACATAAAGAATATTCTTCGAAGTTACAATATTTCAACAAGCAGAGGCATGCAAACTGAGGTGGCTCTCGGACAGAGGTCAAGAGAGCGTGTGTGTGTGTTGCGGTGGACAGAATTGACTACATGTGATGTGAGTGCAAGTTCGAGGGTAGTTCTATGCCAAATAAATCATTTTGTGGACAATGGTCCAGAGATCCACGTAAGGTGCGGCGAATGGAGAAGACAACTACATGTTAAAATACAAAACAAAACTAAAAAATGGTAACCCTTAATGCGTGGTGGCCCAAAAAATCACATGAGTAGCGGTAGGGGAGTGTGATACAAGCACAGGTCTGTAGACGCTTGCATCGTCATGTCAAGGCTTGTGAATTGAGGTGACTTGTGGGAAATGGTACCAAAATTAATTTATTAAACATGAGACAATGGTATTGTAAATAGATATAGGGCAGAATTTTGAAACCAGTGGCACAAACGGTGTCTCAAACGGAGTCTGTATGGTCATGTTATGTCAATCGGAAGAAATTAGGTCAAATGGGGCCTATATAAGGGTGGGGTCCGCTTGATGAGGTGTTAATGTCACTGTTCATTGTGGAGTTGGAGAGGTGGGCCCTAAATATCATTTGCTGATTTCTCTTGATCCGACTGATGGTTTCAAGTGCCGCGACTTGCAGGTAAGAGTTCTTGTTTAATCTCATCTTTTTGGTGGTTTATTTTCTGGATTTGGTCACCTGGAGGACCTCCATGAGTAGTTTGGGGTTTCATGGAGCCAAGTCGCACTTTTGGAAGGAAAAGGTGCAACTTGGTCACATCTGTGGGGCCTGTTTGAGTGACCTGGTCACTCATTTGGACCAAACAAGTGCGACTTGGCCTCTTTTGGGTGTTTTTTGATGATGGTAGTGGCTCACATTAGGGTTTTTGCATTAGCCCGTTGCGGATTGTTGAAGTTCATGAGGATACCCCTCATGCAGAGCTTGCATTTGTTGATGCAAACAATGGTGAGCTTATGGGATGTTGATGAGGAGGTGTTCCTCTTTCAGGGCCAGCATATCGAGAAACGTGTAAAACAAAAAAGGAGAAAGACTATAATACAAGTTGTGACGTTGTCACTCAAAGGGGTGACGTTAGAGGAAAATTCGTTTGGACTTTCCAGGGATCAACGGTCATTCCTTTGCGTGACATGATGAAGATTCCTTGTAGATGGCCCATTGGGACACATAAAACACACTTGAAAGGGTTCAAGCAGATTCTGTACTTGCGACATCGTAGGAATACTTGTCGCAGGTCGTCTATGTGCTTTGTTTGCTTCTACGACCACACAATGAGGTTGTCGAGACAAACCAACATAATGTGAACAAGGTTGTGGAAGCAGTGTGTCATGGCGTGCTGGAAGGTGGATCCAGTGTTTTTCAGGACAAAGGGAATGACTCGTTATGCGAAGGTTCCCCATGGGGATGTGAATGCTGTCTTGCAATGGTCTTCTTTCCGGATTTGGATTTGGTTATATCCAGAAAAACCGTCCATGAAGGAAAATGCTTCATGTCCGGCACATGCATCGATGAAGGGTGTGGGGAAGTTGTCTTTGGGAAACGTCCCGTTGAGGTTACGGAAGTCTGTGCAAACGTGAATGGTACCCTGTTTTTAATTCATAGGAACAGAATTAGAAACCCAAGTGGTGTACGCAGTGGGGTAGATGAAGCCGGCAGTGCGCAGCTTCTCTATCTTGGCTTTAACCACGGCCACTTTGGAAGGGTGAATGGGCCGTTGCTTTTGGCGTACAGGTGCCACATCAAGCCATGTGTCGATGTGGTGTTCCACGATGGATGGATCTAAGCTGGGCATTTCAATGTACGACTAGGTGAAGATGTCGTAGAATTCTTGGAAGAGAGCTTTCTAGGCAGCAACCTCTTCTGGGGAGCAAGATTCCCCCAGCATGATTTCTTCAACAATCTCAGAATTGGTTGAGATGTCGATTTTGATGGTGGGTGAAATGTTCTCCATGGTCCCTTCTTCGAAGGCGTCTGGTGCTGGGATGGGGTTCTTCAACTAGTCGACTTTCCCATGGATGAAATATTTGGTCTCCATGGAAAACTGGTCAGAATGCGACACGAGTTCTTCGGCGAGGAAGAACGAGCGATGGTGCATGTCGTCCCATGGGTATTCTGGGGTGGTCAGAGCTTCAAGTATCTCCTCATCGTTGCTGAAGCAACAAAGAGACAGGTTTGATGGACCATTGTTGGTGGTGGAGATAAGCGGGTCAGTTGAACTGGACATCATGTAGATGGACATGGTGTCTGAAGAAGGTGGTGGGGGGTGCACTTCTTCGATCAAGGTGATTTTAGACTCAAGGGAATGTTGACGGAGGTCAGCTAGAGCCATTCAAAATTCGGGTAGGTCTTGGCAATGGTGAGAGTAATGTCCATACAAACTGCAAAGGGCGCTGATCTCAATGCCTTGTTCCTGACTATTGGTGTGGTTGGGAGTTCAACCATGGGGATGTTTTCGTTTGTATCCATGGCATCCAAATGCGATCAAATCATGGGGATTTTAGGGCAATTCTGAGTTGGATGTCCCTGTTGCTCACAGATGGCGCAAGGTGGAACTTGTCGTGGCTCTGCAGTGGCTTTGGCGTTCTTGCCCCTAACCCTTTTTGGGTGGGGTGGTGCGGGTGTGGGTGTGGTGGTTGGCTTGTGTGGACCAGGTGGAGGGTGAGACTCGATTGCGATGGGTCACACGAGGGTTAAAACAACCTGGGGCATTACTGGTTGAGGTGGTGGATCAAGATACCATATCGGAATTCCCAATGTAATATTGGGTAGGCTTAAGGTGGCCATTACCGGCTTGCTCATGACACCAGGTGGGGGAAAGAGGAAGGGAATTGTATGGACTGGAGATGAGCCCAGATAACTCCCTGCTGGTTGCATGTGGGGATGCGGTTGTGGCTGCGGCTACGCGTAATGTTGCTGCTGCAGGTGATGTTGCGGCTACTGTTGGTGTTGCGGCTGCGAACGATGTTGTGGTTGTGGTTGGGGTTGTGGCTGCAGTTGTTGTTTGGGTGCAACGGTGCTGGATGAGACCATGCACAAGTCCGTAGTCTCATTTTGTGTCACTGGCGGTGACACTGAGGGGAAAGGAGCCGTCATGGTGGGATCGACAAACAACCCAAGGCCCACATTCAACAATGGGGAGGCTGGTGTGTTGTCAACCATAGTGTTGATTGCAGGGACGACATTAGCATGTGTAGTCATCCCTTGTGGCTCAATGGTGGTGATGGTAGGGATAACGATGGCGGGTGTCATTAACCCTTGCGAATCATGATAAGTGAGTTGATCAACCGTCACAATCTTCCCTTCATGAGGGAACATCATGAGACGGAAGACAGTTGATGCGACCGCTCTCATGGCGTACATATAACTTCTTCTGAGGAGAAGTTTATAGTCCAGTTGAGCGTTGACGACCTCTATGTCAATCAACATTTTCTTCTCAGTTAATGTGATGGGGACATGGGGGAGGATTCCTTCGGCTTTAGTGGGGTGTCCATCATAAGACCACAGAGTTGTAGAGGATGGTTGTAGAATTGGTGATCTGAGTTTCTGGCAAACCAGGCTGGACATAATGCACGTGGATGCCCCCTCATCCACTATGCACTGGTGCACAACTAGGTTCCGGATAGACACTGGGATTTGGAAGGCGATGGCGGATGGCATGCATGGTTCTCCCTTCTTCGTGTCGAATGTGATCAACTTGGAGTCGGAGGGGTCTACTACCCCAAGGGCATCTAGTAAGGGTTTCCGCTATGTTGGGCATGTTTTAAGTACCTCAAAAGCGGACATGGCGGTTGGCATTTGGGCAAAATCATCCACAATGCTATAACTAACTGCAGCTCTAGCCATGGTGTTATTGGAAATCTTGTGTATAGGGGGGCACGGGAATGGGGGTAACTGAAGTGGTAAGTTGACTATTTTGGATGTTGATGCCGCCGATGTGTCAACGGATTCGGTGGTGGTACCGTATTGATTCCGTCTGGTTCGCATGTTGACCTCTTCAGTCATCATGGCTAGCAGGTGGTGAACACCTGTTTCAGCCATGGGAGGTGCCCCCGGAGTGTTGGGATTGGGTTGGGGAGGGGGTGCGGTTGTCACCAACCCTTGGACTGGTAGTGGGTTTTGAAGCACCATGGGGGGAGTTCTTTATGGTGCTGGGTTGGGTTGGGCTTGGTTCGTGGCATTTACGGCCTAGTGAACCTCGTTCTGAATGGCCTGCTTGGTGCTACCCATGAGGGGACACTCAAATGTATAGTGCCCATAGACCTCACATAGTGTGTACGGTTGGTTTATGCGCAACGGGGCATTGGGTCTTGGTGCATTTTGTCAAGGGGGGTTTTGGGCGGGTCGATTTGCTACAGTATTGTTGGGAGGGTTTGGTTGTTGATCGCCCCCTGTGGTTGGTTATTGGCTTGGTTCTGGGGCTGATTATTTCTATCTTGCCCTTGTTGATTGTTGGGGGCAGGATGGTTGGGACGGTTTTGTTGTGCAAATACTTGTCCCATCGGAGCGGGTGGAGTAGGGACGGGGGCTTGAACCACCTGCACTGGTGGTGCATAATAAATTTGGGTGGGCTGTGGTGCCACAAATGTGGGAATTTGCCCCGCATACTACTGTGTTGGACATGCCATGGCCTGAGCCTGCTGCGGTGGCACAGGTTGTGCGTAGGAAGTTGTTGCTCTAGACTAGGATATCATTCTTGCGTAGTTCGGAGCTTGGTTCTGGTAAGCAACACTGGCAGTGTTTCTTGGTTGTGGTGGAGCTACATGTGGTGTCAGACAGTGTTGTGGCTATTGGGAGACTGAGCCTATGATGCCATCCGTAGCATGGGATGCCCCCAGTGCATCATGGTAGGAGGCACTCAGGAAGGGAGCGTCTGGAATGACGGTGTACAAATATCCAGAGTGAGAGTAGATCAGGTCAAACTGTTGGGATTTCAGTATGGCCTCTTCTTTGGATTGGAGACGTTCAGATGCGGAGTCCTTTGCTATGGGCGGGAGCAAGGTCTTGAAGAACCAATCCAAGAAGATCCTGTTGTCAAGTTGGATTTTACATAAGCTACGACATCGCCGCCACTCATGGATGTGGTCGGTTATATGTGTTACAGTGCTTTGGCGACAGGATAACAGGTTCTCCACCCCTTCGTCATATCTGACAGGGAGTTGGAAATATTGTAGGAACATGAAAGCTAGGGAGTTGAAGTTCGGGTATTTGGCCTTCATTAGCTCAATGTACCATTTGGTCACAGCACCTATAAGGGTGCATTGGAATAGCCTCAGCCTGATGGAATTGTCTACGATGCTATTTGACGAGAACCATAGATGGAATGTCATGATGTGGTTTTGGGGACATTCCCCTGCCTTGCCTTCAAACTTGGGGACATCTGATGGCAGCTTAGTTGGGATTGGAGGCCAAAAAACTTGATGGCGAATGGGGTCATTTGTCAATCGAGCCAAATCAGGAAAGTTAAGACAAGCCATGAAAGGCAGATTGGACCCGAGGTTGATGTGAGATGGGGAAGGGATGGTGGTGGGGTTTGTCGGTGCATAATGTGCCTGCATAAATGGGGGTATGGGTTGTGCCATTGTAGATGGGCCAATGCCCCCAATTGTGGTGAGAGGGATAGTGTGGGTGGAGGTAATATTTCCCCCATGTATGACAGTAGGGGAAATGTAAGTGGATGGTCCACTACCCCCCTGTGTGGCAGGAGGGGCAGTGTATGTAGAGGGGGCATTGCCCCCATGTATGATAGCAGGGGCAGTGTGTGTGGAAGGGCCACTGCCCCCCTGTGTGGAAGGAGGGGCAGTGTATGTAGAGGGGGCATTGCCCCCATGTATGATAGTATGGGCAGTGTGTGTGGAAGGTCCACTGCCCCCGTGTGTTGTAAGTGGGCCAGCTTGGCTGGTCACTATGGGTGGTGGTAGCTGACTGATGACATTTTGCATGACTGTGCTTGGGCCACCTGCACGGTTGTTGGTGACAGGTTGTGATGTGGACATGGGTCCACTTGCTATGGTTATGCCAAAAAATGGATCCGAATTTGCACTGGTCGTGGGGCTTGATGGTGCAGTATGGAGGTCTGGTTCATACTAGTATGGGTCTGAATTTTAATCAAAGGCTATGTGGCCTTCTGATGGTGTGGGAGATCACTAAGAATGGTTTCGACGATGTCAGTTTAATGTCCCGAATGGTGGTGGTTCACCTCTCAGGTGTGAGGAAGAGCATGGAGGATCAATTGTGTTAGATTTTTATCAAACTGATGGGAATGATGTTTGGACTCCCATTTCAATGGCTTCTTATTGGCTATAGGTGGTCACTCGGCCACCAAGACTGCCAGAAGACAACGCTTGGATTTTTCCTCATGGGCGTTTCTACTTAATCGGTGGGGGTCATTGCCCATTTCGCTTGGCGATTCCTCTCAGCGGCCAACTACTTTGGGGTTCCCATGGTACTCCTCACAATGAGTTTCTGGGCTGAGCCCAAGTACTTCCCACGGTTGAAGCAGTCAGGGACTTATGTCCTCAAAGACTGCAGATTTGTTTGAACTTAGTGTAAATTGATAAATTTTAAGGCTCTCTTAGCATCATGAACTGAGTTGGGTTGATTACTTGGTATGGTGTATTTGTTTTTCTGTCTTTCTGGTATCAGGTGGCTGCAAATGGTTTGTGAATTCATCATATTGTAGTAGAGTTCATATCATTGTTGTGCATGCAATGAATAATCAGAAATTTGTAAACAAATATAGTTTTTAACCCTGAATGTTTATGGCCTAACTAGATGACTACCTTACACTGATATTCCTCTTCAACCAAGAGAAGGTGTTGGGCTCTCAACACAATGGGACTAAGCCCATCCGTATATCCACAAGTCACCTCCCATTTGCAAGGTTGGTCAACAGGGAGGACGCTTAGCGTCGTGAGAAGCCATCCTTCTCTACCCCCTCTACCTTCCAGGTCATCCGGTTTTAATGGTTTAGAACAATATTCAATGAAGGGGCTAGGAATATATGAGCTTTCACTTCGTCGTATCCCAGAATACCCCGGAGGGTGATGACTGGGTAGAGGAGGAAGGGTAATCAAGACTGTTAATTTTATTGCCGATTTTAGTTAAGCTGCATTCATTAAGCCATTAAAATTTGTTTGGAATTTACACATTATTTGTACAGGAAATTGCAGTAAATTGTAATAGAAACCGAAATTGATCTATTATGTTGGACAGAGGCAGCTAAGCCGCATTGACAGTCCTTATTAAACTAAAATTTAAACTCTGATTGATAGACTGCATGTTTTGGGTCAATTTTGGTGAGGGTTCATGAAATTTTTCCAAAAACGAGCGAAGGGGTTGCCCAGATTTCACAAACAGAAGTGGTTTGTGTTTTTGAGTGAAGTCGCACCTTTCGGGGGTTTAAGGGTGATCTGGTCATGCCTGTTAGGCCAAAAAGAGTGACCTCATCCCCTATTCAGGCCTGATAAGTGCGACCTACCCCAGATTTGGGGTTTTTTTGATCCTGAGTCAGATCTGGCCAACAGTAACCTGTACTGTGGCCAAACTGACTCGGATTTGCCTTGCAGAGGCTTTGGCAATACTAAAAACTGGAAATAAACTAGATCTAAGCTAGATTTGATAAGAAATTTCTAAAACTAGGGCAAAAACTAGAAAACTTGAAATTTGAAAAAAAAAATGGATTAGGGATCCTGTGGGATCGACCTGGTATGGTCGCCAGTTCTGTAGCAAGGATTTCTCCTTGCTACAGGGGAGGGAATGGATTCTTTTTGTCTATAGGACAGAAGGGTAGGTTCCTGCGTGTGAAAATGCTGAAAAGAAAGCAAAATGGATAGAAAGAAAAGATAGAAAGAAAATAGTGACCGTGAGCCCCCTTGCAGAAAATGTTAGGGCTTTGCCTTGGCTACCTACAAACAAATATTAAGCAAAAACAAACCTGTAAAACATGTTAATAGACAAACCTGCAAACAAACATGGGTCAGAAATAAAAAAACTACTAAAGAAAAATGCATAAACAAAACAAGATTATACCTTCTTTGGTGAAATGGGCCACCATGCCTTGGCTTGAAGGAAGCACCTCCCTATCTCACTCAACAATGGATGAGGAGCTATGGCTCAATGGGGAGAATGGATGGAGGAGAGAGGGATGTGGGTGGCTTGAGAGGCAAAGGTGTCTCAAGGCATCCATGGGCAGCATAACAGTATGCACGAGAGGTGTGTGTTTAAGAGTGACCCCCCACCCTTCTTTTATAGCTTTTTTGGGGACTTTTAGGGTTTTAAGCCCTTGGTCAAGGATTTAGCCCCTTTTTTGCGCTTTTAGCCCCTTTCTCCCTAACTTTAGCTCCTTTTAGGGTTTTAGCCCCTTTTTGGGGGATTTAGCTCCTAGGAGAGTATTTTAGGCTCCTTTTTGGGGTTTTTAAGCCCTTTTCTTCATTCTTAAGCCTTTTTGAGGGCGTGGGGGTCTAATGGAGTGATATGAGAGTCGTGAAATGGTGTCCTTGGGTGGTGTAGGTCATGGAGAGCTGAGTGAGGGATTTTTCAGGTTAACAATTACAACACCATACTATTCCATCTGCCTCTCTGACTTCATTAGTACATATATCTACAAAAGAACTGAGGTTATACAGTACAATTTTGATCTTTGAAAGGAAAAATGTGACACATGCCTTGCATTACTTGGCTCATTATTTTTACATGATCACTTGAATGGTAGAGTCTTCCTTGTGTGCTTCCTCTATTGAAAAATATTCTTTGAAAGATGCTTCCTCCAGTCGTAAATATCTACTTCATGCGAGTCTTCCTCCTGTGCTCTCTCCATTGAAAATTCATCATAAAAAAAAGCTTCCTCTGGTTGTAAATAACTATCTGATTTTTGTGGTCCACTAATGTTATTTACATGGACGTTCAAATTTGCATCACTATGGATTGGATATCTTTGATTAACTCATACTAATGTGGTTTTTATTGTTACTATTGTAATATTGTTAAAGAAGAAAAGGATACAAAATCATGGATTAACACTCATAGTAATGAGGTTTATATTGTAATATTTATAGAAGAAAATAATACTAACCATTTTGTGTTCTTTCTAGTAGGATAGCATGATGTCACTAGGTTACAATTACAAAAAAACTTTCTTAGCAACCTTAAAAAACTGCAAGGATTTTACCAACTTTGGCTCAAATTATCTGAAATGAAATAAAATTTAACTGAGACCACATTTTTTTACCATCTTTTGCTCGAAGTACCTGGAATAAAATGAAAATGATTAGGCTACATTTAAAATGCCATATAGATCCAAGTCACATAGGTTGATTTATTTTGGAATTAAGGATAAAGTACACGTTGATCTCTTATGTAAATAAGGGAAAGCATATTTAGGTTATTTTAGAAGCTCACCAGTATACTGTGATTGGCCATATAGTTGCAAACATAGTTCCCTATAGGATTTTAGTGAATGATCCTTCCTCTCAGTAATCAAATTTCTTAAAAAGGGGTATCAAGAAATATAAATGAATTGTATTCCACAGAGTAAAATGACATATGAAGTACTTGAGAAAACTCCATTTTATCTTGCCAAATAGTTAGTCTTTAATTGTGGCAATGCAAAAATTGTAGCAATTGAATAAGGAGATAATGGGGAAAATGCTAACTTGGTTAACTATAAGGAAAACTTTACACACAACTCTTCTATATAAATGCACCATAAAGAGATGTTAAGAAATTTGGAACAGAAAATCACACTAGTTGCTCATGCGTTGAAGTAGAAAAACATCCCTGGGTTTATATAAGATATGCTTGCAACTACATCTTGGGCAGCCTCATATTACAACTCATATGTCTAGAGATTTACAAATCATTGATAATGGTCCAGTGAGACTCACCAATCTTTAAAGGCCCACTCTGTGATAGGAATAGTTCCACTAGCCTCCATAATCTGATGCTCGAGCTGTCACAATTGCCAGACAAGCCATACCATCAGATAAGAGTGAATTATATCCCAATATCAAGTCCTTCCAAGCAGTAGTGTTTGCAGGATTACATATATATTGCATATCTTTCATGAATAGATATTAACTATGCATCTTCTCTAAAACTGTCTCTAAAAAGAACCATTAGATTTTGTACCACAAAAAGGAATTTCATGTGGTTATTTTATTGTTACCGACCATTGTGATGAACAACACACTTGACAAAATATGGTTACCTGAAATAGAGTCTCAAGCTTGTCCTTAACAAAGTTTGGCTTGCAGGATGTTGGATATACCCTTGGGAGGTTTCTGTTCCCATGGTTAATATATATATATTGGAAAACACCCATATAGGCCAACCATACACACTTACTGGAATATAGACAAACAAACAAACAACCAATTTCATCGATATATGTGTGTGTAGATATAGATAGGTACAGAGGTATAAACTCCTAAACAAACAAGAGAACAAACGAACCAAAATAATTTGAGCCCAAATCAAGTAAGTGACACAATTTGTATTATAGTAGAAACAAAGATTGGTATTTTGTTTACACAACTGTTTTGTGTTTCCCTCGAGCATGGTCCCAACCTATCATTCACCCAAAATTTTCTAATCGAGGGCCAACTTAGATTCAAAAAGATATCAGAAAATCATGGTTGGGCACACATTCTCAAGGCTATTTGTTACAATTCTTCATCTATGGTTTTCAAATGAGATTGAGAGTAAGCATCTCAAAGACAAAGAACAAGAAGGTTCCTACCCAATACATTATACCATTGACCACTTCTTCACATTCAAGTCACTCATCATCATTCTTTGAATGTTTTTTTATGTTTTAAATAGACTTAGACCACTGACCATATTTTCACACTCTAGGCCAATTATCAAAGGGTCATTATCAAGGAGGCTCGCCATCATTCTTCAAAAGTATTTTGTTGTTTTGTTGACTTAGACCACTAACCAAAGGATACACTACACCAATGAATCATCCCTTTCACAATTATTGATAACTCTGACAATAAGCCCACAAGGTCCCTTCACTCATCCTCAGCCACCAACTTTAGCAGCCTTGACATCCTATCTCTCTTGCTCAACCCAGAAACTTCCAATTTATAGTGTTTTTATCTTTACTGTATCCACACCTTATCTTATAATCTTTCTTAGCTAGACCTACATTTAGTTTCTAGCTTGTTATTACATCTTGATATCTTTTATGCTTTTAGCATAGATCTAGGAAATGATTTTGCGCTCCCATTTTGTACTTGCACTGAATGTTCTATCTTAGTCCAACTTGCCTACTTTTGTGGTCATTTGTTGGGCATTAATAAAAATGTCTTGTCTTGGATTTTACTTTATGGATGATATGTATCAATCAATTAAACCTATAAAGACTCTGGTTTCAATTTTGAATGATATCATTAGGGGAGTTGGTGACAGTTTACATATCTGAAACTGAGAACTTACCTGATTTTGGAAGTATTTATTTGAACTTTCCATTGTACTTGGTGCTCTAAGACATGAGAGTGTATTATGAATAAATTTCTCATTAAATAAGAGACATGGCGTGTACTCAAATATATAAACTCTGGATTGATTTTCAGCCCTGCAAGGCAGTCTGTAAGGACACAAGGTTCATGTTGTTAGGAAATATGAAGCTCATCCAGCAGAGAAGTTCCATGGGATCATGTACTGTAGGCCCACACTTTCAGTACATTGAAAATTCCAAGCAGACAGATGCACATGGATAGATTCATCCCTTTATACATTAAGATCCACATGTATATGCGTGTGTGCAATGCCATCACTAATGTTCTAAAGCAGACAACTATGACTTCCAAATAAATTTATTTTGCAATTGATTAGTAGGAAATATGGATAGCAAATCCGATCTATTCCAAGATATGAATATATCAACCATATGAGACACTATACTTAGGAAAAATATTATTCTGAGTTTAGACAAGTCACAAGACTGGCATCTAATAAGAAACTATTGAAGTATACCTTCCTGGAAGAAATTGAGAGCTACTTGGAGCTAGTAAAGCGTCTTTCCTGTGGGTCATGCTCCTTGTCAATCCACATTGCAGCTACTTCCCTACGCATTCTCTTGGCTTCGACCTCCATTGCTTTTGTTAAGGTGTTTACTTTCTTCGCTAGCATCTGAGTGTGAATTTCCAAGCAAAGTACTGTAAGAAGATTCCATTGGAATTTGGAAAGAACTGCTGAATACAAATGCAATCTATGACAGAATGACAAGGAAACGTACCTCAATTGCATCATCCTTGTCCTTGAGACTCTGATCCTTTTCATGGCTGGATTTTCCGAATGCTATGACCTCATTCTGCAACATTTCATACAACAACCCTGACACCATATCATCCCGACCAACTTCTACAAATTCATGCAGCTTGTTATCTGAATTGTCCTTCCATGTATCTTGCGATTCAGTGTCTCTTGACACCTCATTACTTTTTTTGGTTGATTGGTGCCCCTCAAATCCATTTCTAAAATACTTGTTCCTATCCAATGACCTAACACATTCAATTGATATGCCACCATCAAAATATCTTGGGGTTCCTTTTGCATGTTTTAGGATTGTACTTGTGTTCCTAGATATGGAAACCCTCACTTGGGAGACAGATATCCTCTTCGGTCCAAATCCATTTGAAGGTGATCTTGGCAAACTTTCAGCACCCCCAATTGATTGATGACGTGAACTACCATTGCTGTAACTCCATGGCTCATGGCGAACAACACCATTTGAAGAAGACCTTAGTCCATCTTCCAAGACTTTTAGCTGTAATTGGAGCTTTTCCTGGAATGTCAAGCAATGTATAGAAACCCAAGCACATTACAAAGAAGAACAAGAAAATTTAAGAATCAAATTATTTGAGAAAAGCAAGGAAGGTAACAGGGAAGAAGTGAAAGAAAGAAAATTAGTTACTTTGAGTTGTGCCTCAGACTTGGCAGTTCTTTCAGTAATGGATAACTTGTCTTGAAGCTACTGCTTTTCACCCTACAGGAACAATGTAGTACATTCTGAGTGGCAGAGCAAACGAGAAATTCCTTCCAGACCCATGTACTTGTAGAAATTTTACTTCACTATCCCAGACAAAGAACTGGAATTGAACTGAATAAATCACCTGCATGAAATGTCTTTCTTCAAGCCACTGCTTTACTGGAATAACTGGAATCCTTCCATTCATTTGCAACCACAACTGCTACTCGATTTGCAGTAACCTTTGCACATTCCAGTTCCCTATCCAATGTCTTCATGTCTTCCTCACTAATGTAATGCACATGAACATATCAAACACGAGGTAACTTTCAAATGCATACAGGAATTGTAAAAACCAAATACAGTTACAGCTTAGAGCTAAACAACAATTTAAAAACGGAAAGGTGTTTCGGTTACATTCATTTCTTGAACTTTCCATTGATAATGATGCACTGCATTCGTAGCAGCTCCCCCAGTAATAACAACTTCCTCAAGCTCACGAACAGTTTGGCTTAGATTCTCGACCTCTGCTACTTTTTGGCGGTGCATTTTGTCTAAAACTTTGTTCTCCTCCTGCCATAGATAACTAAACTTCTTTTTAAAGAAATCAGGAACAACATTCACATTAAGTGCACTGTACATTCCAAAATATCCACGTCCGTGTGGATCTTAAAACCAATTGTCTGGAAAGGAATTGCAGGCAATGATGGGAAACAACAGTCATCTGTTGGGTACCATCAACGGCCAGAAGGTGTGCAAGCCTATATGTTCCAAGGCGTCAAACAAGTCTCCAATAATGTTTCTAGTTGAGGATCCCACAATCCCCGCTTGGAGGAAGCTTCGTCTGCCATAGAAAAACCTAACTTCAACGACAGGTAACTTCTGCAACACGAAGAAAGCGTGAAAACCTAGGCACAGGGCATGAAAACTGACAGAGAATGAGCACGACAACACAGTGGGTAAACATGAAAACCAACAGACAAACATCGAACACGTGGCATCATCTAATTTGAGCAAAGGGATGACAATCGAACACGTGGCATCATCTAATTTGAGCAAAGGGATGACAAAGTGAATAGTGTTTACAAACAGAACCTCAAGAAAACGCCTAACAGCTTAATATATAATAAAATAGTATAGTTCTTTAACTTGTGGTCGGTAAATATGGATAGAACATAAGCTATCCATGTATGAGCTACTAGTTATTTTGATTTTTTTTTATATAATATTTATTTTAAATTTGGAAGAGAATCAATCTAGACATAACACTTATTTAATCTTTCTACAATCTAGAAAATGTATAGATATGAATCCACCCCAAATTTTAAGATATAAACACCTAAATAGATGTAATAATGTATAAAAAAATGGATTTCTAATTCAATTCACATTTTTTTACAATTGTTTGTTTCAAATGTGGAATAGAATCAATATAGAAGCCTAGATATGAATCCACTTATGAAAGAACACTTATGTCATCTTCTAACAATCTAGAACAAGCATAGATATGAATCTACCCCAAATTTTAAGATATAAATACCTAAATAAATGTAATAATTGCACTAAAGAGGTGCATTCTAAAGCCCATTAAGGAAGATGTTTAAAATATTATTAAAAATAAGCTTAAATTAAATTTAAAATATTTAGAATTACATATATATATATATATAAAACAACATAAATTACTTAAACAAATAAGCATTAGATTACACATTTTCTCAACATTTCTACTCTAAAAACGAGTTTGCATCCTCTCAGTGGTAAATCCATTCTTTGCTGGTATGTAAAAAAAAAGATTTCAAATCTATGATTGTATATAAACAATGGATTTCTCAAGTTAATTGACACAGTGCATCGATTTTAACTCAATTCACAATGCAGCAGCACCGCTATCAATTAACTTTTCCATCTGTACTATGATCTCTATCTTTTTCAGAGTACTGTCGAACCACCATCAGAAAATACGTTCCCATTTGTGAGAGAGGGAGCTTCACCACCATCGGATAAGTTTCCGTTGGAATTCATAATATATCTTGCACCACCATCAGGTATGTTGCAGTTTGTTTAAAAAGGAGGTTCAACTCTATCAGATAAGTTACCGTTTGAATGAACTATATTTCTAGTTCTGATCTGCATCATATTCACTATTTCTCTCATGGCAGGTCTCTCTTTAGTAATCTCACCTAAGCAGCGATCAGCAATCATCATCATATTCTGCAGTTCCATGATGTCAATGTGATCAGCCATCATATTTTGATCAACAATTGTCATGAATTTCTCTATGCCTTCGCTGCGATATGTTTCAGTCCATTCTGCCAAAAGGGTTTCATCATGTACTGATTTCAAACCTGTAATAAGTTCCAGAAGTAGCACACCAAAGCTATACACATCACTCTTGGCAGAATATCTGCGTGTTTTCATGTACTGCGGATCCATGTAACCATAACTCCCTCGAACCGCAGTGAATGTAGATTGGTTGTCTTTTGGGCCTAACTTTGCAAGTCCAAAATCAGCCAATTTAGCACAGTTATCATTCACCAGCAAAACATTTGAAGACTTAACATCACGGTGCAAGATAGGAGGCTTTGCTTCTTCATGAAGATATTGCAAAGCCACAGCAACCTGATATGCTATGTCCATACGAGCTGCCCAAGATAGTGGACTTGTACTACCCTTGTTTTTGTGCAGTCGATCATACAAATTCCCATTGGAAATGAACTCAAACACAAGAATTTTCTCATCTGTAAATGCATCACATTGTTAAAACAAAAAAATTAATATGAAGATGATGCATAAAAAAAAATTACAATTTTGAAAGGATACTAACCTTTCCGAGAAGTGTAAGTGTAAAGTTAAAATTGCCCTTCAAAAAAATTTAAAATCTGAATTGTAAGGACATAATTCATATCAACATTTAAAAAGAAGAGCTATACATCTATATAAATTTATCAAGATGTTGAAATTCCTATGCTATAAAGTTCAACTCATCATTCAAATATTGGAAATATGATAAATTATAATCACTCACTCATTCATGTGATGCACTCACTGCTTAGCTGTGCAAGATTACCACTAGCCGTGGATAGAAATGTGACTCTGACTCCAGAGTCACTTGGGGCTGCAATCTAAAGTGTGACAATGTGTCAACAACTAGGACTATAACAAAAAGAACAGTTCTACTAGTACACAGGACTATAACAAAAAGCTACTATGCCCGAAATGAGCTCAAAACTTTGTGCCTACTACCTATGTGAACCTCGCTACCAATGTTCACTATTTTTTCGTCAAAATGAAATTCAAAAGGAAGGTTTGATGAGTCCTCCTCTACAAGACTTCATTTCTTGCATGAATATCATGGACTCGCGAAAACTATAAACAACACTCAATGTCATGCAAATACAAATAATGGCATGTAGCTAGGATCACAAACTGTGTAGAAGTCGATTTATGCATTGCTATAGAGAGGTGTCATTGAGCACTCGATATGGGGAAACAATGGTTATTAACAAAAGTAAAAAAACAATTGTTGGTTCAAGAATAGTCTTCAATTTCATGGGTGGCATCATGGTGATGTAATCTCCCTTCGTCCTTCCAAACATTCTGGTTTCTTGGCAACATTTGTCCTCGGCGCCACCAAAATACACATAAAAATTACTTGTATTTACATCATCTTCCCTTTAAATACTCATCTCATAGTCATAACTAAGGATTATTATGCATGCACATCCTCACCTTATAATACGAATTGGGTCAAGGCCGAGAGACAACCATAAAATATTAAATGTGTCAAGATGCAAAGAGTAAGAGACAACTCTAAGTAAGTCTTATATTAAATTTACCATATAATTCTTTAATTAACACTATCAATTGAGATTTGACATGTTGGATTGTTCTCATCCTCTTATCACTCCTTACCAATGTGCTTGCAAGGCATTCTTTGAGGGTGAAGTCCATAATTTTAGGTCTTCTTCCTCATTATCATGCCTTTTGGTAAGACAATAAAGAGGGTAATGGCTTGCATCAACATGGAAAACGATTTCTACATAGAGGTATACACATTAATTGTTTTCATTAAATAACTTAAATTCCTACCCGTGACTATGGATTATGTGAATCGGACTAGCACATAACACAACAAATTTTAGAGTCCCGAGCCTTTAATTACTCACACCTAGAACTTTCTCAAATCTGGCCATTAATAAACTTCTTTGGTATTGTGGTTCAATTTAAAAGAAGGATTGATGAGACTCACATGAGTTGCAAGGATTCAATTGACGTCTAGGCTTGATTACATTGCCCCTCCATCCCATACATGTATGCTTTCATGACAAGTGTTGAACAAAAAAATTTGATGCCCCGACCCTAGTTATGCTATCTTTGCTAACTTGCTTGGTATGTAGGTAATTATTTTTCAATGTTTCATGAGTTGTGTATTATTTTTTATTAGGTGCCCAATCCTTATCATTCTTACACCTCTCAAGCTTGGATTGATCGTGGAGGCCCCAATATGGTTATGACATAGAGTGTGCTCCTACTGGAAAAATACTATAGAATAGTTGTTATGCTACCTAAGTGTAAAATTAATGATACACATATGACAAATTAATGTGTTCAAAATAATTTTTATTAAAAATATATCATTTTTTCAAGTAAATATTAAAAAAGCTAAATTAATAAAAATTTAAAACAACCATATTTATTTTTTTCAATTTTTTTTAAAATTTAATTAATTTATACTCGAATACAATTATTTATATAAACCAGCACAACATATTTATCTAGACAATTATACAATTATTTATATTTTTCTAGACACGTGATAGATGAAGAACAAACCAGCAAAACATAGAATGTTGAATGTTAGAGATAGATCGCTTGCAATAACGATGATTATGCAAATATGGTTGAATATTCATAACGGGAACTCGAAGAATGACACACCTGCTTGTAAACACCATCCGATGAGATCCACCAGATGAGGATGTCGTGGAAGTCTGAGAAGCACTGATAATTCTTCTTTGAATGAACTGAGATCTAAATCCGTTGCTCTCTTCACGGCGCCCATTCTTCCGCCTGGTAAATTGGCAAGATAAACAAATCCAGACGCGCCTTGTCCAACTTTCGTTTTGAAATTGTTAGTGGCCCTCGCCAGCTCCTCCGATGTGTACGTGACCAGACCCTCCAAAGAGTTCCCACTAGTGGGAGGGAGTTGCTCTGTTGTGTACACGCGTATGCCCATGCCCTCCCCTAAATCACTGGGGGAGGCTTTCTTGAATGCCTTCCGTACATTTCTTACACATTTATTGAATGCCTTCCATACCTTGGGTGAGGCTTTATTGAATGCCGTACGTACACAAATTACACATTTCTTGAATGCCTTCCATACCTTGGGGGAGGCTTTCTTGAATGCCGTACATACACAAATTACAGATATCTTGAATGC
>LPNX011007605.1:10649-32774 GCA_001517045.1 Pseudotsuga menziesii
TGGTTCAACTAACTCTTCAACATCTTCCTGTGTAACATTATGATCATCAACATCCGACTCATGTTGATCCTCTACATGATCACCTTCTTCTTCCACACCGTCTTCAGCTTCCTCTACAATATTATACTTTATCGGCCTTCCTCTTGGATCATGTCTAATAACAAACGACCAACCCTGTCTACCAGGAACTTCTGAGTAAAATACCTATTCACATTGACTTGGAAGAACATAGGGCTCTGACGTTCGTGACTCAAGCGACCTTGTATTGACCATGGTAAATCCATTAGCATGTTAAATAACAGTTCTATCGGGATCAAATCGATTCAATCGTATCTTATACCATTTCACAACAAAAAGAATTATTTTGAATGATTTAAAGTCACATTTAATGATATCTTCCAAATATCCATAATATCAATTTTCTGACAATTCTGGACGCCTGTCGCTTCTAGATGAAACATTAGTGACCTCAAAGACTACACTTATCCCAGAATCACATGTTTTTGTTTCATCCAACTTTTTAATGCGATATTTACGACCATTGCACCACATAGCCTTGTGGTGTTTTACCTGCAATTGATAGTAAGTATTTTATGTTCTTAAAGTATGCAAATAAAATGAAATTCATCAAGAGGAACATGAATATCGACGTAATTGAAAATATTATGGCTTATATTTATAATATCATGCTTACCTGTTTATCTTTTAAACCATATGCTAAATCGATTTCCCTTTCTGTTAGATTGCCATCTCCATTGCGATGTGCTTCTTTAACCAATGAAGCCACACCTTCCCATGATAGTCCTCGACCAGATTTATTACATCGTTCAATCCATACCTTCATCCAATCAATTTTGTTTGCAACATACAAATGTAGTGCATCCCACTCGCGACCAACTGCATGAAAATAAAATTACATAAATCAACTCAGAAATTTATAATTACTTAACGCAGTGTAACATTATAAATATTAATGATGCATATCATTAATGAATATTAAAAATGAAATAATTATGTACGATATTATTAAAATGTATTAACATTAATATTAATCTATAACACCATTTAATAATTACCTTTGACCTTCCTAGATTTACCTTTCCCCATCAGGTACTCTCCTTCTAATTTCTTAGTGGAGTTTGTATCACCAATGCATCGATCTAATTCCGTCTTAACAAACGTCAACCCTAGAATATATTCAACAATATACACCATGGCCTGAAATACCATATATCCCTCCACCATAGAACCCTCTGGACATGCTCTTTGTCTAACTAAAGCCTTCATAAATTTCAAGTGCCTCTCAACCATCCACATGGACCTTGCGTGTATAGGTCCACACAATTCAATCTCCTCAACTTGGTGTATGAGGTAGTGTTCTTGTGCATTGAAAAATGCCGAAGGTAGAAATCTCTGCATTTGACACATTAAACGAGGAATTTCTCTCTTCCAATACTTTATATATTCTTTGTGGATTTCTTTAGATGACAGCCATCTACATGTAAAGCAAGAAAAAAATGATATCATTTAACGATGAAAATTTAACAATGTAGTACAAATCTACATGATTGACTAAAACAAATGTCAATTCATATAAGTTATACAACGAATTAAACAAATTACATAATGATGCGTGAAAAATATTGTTTCTAATTACCTCATGTATTTTCCAAGATCATATATGACCTGTTTGACATTATTTTCAAAGTTGTCTGGGAGAGATACAAGTAGAACATACTGTAACAATGAACATGTCTCATCAATATATTTTTCAAAATTAAGCAAAAAAGTAAACCAAAAACATGTAGTATTGTAATATACCAATATATCTACCAGAAATATAATTACCTTAATGAAGATAGGCCAATCATGCGTTTTTACCCCGCCAAAATCACCTTTCCTTGTTAAGATATTCTTTATGTTCGAACAAAATCCTGTGGGAAATTTCATTTTTTGTATCACTTCTTTTACCGCATTGCTTTGTTGCTCATTCAATAACCATGGAAGTGACCTTATATTAATTTGGTCTCCATCATTGTTTAAATGTTCAATGATATCTTTCATTGCATGATTGGATTCATGAATGTCATTGCAAATTTTGACAATTTTTTCTTTGTCACTCCTTCCGTCTAATATTCGCCATAGTGTTTCAACTACATTCTTTCCGATATGCATTGTATCAAAAAAATGAACAACTAGTAAGTGCTCATAGTAAGGAAACCTACTAAATTGTTTGGGATAACTTTTCATTCCTCGTGGAAGCCCATTTACACCTTCATGATGTTCATGCATACCATCAGTAATCAATATATAAGTTAAAGAGATTAAAATGTCTTATATTACAGTAAAAAAAATTAATATAATCCAAAATAAAACATTAAAAAGTACATATAAGAGATGATCAATATGAATATATAAGATAGACAAATTGAATCATACCTTGACGATTTCTATTATATTGCAACTTCCATATGTGAGGTGTCATTCTTTGTGGTTTTAATGCGGTCTCCTCTTTCCCATTAAAAAGATGTTTTTCGATAGTTCGATACCTATGATTCTTAGAGAGGAAGTGCCTATACTCATCAAACACTTCCTTTGACAAACTCTTTGAATGACGAGATTTCATCTTGGGACCACAAACTGGACATGCAAATTTTCCCTTTGTTTGAAGACCACAAAAATGTGTTAGCCCTGGAGCATCGTGAATTGTCCATGAAAGCATTGCATGGAATTGAAATTCCCTTTGCCCTACTGGTCTAGAGACATCATACATAGTGACACCATTCCATAGCTTAAGTAGTTCATCAACAAGAGGCTCGATATATACATTCATATCTTTAACTAGGTACTTACCTAAAAGAAAACAACAAATACAATACATATAAGTAAATGAAATATATATATGACATGAATATGCAACAATATTGATATTCATGACAAATTAAATACTAATGCATTAAAAAAAACATTGTTCTAAATTACAAATTATACCTGGAACAATCATTGCCAACATTATATGCCCCCTCTTTATTGACATCCATGGAGGAATGTTATTGTTGATAACAAAAACAGGCCAGACCGAGTAAGTAGATCTCATCTCTGCAAATGGATTGACACCATCTACTGCCAAAGAAAGTCTAGAATTATGAGGTTCTTCTTTAAAGTGTAGCCATTTTTCCTCCATGTCTGTAAATGCAAAACCATCTGTGGGCATTCGAAGAATATCATCTCCACTTCTATTCCGTGCATGGTAATCCATAAATTGTGCTATGTTTTTGCACCTAAACAGTCGTTGCAAGCGTGGAATAATGGGAATATAACGAAGAACCTTACGAGACACCTTTCTGGTTACTTGATCTGTTCGGTATCTACTGCTATGACATATAGGGCATTCTGTTGCAAACTCATACTGATTATAATATAAAATATGATCATTAGGACATGCATCAATTTCTTGATACTCCATTCCAACATATTTCATGATGGAAGTTAAATCTCGGTATGTGCGAGGTAATTTATTTGATGGTAGTAACAAATATTCACCTATCAAGCTGTTACAAAAAATTTAAAAAAATGGTTAATATAAATATTTGAAGAGCATAATATTAACGACAACAAATACATCCTTATTATTTTTATGATGAAGTACGTATACCAATACAAATATTATAGCAACATAAATCAAATCATATATATGTGATCGATGAAACATATAATCACATACGTACCTTAACACCAGCGTGTTGGTTGTGTTTGAAAAACCATTCATAACCTTCAAGTTCATTATCAGCAACATAGCAGAGAGAACACTTATGCGGGAGCCTTCAAAAAGCGGTTCGTCTGCCTTCTCAAGTGTAGGTAAATCATGAAGATCTTCAAAGTCATCAATTGGTAGTGCATGATGTTGATCATCGCCCATTCTAACATGAAATGCATCATTGATTAATGTATTTGCACCATCATCCTCAATTATGTTATCATCATGATCATCGTCTAATTCCATATCATCAATAACTTGATCATGATCAGTATTCACAGGACTTGCATATTGACGTTCCTCTTGCGCTAGTTGTTCCGCAATTACCACATTCTCCATGGTCGGAACAGCCCTAGGAGGCCCTTGCTTTATAATTACAATTAAAACATCAAACAAAGAACGTTAGTCATGTCGATTAAGTAACAAAAATAAAAATGATACAATATACAATTACAAAAACTCTCAATATAAAGACCGCATGATATATAATCATGAATTATATTGACTTACCAATGGATGATATTCATGCCCCCCCTCAACATGTCCATGTTCCCTACAATTTTTTTTAGCTGTTGCGATCAGTAACCTTCTCTTATTAAATCCCCTACATCGACTGCAAGGACAATAACATTTTCCATCACCCCTTCTTTCCACTCCATCCCACAACCTAGCAAGCAATTGTCGATTTTGTTCTGGATCTTGATGACTTGTAACATTATTGTTACGTGGCATTTTATTACTCAAACCCTAAGAACAAAGTATGAGAAAACCCAAGTATATGATGAGTCTTCTTTTCCAAAAGGGTTAGAACCAAATCCACATGAGTCAACCCTAACTCAAGAGTACAATACCTAGTATATAATGAGTCTTCTTTTCCACAATGGTTAAAACCAAATCCACACGAGTAAACCCTAACTCAAGACAAGACCAAGTATATGATGAGTCTTCTTTTCCACAATTGTTAAAACCAAATCCACATGAGTAAACCCTAAGTACTCAAGACAAGACCAAGTATATGATGAATCTTCTTTTCCACAAGAGTTAAAGACAAATCCACAAGAGAAAACCCTAAGTGAGGGTAAACCCTAACTCAAGACAAAACCAAGTATATGATGAATCTTCTTTTCCACAACAGTCAAAGCCAAATCCCTAGAAAACCCTAATTAGTGAGGGTAAACCGGCCTAACTCAAGACAAAACCAAGTATATCATGATGAATCTTCTTTTCCACAAGAGTCAAAGCCAAATCCACAAGAGCAAACCCTAACTGAGGGTAAACCCTAACTAGTTAAGACAAAAACAAGTAAATAATAAATTTTCTTTTCCACAAGAGTCAAAGAAAAATCCACAAGAGCAAACCCTAAGTGATGGTAAACCCTAACTCAATACAAAACCAAGTATATGATGAATCTTCTTTTCCACAATAGTCAAAGCCAAATCCACAAGAGCAAAACCTTATAAGTGAGGGTAAACCCTAACTCAAGACAAAACCAAGTATATGATGAATCTTCTTTTCCACAATAGTCAAAGCCAAATCCACAAGAGCAAAACCTTATAAGTGAGGGTAAACCCTAACTCAAGACAAAACCACATATATGATGAATCTTCTTTTCCACAAGAGTCAAAGCCAAATCCACAAGAGAAAACCCTAAGTTAGGGTAAACCCTAACTCAAGACAAAACCAAGTATATGATGAATCTTCTTTTCCACAAGAGTCAAAGCCAAATCCACAAGAGAAAACCCTAAGTGAGGGTATAAAACCCTAACACAAGAGAACAAAGTTTCTCCAAGAAAGATTTAACAAGAATAAACCAATTAGAAATTAACCAAGAGATACTTCAAGAGAGAAGTCACCAAAGAGAGAGACCAAAATCCAAGACCAAGTGGGAAGATCCCCACAAAAGCACAAGGTCAAAAACCAAACCCTGAACCAATAAATTAACCAAGAGATACTTCAAGAGAGAAGTCACTAAAGAGCAAGACCAAAATCCAAGACCAAGTGGGAAGATCCCCACAAAGGCACAAGGCCAAAAACCAAACCCTAAACCAAGAAATTATTAACCAAGAGATACTTCTAGAGAGAAGTCACCAAAGAGCAAGACCAAAATCCAAGACCAAGTGGGAATATCCCCACAAAAGCACAAGCCCAAAAAACAAACCCTTAGGAATTTCGCATTTCTTGTCCAAGAGATAAGTGCGAGAGTGAGTGTGTGAGATAATGAACCTAGGCCTACATATATTTATATGAGTGTGTGTAGGAAATGAACCTAAGCGTCGGATATGCGACGACGCTTTCCATGTTAAATAGTTGACCAATTAAAGGTGTCGTCGCTTAAGTGACGCTTACTAATGCGCCATCGCTTAACCGACGGTTATGAGAATAGCCGTCGCTTCACCGATGCTTGTGGCCACATTTACAAAAAAAAATGTATCCTTGTGATTTTTGGTAAGTTTAAAAAGAGAAATCCATGTGCCGTCGTATTTTTCCGTCGGATTTTGGATCGAAATGTAGTAGTGTGGGCTACAACCAAGGTCTGGCGAAGGAGAATATAATGTCTCAACCATTGAACTACATGTACGGTAGCTAAGGAAAGATTCTCAACATGAGAATAATAGATCTATGCATCAATTATATTCCGGCTTAGATAGTATATGACATGCTCTTGGAGCTCCTCATCCTCTTGAACCAAAACCATACCAATCGTCTCCATGGACGCGGCCACATAAAGTAGAAAATCATGGCTATAGTCTGGGGGACTAATCACTGGGGCTGATGCTAGGGCTCATTTGAGTGCATCAAAGGACTCCTAGGCTTGCTCATCCCAACAAAAGGTGGTTTCCTTTTTCAAAAGATGCATGAAGCCTCTAGTCAAATTGGCAAAATTGACAATGAATCTCCGTAAAAAGTTTTCCATTCCTTGCAAACATTGAAGATGACGAATATTTTTCAGGGGAGACAACTGAAGTATTGCCTCAACCTTCAAAGGGTCGACTCTTATACCCTCTTTAGACATGATGAATCCTAACAAGCGACCAAACTTCACACAAAAGATGCACTTGTGAGGATTTAACCTTACCAAATAATGGCGGCACCTTTTGAATACCAATCTCAAATGATAGGAATGATGCATTCTCATACAAGAATGAGTAGCAAGGTCATCCAAAAATACTTCGATAATTGATTTGAGATCGTAGAATATCAAGGTCATGGCCTATTGAAAAGTAGCTCTAGCGTTCTTAAGGACAAAAGGCATTTTTCGATATGCAAAAGTTCCCCAAGGACAAATAAATGTAGTATTATGTTGGTCCTCAGGTTTAATTTGTATCTGATTGTATCCGGAAAAGCCGTCCATAAAGTAAAAAACCTCGCTACCCACACACTCATCCAAAATATGATCAATAAATGGTGTGGGGAAATTGTCCTTAGGACAGGCATGATTCAAATCATGGAAATCAGTACATATGTGAATCGTTCCCTGATTCTTATCAACCAAAATAAGGTTTGAAACCTACTCCATCAAGGGAATGGGATAGATAAAACTAACTTTCAACGGTTTTTCTATCTCTTACTTAATCGCGGGTGCTTTCATAGAATTCACCGCACGCAAGCGTTTTCAAACAGGCTTAGCGTTGGGATAAGTCTTAATCTCATGTTCAAAAATGTGAGGGTCGATACCTAGCATTTCATAATAAGACCAAGCAAAGATATCATGAAATTCTTTAAACAACTCGGTGTATTCTTGAATCTCAGCATGGGAACATTCTGCCCCAATACAGACATTCTCCATCCTGCCAGGATCGCAAGAGATATTGATAGGAATCATTAGAGATATATTTTCCATGTTTCCATCATCCATCGGACCAGGAGAACTTAATGGAACCATAGGACTACCAATTCTCTCACTAAGAACCTCCCTAAAGTCCTCACACTCCAAGTGATCAAGCTCGGGAAGAAAGTAAGATCTATGATGGAGTTCTTCCCATGGTGGCTCATCTCCCAACATGGCCTCAATAATCGCTTCGTCTGAAGGAAAAACACTATCAAGGTAGTCGTGTGTGTGAGAAGACTGTATTGTCCATGCAGGTAGAACATATGGGTCCTCCTCCTCCATCCGCAAAGAGGAAGGACTAGGCCCTGCAACGCACTCAATATTATCTTGATAAGCTACCATGGTTGCAGGCAATGGCACGTCCATCACGATGGGCTCACTTAAAGTATTCGAGGTAGAAAGAATCCAAGGATCTTCCATATGACTTGTGCGAAAAGACATCGATCTCATAGATTTCGAAGCCTCACTAGAACTAAAACCTATCATAAGGATAGGTACGAGACAACTAAAAATTCCCATGAGGGATGGATACATGCCCACACCCACACTCCCAATTGTCGGCTGAGAGTGCTCTACAATTAGGATCGAAGCTCCCGAAGATGCGGTAACTGACATATTATTGAATGACGTTTGATCAATGGTAACTATTTTCCCCGTTGAATGGAAAGCATACAACATGAAATAGGTAAGAAGATACGGCTTGCATATTGTACATCCAATTCCTACCCAACAAGAGATTGTAGTCAAGGGACGCATCAACCACCTCGACTTCTATCGCAACGATCTTCCCTCCCAAATGAACCTTAAGGGAAATAAGGATCCCGTGCGGCCTAAACGATCTCCCATCGAACACAATTAACATGGTCACCGATTTAGACAAATCACGAGAACCTAAACCCTTCCAACATGATAAAGACATCACAGAAGCAGCAGCCCCTTCGTCAATCACAGTGCACTTGACAGTCATGTTAAGACGCTCTACGTGAATCAAAAGAGACACATTAGTAAGGTAAGTGAAGCTGAAGTCCTGCGGTTTCAAATTTAATCACGGAGGAAGAATTATCATCATTCACACCAAGGGAAGAAAGCAAAGCCTTCCTTTGTTAAGGACAACTCTGAAGTACTTCTAATGCAGACATCGCACAAGGAGTTTGGCCCAAATCCTCGACAACAGAATAGTTCTGGGTAGCTCGGGCATTAGGACTGTGCCCTGAACGCTTAAGGACTCCCTTAGGAATGCGAGGTGTAGCTTCATGTTTATCCACATGTTTTTCAATACACAAAGGATTCCCTGGTGGATCAGGTTCCTTTCATGGGCTGGGTTTTGATGAACCATAGTCCTTCGCACGGGTCACAACTTTAGCAGCACGTACCATGTTAATGCAACCATGACCACTACCCTCTGGCGGATCTTGATCACCACCAGACTAATCATGGGTCCTCAAGTTCATATTTTTATTGTGAGGTAAAGGGTTAGTCAGCACAGTTGGGCCCTGTGCCAAGAATCTCGAAGCTTCATTGATACGAGGGCACAAGTAAGTGAGGTGATCTTCCTTACACAACTTGCATGGAAATTTAACCTTACGTTTAGCTTGCTTGTCCCCCCCATCATTACGGGTGTTCTTGTCATTATTATTGGCATTTTAATTCCTATTCCCACCCTTACGATTATTCTTACCCTTCTTTTTATTCCGTCCAGGCTGCTGGTTACCCTTTTGGTCCGACAATTGCACCGAAACCACACTCGTCATTTGGGTAGGTTGAGATGAATCCATGGTTTGTCCTGAAGTAGATTGGTTGATTGAAAATTGACTGACTTGTTTTGCAACTGAATCCATAGGTTTAGCACTCGCACAACCAACAATGCCATCGGCATGTGGTCCAACTTTAACTTTGGGGTCGAAACTAGAACTCTGAGCATTGGGAATGATCTCATATAACAAACCGGATTGAGTATAAATCAAATCTAGTTCATGCTCCCTAAAAATGGCTTGTTCCTCATTTTGCACTCCGGATGTAGAAACATCCTTCACTATATATGACAATAATGAATTAAGGAACCATTCGAGGAGGAATTCTGGCTGTATAAAGGCTTTAATCAACCTCTTCCATCTACGCCACTCTTGGATATGATCCGAGATATGCGTGGCTTTATCCTACTGAAATGTAGAAAATATTTCTATACCAACATCATAACGCACTGGTAACTGAAAGTGGTTAGGAAAAGTCGTCGCTAGGTCATCAAACAAAGCGAATGCTCCCCTAGGTAGCTCTATATACCATTTCACGCAGGCCCTGTAAGGGTGCGTTGAAACAATCTTAAACACATTGAGTCCTGGTGTAAGGAATTCAAATAGCACCATAGGTGAAAGGTAGTAACATGTTCACTCAGATCCTCTCCTGGTTTTCCCTCAAATTTGGGTATGTCCGAGGGAATCTTATTAGGGACAGCCGACCAAGCCAGGTCATGAGCTACAGGATCGTTCATCAATCTTGAAAAGTCAGAAAGATTCAGCGTTGCAAGGAAAGGTAGCCTAGGACGATTAGGTTAATGGACCACTCCCTGATAGTTCTGATTCACATAGGTTTTATTACCATAACCACCATGGCCTTGGCCATAGTGCCCTCCTCTTGTTTGACCCATATAGGGTGGCATGGAAGCACCATAGTGTGGTGTACCTTGACTATTTGGAGCTACAAAGCCATAATTTGGAGAGTAAGTGGGTTGTTGATACCTGCACCCATAAGGCGAATAACCCTGTCCATACTATGTCCCATAATAGGGTCCATAAGTCATCCCATGAGATGTCCCATGAGACACTCTATGAGTAGGAATATATGCTCCAGAAGTAGGAATATACATTCCAAAAGTAGGAATATATGCTCCAAAAGTAGTAATAGGACCTCTAGAAGTATGAACATGACCTCCCAACACAACAGGTAGTACATGAACCTAGGACACAATTGGGCGAGTAACCGCAGTACGGACATGACTCGTAGCAACGTTCCAGCCCGAAGGACCACGTGAATGAGGTGGAGGGTGAACATGCAAATAACTAGGGACAGAGGATGAAGGGACCTGTGTAATTATATACATGTTATTCCCTATAGTCACTCATCTTGGATCTGGTATCCTAATAGCATCACTAACCCTAGACCTAGGAGGGATATGTGATGTAGCTTCCACCACCAGGATGGAAGGTGCAGTGTGACTTGTGCTCCCAAACCTCTCTGCATGGTAAGGAATGAGAGTGCCCCGATGCATAGACATGTTAGGACCAAACTCAGACTCGACATGAAATGCCAAATCATGTGTAGGAAAACCAGACATACCATAACTACCATAACTAGTGCTCGCGGGTTCAAAATGAGTCTCATCATCTTCTGACATTCCATACCGGTGATGCGTCAATGGGGATCAATATTAGAGTAAGTAGGTCTATCATGAAAAGTACCTATCTCAGATATTACAGGACCTAGCTCAGTAAAATCATGTGAAGGATTGTAGTCAGGAGTAAACTCCCCATCTTCCACTTGAATGGGAGAAGGTGGTTTAGGAATACCTTCTACATGGTCTCCCATCGTGAGTGAATCAATGTGCAAAGTAGTCTTCCTGGACTGTCTATTTCTCTCTCCCAAAGGAGGAGGAGATGTAGAAGGTGGAACTCTTGCTAAATGATGAGAATGGCGAGGAGCTGCACTCGAATCCACAATGACTCAAAAAATATAAAAGTCTCTCTATCTACAAAAACCTTAGGCAAGCTAACGTGCATAGAGCAATCACCAATAAAATCTAAATCCAAACACAAGCAATCAAGGGTAGGATAAGTGAGATCCCGAATGAAGTAGGTATGTCTCACCTAGAAGAGGCTTGAGACTCCCATACACAACAAGCAGAGGTACATAACCAATTATTATGGCCCTCAGCTTCAACGCGTAAAGCGATTGTGCTGTCCGACCCCAACTTGGCCGAGAAACCCGCAGATTAACCCCTGCAAAGTACCCCCTCGATATCGTAGGTAAGGACACTAAGGTCACCTCAATATAATCAATTCTCAAGCAAATAGTCACAGGTGAGATTGACCGTATGGGTAGGGTAGCAAAGCCCAAAACTCTCGAAAGAGCCCCCAGATACGAATACAATCCTGGAAACATCTCTGGTGCTACTCAATTATGACTAGGGGTCATCCCAATCAATAACCGCTCACACTGCCTCGTGGTTAACTCTGTTTTGAGAGGAGGATCCTAAGAAACACTGGTTATACCAAGGAATTTCACAAACTCACCTGGACAGACACATACATGTTGTTGTTTAGTGGTCTTGGAGAATTTACTCACAATGAACTATTCCAAGACCCTAAAACCTAATCTTGTTGGTGAACCCTATCAAATAATATAGTGTAGTTCATTTTAATTTAAGCGTTGATTTTGAATTGGATTTATTACTCAAAAGAAGTATATGGCCATGCAACTAATGGCGTTATGACACAACATGAAGCAAAATGCACACCTAACAATCAATGAAAATGCATTGTGTCCATGAAAAACAAGGTATGCTACTACGTGAAATGCACAATTTTCTTCGAATGATAGGTGCAATATTCCCTATATGAAATCCTAACTAATACTCCAAAGCAAATCTAATGCAAGTACTATGAAAAATGCAAGATGCAATGCATGATGGTAAGCAAATATTTTGGATTTTTTGAAATAAAAATGAGATCTTAAAGCAAAAGAATGATTCTACAACCCCCAGACTCTACCCGCACACTCAAGCAGCACTCAAGCAAATTACTAGGGTAAAATAAATCTAATGCACTAATCCCAAAAGAAAAAATCGAAAATGCAATGAAAAGAACATTCTTAAAAAAGAAATTTTTCCCTACAAAAAACGTCTCTGGTTAGAAATAGAGGTGTATGCAGACTCTAGCAGTATCAAAGGAGACTTAGAAATCATCAAAATTTACCCAGCAACCATCCAACTTCCTCTAGAAGGAAAAACTAAGGGCATACACGACTGTTCGCAGTAAACCTACATGTGTACGTGGAAATAGCAGTGAAACCCGTGTATATACGTGACTGTGAGTTAAAAAATCGCGTATAGGAAGAAAGGTGCATAAAAGTAAAGGCAAACAGACAAGCTGAGACAAACTTCACACCAATCAAACACTACCAAGCAAACATGCTCCAAGACTCAACACAAAAATAAGAGAAAAAGAGAAATTCAAAGTCATTGAATGCCGATAGAAAACCCCTAAAGGACAACTACTAGGAACTCCCCAATAGAGTCTCCAATTCTATTATGGAGAGAAATTTCTATGGCTTGGGGTACCACAACAGATAGCTTGACTCCAGAAATCAATCCTTTCCAATATGCAATAGAAATCAAATATCTAACACTAAAGGATCAGACCTCGTACCTTATTCCGGACGGTTGAAGTAGATCCCCGTTGATCTCTCCAACTTTAGCTTGAATTGATAAATCACTTCCTCAACAACAAGTAAACAAGACAAGCATACTATATATATGGGTGTTCGATATATTCTAGCATATATAATAAACAATGTATAAGCATTTGAAATCATCCCATGGATAAAATATTCATTCAAGCATACATTATTGGACAGGAAAAGATATTTCTATTAATCTAAAATCAGATATTACAATGAATACAACCTCTGTCGGCACGTTTGTGAATCAGAGAAACTGAATCCCCCACTTGGGCCTCCACCACCTCAATCCTCCATCTCTCGATAGCAAGCTCACAAACAAAAGGCAAGCTTGGGAAGAACACAAAAGTGCTACAAGGGACAAAGGGATGCAGACTCAAGCACAAGTTCCAGTAACAATGGACTATAGTTTCTTTGCTCTCAATTCTCTCATATGCCTTCAATGTACCAAAGAGTTCCTTATATAGCTTTTCAAAGGGGTAATGAAAGGTTGAATCTGAGCGATCTCAAGGCATATGGAAGGCTAGGAGTCAAGTGAGTTGGATCCATTTCAAGGAAAACTCCAAAAGGATTTGGATTTTGCACACATCCTGATGTACACAGTTTCAGGGGTCAAACCTGCGTATATACGCGATTAGGGGTTTAAAAGTTGTGTATATGAATTTTCACATGTTTATGGGGATGGTAAAGGAAGCATCAAAGGACAAAAAATGGTCCAAGGGGTCTAAGGAGTCTATAGAGGGACAGGGGAAGGCCATACAAGTGTCATTCACCTAGAGTGGTAAAATTAACTATAACAGCGGAAGATAAAGGAAGCTTTCGTCAACAGATAGTTAAACAGATAAGCGAAGAGTAAGAGATGGTTGAGCCGATGAAGCGACAGAAAAGAAGAATAAAGAGAAAATTTTGAAAATTTTCTCTAAGGAATGAGATCATCAACCATCGGGGATATGTTAGCGGATCTAATCACTGATCGGAAAAGTTTCAATGAAGGTGAACTGCAGTTGTGGCTGCCTAGTCAAATATCCATCTGATGCCACAGTGAACAACTACTCCGACCGATGATGAGTGCCCCGTGAAGACCATAATGACTCTGCTGCCCGTCGTTACAGCCACATAAAGAACTAATCACCTGACGTGAAGTGCATCTAAGTGCCGATGCCGCTAGACACTAGTCGCTCCGATTGCCAACAAAGTAATGAGCTACGAAAGACATAGAAAGATCATGGGCCACAGTTAAGGAAGCCGAAAGGACTAACCACTTGACGGCCAGTATGCCCTACCACCGATGTAGTGGATTAGTTGGTTTCCCCAACGATAAATTTCTTACTGTTAGAAAAATATGGACTCGATACGGTGGAGGAAGTTAGTCAAGCAGATCATCGATAAAAACTCAGATTAGTATACCACTGCAATCTTGATACAGTGGAGAGAATTAGATGTTCTAGCCGCCGAAACGCAGGAGAGTTAGCAAGGAAGAGACATGATTAGAGGAAAATTTTGAAGATTTGGTTTGAGTACAAGTCATCAGAAAATTATTAAGGATCGGGCCGCTGATCGAAAGGAATCAAAAGATTGTAAATCCATCATTGCAGCAGTCGAAAGCACTATCCACCCGATGGATAGTAGGACCGATAGAAGATAGATGTTCATGGAGACTGCAATGAGATCACTTTCCGCCATTGCAGCTTCCCAAGGGACTACACACTCGATGAATAATGCGTCCGACCATCGATACCGCAAAAAACCTTAGCTGATGAAACTGCCGATGGATAGACCTTGGCATCGTCGTTACAGTTTTGGAGGATTAGATCACTATGAGCCGACACGTTTGAAAGAAATAAGCAAACAAACTACCGATGAGCTAGATGTTTTGACCACGGAAGTGTCGATAATATAGTTGGGAGGAGGTCTGATTGGGCTAAAGGAGATTTGGGTTCTCAACAGAACTTCTTAGCAATTTTTCAAGTAGTTTTCAATTGTCTTTCAATAGGATTTCAGCAGATTATTAGGGGTCATAGCGCTAAAAAGGGAGAGAAGAAATTTTGTGTTTTAAGCAAAAAAAAAATTGTTGTTTTATGA
The DNA here is from genome assembly GCA_001517045.1 of Pseudotsuga menziesii. Taxonomy (NCBI): domain Eukaryota; kingdom Viridiplantae; phylum Streptophyta; class Pinopsida; order Pinales; family Pinaceae; genus Pseudotsuga; species Pseudotsuga menziesii. The sequence goes on from LPNX011007605.1 coordinate 25,769, forward strand.
ATTTCCAAAAGGGGAAGGCAAGTAGTTTTGAATTATATTAATGGTATGTATCTAAAATTTTGCTACTAACACATTTGTAGAATTATAGACACCTCCAAGAGCAGTACTCTAGAAATAACAGTGTGGTAAAGCAAGAGGTTATTCAGCCATGAGAACCCATGATGGATATGACGCTCAATATTCTTATGAGCATGCAGGGGATGCCATGGGAGAAAATGTCTATAATGAAAATGATGGCATAGAGTCTAATGAAAGGAGAGGAGACACCATCCAAGGTTGCACCCACCATGAGAAGATTGATTAAATCCCAGGAAGAGAAGCATCAGCTGAATGCTGCCATGTTACAGAGTTTGACAAACTTGCAGAGAAAGATAGATTCTAGACGAGGTACATCAAGACCAGAAGGCAGTCCTAGTAGCAGGGGAGAAGAACTTCCAGTGGTTCATCTGACTCTGAAGAATCCAATAGAGATATAAGTTCATTTTCCCATAAAAGGAAAAGAAGAAGACACTGTAGGGATCGCTCTCAGGATGAATTTAAGAAAGCTAAACTTCCTACCTTTGATAGTGAGATAAAGATTGGACAAGAGGCTAAAGCTTGGCTTCTTAGGATAAATAAGTACTTTCAAGAAAAGGATTATTCAGGAAACATAAAGGCAAGAGTTTCCATATTCAATCTGAATGGAAGAGCATCCATTTGGTGGGAGCACTTCAAGCAAGTAAAGAAGATTAATGAAAGGAAACTGAAGTGGAAGAAGTTCAAGAAGTATTTTAGGCAGAAATACCTCTCTGATAGGTGTTACGATGACAAGATTAAGGAGATCCATGAGCTAATATTGGGACAGTAGACTGTTACCACCTAAGTTGTACTTAGTGGTTTTTTATCAAGTGAGCCTAGTGAACCAGACAAGGATAACTTGTCCGAACTTCAGAAGACCTTTGTAAGTACTTCTGGGAAGTGTGTGTTGTACTGGATAACATGTTCATACCCTATGGGGGAATTGTAATAAATGTTCTAGCATTATAGTGTCTGTAAAAGAATCAGTCTCTTAGAGTTTATTGTCAATCCGATCATCCTAGGGTGTTTTTTCCCTTGGATATTATTGGTTGTTGAATAAACGACTGATAATTTCTGAGTTTTTCACTCCATACCTCCAAAGTTGGGGTGGTCGGCTTGGAATTTAGGCCTATTGAGGTTATTAGAGTCTATGTGTCAATGTATAAACATGCTAGACATCATGGTCGATTCATATAAACATGTCTAAGTCCCCCTAGGTCTTTTCAATTTTTCAATTTTTTAGTTTTTTTAGTGTTTCTTATTAAAAATTTAATTTTTCCAAAACTTAGGCTATTTTTTAATAGTTTAATCGAAAAAATTGATTTTGTAATAAAAATGGGCCAAATAATCAATTACAGTCATGTAGGTGCTCATTTTCAAGCTAAGAGCACCATGTAAACCCATGGACCCACTATTTCCTATTTTTTAGTGATGTTCCATCACTCAGGTCAGAAATCCCCAAAAAATCATTTATTGATTATTTTAATTAATAAATTGATGAATAATGGAGCGAGTCCAAAATCATAGATCAGTGGATTCTCAGCTGATTTGATTGAAGTCAGTCAAATCTGAACCAGATTGACTAGATCTGACAAATCCTTGACTGAAGGAGGTGATCAAATCAGACCCAGAGTTAATCTTCAGCATCTTTTATGGGGAATTTCACCCTCTCTCTCTCCTCAACATGTTTTGGCTCATCTGGATGAGTTTTGTTGGATGCTTCAGTCAACAGGTTGAGGTGTTAGTCAGATCAGCTCTTTGATTGACAATTGCACTCAATGAGACTCAGATATAGCTCAATTAAACACAGATCAGGCATTGATGGACTCTTTGTCAACATATTTGGTCTTTCTCCTTGGGATTTGTGCCCCCCCTGGGCTGGATCTCTTGGTTTTTGTATATATCCAAGCACAATAGCCTCTTCCAAGCTAGTTAGAGCTTGATTGAAGGGCTTACTATTGTAACTGTGTATTGATCATCATTTGTGAATAAAGAATATTTGGAGGCTATACCGTGTAGTGCATGTGTTTGTGTGGATTCTCAGTGTTATGCTGCTGATGTGGTAGCTGCAATTTCTTTCCAAATTCTGTGCCGCTTTTTTGTTCTAGATTCGAGGATTCAGTTGAATCAAGTAAGGTTCTAAACTAGGAAAGTTATATTGCTTGATCTTGTTTATCCATATGATGTATTCTCAAGAATTTCAGTTACATGCTCAAATAAGATTATTTTTGCATGATCTTTCATTTTTGTTGCTTTATACATCTATATCCATATCTCACGAGGTGTTATGCAGGCTTGTGTTATCTAGTTGCAGGTTCCTGATTGGATGAAGGTTTGGATCAAGATTGATGTCATTCCTTATCCAATAAGCTCAAGACTCTATCCCTCAGTGCTCCACAAAAGGGCCTCCTTTCAGCTTGCTCCATTCAAGCAACGAGTCGACCTTCTCTCCTCTTCTTCTCATTTCTTAAAAAATTCAATCTTTCAGTTACCTGTCTCTCCCTCTTATGATCAGATCTAGTTCTAGGAATTGAATATGCATTATTAGAACTATTTCATAAGAGTCTTTCTACTTAGATCTGTAGTTTCATAAAGAATATCATTTCATAAAGATAGATCTAGGTGTAGGAATTGCCCTTTTTGCAAGTAGCTTAATCATATATCTAAAACTTGCTCATAAGGTATTTTATTTTCTCGTTCTTTAAAGATTTAAATTCTGAAATAAAAGTGCACATCTTATTGGCTGCCCAAACAACAATCCAATATCCCAAGGAAAGCTTGCTTTGGGCATATTTGAAAGTGTAGTAACCCAAAAAACTTTAAAAGTGTGTTTGGGCATATTTGATTTTGATTGCTCGCTATGTTTTTATCAGGTCCAACAAAAAATAGGATCAAACTCTACCAAATTTCCAACTCTTGGACGAATCGGAGCTTCCCAGGAGCTTCCCCCACCACCTTGTTTAATTCTAGCTTGTTACAAGCTTGTTGTAAGCCTTTGGATCCAAGATAACAAGGACCAAAGTGCATCAATTTTAATTTTATTATATTGTAAATCACTGCTAATAAAAAGAAAAGGTCCTTTCGAATAGGCTCTTTCAAGCCTATTCACCATCCCCCCTGCGGGGATTTGCGTCGGTATCATTTTTTTACCTTTTGCTCATATCTTTTCAAACTAGTGTAGCTCTAATCTGGAGGATAGTATACTTTGATTCAGTATCAATTTTATTTTCCATATTTGATATTTCAAAGTAATCTTAATACTTACCCCACGACTTCTCGATTGACCCGAAAGGGGAAAGAGATGCGTGGTAGGACTAATTAGAAAACTAGAATTGTGTATCTGTTTTCTTTTCTATCATTTGTTTTTAAGCTATTATAAAAGTAACCCCTCCTTGATAATATCCACTTGGATCAAAAGAGGTTCTTGAAGGGTTTTCTTTTTAACAAGGACACCCATTTTTAAAATTTACTAAAATTGACAAGACTCCGGTGTGTATGCTCTACACTTGGCTTCGGTTTGTCTGATCATTCAAGCTGTATCAAAAGCACTTGAGTGACTAGTATAATTAGGACTCACTCTCCCAAATTGACAAACCATTAGGTGAAAATCCAACACCTAGATCAAACCATCATGGTGGCAAAATACCCAAAGGAAGCGGGAACTTTTGAAAAGTGACCTCGGGGCATCGATCTCTATCACACCCTAACGGGTGCATTATGAACAATATCCCCAAAGACTCCATTCAGCCCACATATTCCTTGTGGGTAGCCGTGAAGGTTTAGTTTTGGACATACTCCAAGTACTCTCAGGTATATCTGGAGTCCACCCCTTCGCCTAATTTTAATCAACTCACACCTCAAATTTAACTTAAAATGTACCAAGAGGCAATTGCAAAAAATTCACTCCAAGCACATGCAAGTACATTGATTTTATTTTTTGACTCCATTCTAAGGAACTAGTTATTTTCTTGCTTTATATATATATTGTGTCTTAGCATTTTGCTTTCGTGTGTTCATTTTTGTATCTTGTCATCTTTGATTGTCTATAGTTAAATTTCAAAATCCTAAGTAACTCATTCAGTTTAACATCACCATACTAAGTAATTATCCTTTGAAACTTAATAGGGTCTACCCCCCTTGGCTTCGTTAGAAGTTGAGCCTAAACGGAGGAGTCAAGAACAAGGTGACAGCCTTGACTCGAAACTTTCCCCCAAGGACACACTTAGTGGCTTGAATATTTCTGCCACGTGACCCATGTTTTTTGAGAGGTGGCAACATCTTTTGGCACCGTTGCCAGGGATAAATATTTTTATTCCTGAGTACGAATTTTTTTTTCTTCCTTTGTTTGATGAATGCTTAGAGTAGATCTTTAATTTTCATCTGGCGACTCCAATGACTTTTTTCCAGTTTTTATTTTTACAAAGAAACGTAAAAAATAATTTTTGTGAAAAGATTTATAAATGCTTTTTTTTCACATGGTGACTCCATTCAAGGGACAAAACCCTGCTTTCTCATATATTTGTTGAGACTTGTCGTGTGTAGATGAGCTCATACGACATAGTAAAACCTTAAAATGCTTATTGCGCCGAGAGGCGCTCTACAGCCCAGTATGGGGGAGATCTTGTCACGTGATGTAACGTTACTAACATGTCGGCAAAAAATAATAGTGAAAGTGAATATTATGGGGGAGATCTTGTCACGTGATGTAACGTTACTAACATGTCAGCAAAAATTAATAGTGAAAGCGAATATTATGGGGGAGATCTTGTCACGTGATGTAACTAACATGTCGACAAAAAATAATAGTGAAAGCGAATATTATGGGAGCAATCTTGTAACGTGATGTAAGATTTATTACCGTTGTAACATGTCATAGTGAATATTATGGAAGAGATTTTGTTACACAAAATAAAAAATAATATCACTTTCATAATAAATAATATATCACTTTCATAATGTTATTTTCAAATTAAATGAAATTGATGGTGGCCCAGCGTTCTTCATGACTCTAGACTCGGTCAAGAATGGCCACCAACCAATTTTTGGACGTGCAGGGTGGCAATGCCTCTCCTGCATTATGGATTCTCCTATTGTTATTACACTCAAATTGACCGGTGAAACCTTCACGCAGTGCTTTCCTAATAATTCACGATTCACAGACGATTATGCTTTGTACACGACTAATCCTATTTTCAATATTTCATCTGCAAAGGATGAATATAAAGTGCAATCCATCAATTATCATATAAATAAAATTCAAAAGAGTTGAGAGTAGGTAGGAACTTGCAGTTTGGATTCAACAAAAAGGTTATGGCCATAGCAGATCCCAATCTCAAGAGACGTTTGGCCTATAGATGGCAGTTTGTTACTTCAGGTTTATAACACAAACCTAAAAAACGACAGTTTCTGTTTCCAGGAAAGAGAGGATCAATCGGAAGTCTTTTCCGTGTACTAATGTTGTATAAATTGAAAGCAACTGTACGTGGTCTTAGATGTGTAGCAATGCAGAGCCAATCCCCTATTGCACAACATACCAATGGAGAATAACATTTGAGAGGAGCCACAAATTCCGAGTCGCTACTCGGAGGCATCTGTTGAAGCTCGGTCCATGCATTGCTATCACTGCCCAAGCAGTCTTGCAATTCCCAGATGAGTAAATTTTCAACAGCTTATTAAGCATGTTTACAACTTTTCCAACCATCATTAGGCGCCCATTGCTCTCTGCAAGAGACGGAGTTGAAATAGAGCATGGCATGGCTGCATCAAGTTCAGTCCAAATCCCATTTTCTGGATCAAATGTAACAACTCCATATGGCATCTCTATGATACAGTAGAACACACCATTGCCCCACACTCCCGGATCGGACCCAAATTTGCATGAGGCAGGGGGTCGCCTGCCATTTTTCAGTATCCAGCACTATAATCATAAATCTCCGTACAAAGCGTATACACTCTCGAGTTCATGAAAGCAGCTGACATAATGTTATTCTCTTCTCCAGCTACAATAAGTTTAAAGGACCGGGCATCGTTGGCGAGACACATGGTTGCTTTGTGTATGAGCTCAACTCTAAAAGTGGGAGGCAGTTGCCTCACTGTCTTCCTAATCGGATTGCAGATTGATAATATATTGCAGTGTGCAACAAGATTCCTCAGACATAAAATGCTTCCAGCTGCTGCAGTAATAATAGACGTGCAAGGGATTGCAGGATTGGGTATCTTGTACCAGCGCTCCATTTCGAAGTCAAAGGCGCATGAGAATTGACCTGTTGTGCAGAGGAAGAACCATGCAGATTTCTTCCGATATCTGTTCCTCCAATAGGTATATGATAGGAGCATAGATTTCCATTTTGTGCATACACTGCGAAACTGCATTGTGCAGGAAACCAAATCAAGATCCTTTCAATCATTTCTTCGGGAAGCCCACTCCATAGGTTCTCTTCCTCTAATTACAGGCAGGCTGCAGGTATAATCTGCTTCTCGCTTTTCATGGGTTTGCACTAACTATTTTCAGATTGCACTGCACCTTTACCATTAGCAATGAAAACCGAGCAATAAATATATCCAGAAAACATTAACCATAGGCAATATTATGCAAGAGGTCAGACTAGTGTTGTCAATCGTTTGGCTAAAAACTAAAATGAGTATTACATGGAAAACAAGATGTGTAGACAGAATTCTGTATTATGAAACTGAAACTCAAAAGCCAGCAAATACTACATGAATGGTTGTGATGAAAATGGCTCAAACCATTGGATTTACATGACAATAATAATCCCACGACATGGAGTTGAACTAAAATGCATTCAAAGAAACCATGGATTTAAACACATACAATCACACTGCAAAACAAATTAAAACAATCCCCTTGAGAGCTAAAACCTTCCAAATGCATGGAAGAATCCCAAGCATTAAAAATTTCATGGAATAATGGAAGGCAGAATTCGAAAAT
>LPNX011007605.1:33076-107286 GCA_001517045.1 Pseudotsuga menziesii
TGTGCAAGGACTCCTAAACAACCCATGATTGTAGGAGGGCCTTGCATATGGTTATAAAACCATGTGTGGAGAAATGATGCAATTTTTTTCCTAACAAAATAAAAAATAATAAAAAATATTATATTTCGGCCATAAATAATATTAAATATTAATAATAAAAATATTATATGTGGACCTTAAATAAAATGATGTGTCTTTTGGTTTGAATCAAATCAATGGATACCTAAGAAGAGATTTGCACCTTGATAGATTTGATCCATCTCGGCGCTTGATAGAGCCTAGGATGTGGATCTACGCTGGTTATTCCATAGCTCCGCTTCAGTACAAAATACATGGTTGATATATACTACTGATAGGCCATTATGGATGATGAAGATTATGGTGCTCTAATTTCTAGTGCATATCCTTCCATCGATTTCTAGGGCATCCCGGATTTTCCTAACTTTGAACCATATCTCCAGGATGAAAGATATTCCTAGGCTCTGACTTTTTATAGAAATGGTGATTCAGTTGTTTGTCACATCATATTTGTTTTTGCATTTGTGACAAAACTCAACATACTTCATAGGGATAATGTGATGCGAATCTTTTCTCATTCTTTGAAAAATAAGGCTTGGACATGGCTTTGTGGTCTTCCTGATAAATGCATTACCTCCCATGGAGATTTGTGTGCCATGTTTTTTGAGAGGTGGCATGATGGTGAGGGAGATATGATGATGGTTGTAGAAAGGACCCTCACCTACCTAAATTAGATAAAGGAGCCCATGACTTCCATTGTAGATGAGGACACTCGGGATGATCCTATTGAAGAGCTTCAGGAGGAGCCCATGATTGAAAACATTGTTGAAGACTCTCCTCATGTCACCATAGCTGAAAACATTGAATATTTGAGGTATTCTAAGGTGTGTAGCAATGCTAATATTTTTCCAGAAATCCATTTAGAGGAACCAATTGAGCAACACATCCTAAGTGATCCCATTGAGTATGTTCAAAACGTTTCTTGGATTGAAGATAATATTGAAGATCCTCTTCATGATATCATAACAGAAGCCTATAAAGAAACTTATGATAAGATCACTATGGTGTGTGGTGACACTAGACCTTGTCCTCCACATGTTGATGAAGGTTTGGAAAGTTTATTGCCTTGTAACATTTTATCTGAAGAAGATTGTTATGAATACATGGAAGACCTGGATAGGCATGAGCATGATGCCATGGATGAAGATTCCCCCACATATGACATGGATGGGAGTGATGACTATTGGAATTTCATAGATAATCCAACTTGCGAAAATATTATGGAGAATCCCATCCATGATATGTCCAACAATGGGAGTGTCTATTCAAAAATTTGTTGTAGTCCAATCTACGATACATCCATAGAGGGGAGCAGGGATTTGGATGCCTAGGAAAACCTTATTATGGAAGAGGAGCATTCAGAATTTTCACGTGATAATTTAGATTCATATCATGCAGAGCATCACAAGGGTATCAGTAATGAAGACATTGAGAAACAGTATTGTGAAAAGTTAGACGTGATGCAGTCAGTGGAATATCAGTCTCAGCCATCTTTTTCACATATAGAGGTTCCTTATGATTTGGAGCTACTTGGGGCTTGTGCAACGAGTTATCATTTGATAAGCCCCCATGATCAGTATGATGATGTAGTCAGTCTACCTCATCGTTTTGATTGGTATATCGGTCCTATCTAGTCATGGATAGAAGTAGCCTGCATGAGCACATCCAAGTTGGGGAAGAATTTTTATGACATTATTCATGCCTATGATCTCCCATCCATCCCGCCCATTCTGAATCATCACGCAGGTTTGCAATTTTTGAATAAGGTATCCTTACTTTGGCTGGTAACCAAAGACAAGGAAAAAAAAATTATGTTGATAAAATGCTTAGGTGGTTACATTGGATTTCTGATTACACTTAACCCTTTTTATATCATGCTTAGAGTAGGAAAATAAGCTCCTTGAAAGAGAGCATTTACTTTCTACATTTCTATTTTATACTTAGCTATAATAAAACTTTGCTTCTTTTAGTTAGTTACATTTATGTTGTTTAAATAAATCAGCTTAATGGTTCATTTGGTTTTTTATAAAACTTGTGCTACTGAGGTTTTCTTGTCAAGTTGAGATGTTTTTACAGGGTATATAAACCAGAGATTCTGGTGTCCTCATATCCTCTCCTTGCCTCAAAGACCAGATCGAGCACACGTCCCATAGTTGGAGCCAGAATGTTACCACCTAAGTTATACTTAGTGTTTTTTTATCAAGTGAGCCTAGTGAACCGGACAAGGATAACTTGTTCGGACTTCAGAAGACCTTTGTAAGTACTTCTGGGAAGTGTGTGTTGTACTATATCACATGTTCATACCCCATGGGGGAATTGTAATAAATGTTCTAGCATGATAGTTTCCGTAAAAGAATCGGTCTCTTAGACTTTATTTGTCAATCCGATCAGCCTAGGGGGTTTTTTCCCTTGGTTATTATTGGTTGTTGAATAAACGACTGATAATTTCTGAGTTTTTCACTCCATACCTCCAAAGTTGGGGTGGTCGGCTTGGAATTTAGGCCTATCGAGGTTATTAGAGTCTATGTGTCAGTGTATAAACATGCTAGACATCATGGTCGAGTCATATGAACATGTCTAAGTCCCCCTAGATTTTTTCAAATTTTCAATTTTTTAGTTTTTTCAGTGTTTTTTATTAAAAATTTAATTTTTCCAAAACGTAGGCTATTTTTTAATAGTTTAATTGAAAAAATTGATTTTGTTAAAAAAGTGGGCCAAATAATCAGTTTCAGTCATGTAGGTGCTCATTTTCAAGCTAAGAGCACCATGTAAACCCATGGACCCACTATTTCCTAGTTTTGAGTGATTTTCCATCACTCAGGTCAGAAATCCCCCAAAAATCATTTATTGATTATTTTAATTAATAAATTGATGAATAATGGAGCAAATCCAAAATCATAGATTAGTGGATTCTCAGCCGATTTGATTGAAATCAGTCAGATCTGAACTAGATTGACTGGATCTGACAAATCCTTGACTGAAGGAGGTGATCAAATCAGATCCAGAGTTGATCTTCAGCATCCTTTATGGGGAATTTTTCCCTCCCTCTCTCCTCAACACGTTTTGGCTCATCTGGATGAGTTTTGGTGGATGCTTCAGTCAACAGGTTGAGGTGTCAGTTAGATAATCTCTCTGATTGACAATTGCACTTAGTGAGACTCAAATCTGGCTCAGTTAGGCACAGATCAGGTATTGATGGACTCTCCATCAACATATTTGGTCTATCTCCTTGGGATTTGCGCCCCCATTGGGCCGGATCTCCTGGTTTTTGTATATATACAAGCACAACAACCTCTTCCAAGCTAGTTAGAGATGGATTCAAGGGATTGCTATTGTAATTGTGTATTGATCATCATTTGTGAATAAAGAAGCTTTGGATGCTATACCGTGTAGTGCATGTGTTTGTGTGGATTCTCAGTGTTATGATACTGATGTGGTAGCTGCAATTTCTTTCCAAATTCTGTGCCGCTTTTGTGTTCTGGCTTCAAGGATTTGGTTGAATCAAGTAAGGGTGTAAACTAGGCAAGTTAGATTGCTTGATATTGTTTATCTATAGAAATTCAGGCCTGCAATAGATTGATTTCACTCACAACAATTATCCATTGATCATGCAAAATTGCTAACAATGGAGACTGAATATGGAGCTGTAACACAAAATTATATTAACTGAGTGTACAATAGCCAACCCTGTAATAACATAGGTTGCTGAATATATAGAATACATCAAGAGATCGAATGCATAAGGAGGCATCCAAAACTAGCATAAAGCAGGCTTACCCAAAATAGGCAAATCCCCCATAGGTGTAAAAAGCTGATCCCAAATCTGTCATGAGGCTCACGAATTAGCAAGGGCGCATGGGCAAGATAATGAGTGGTGGAATGGTAGCTCATACATGCTTTTGCATGGAGGAAAGAGTGGAGGAGGAAGAGGCAACAAAGCTAGTTCACCTCACCTAGTATTGCTTTCCTATGTGCCTTAAAACACTGAAAAAGCAGGCAGTAAAGCAGAAAAAGCAGATAGGCGCCTAGGAGGCCAGGAATAAAGCAGATTTGATTCCTAAGGCTTTCCCAAGTGCTACATGAGTCAAATATGGCAATTTTTACCTCTATGGATAGGCAATTAGCAACTTGCACATGGTGGGACTCATGGACTAGGCAAATAAGACAAAAATAAATGAATTAGTGTCTAAGTGGGTAATACTATGGGTTGAATATTCTAACACCCCCCCTTAAGCCTGACTTTATGAGTAATAAATCAAAAATATAGGGCCTAGCAACAAGGCTTAGTCACCCTTTTACATACTGCAAGTCCATATGAAACAAGGAAAGAGGCAAAACCAAATTGGGAAAATCCTCCCTTAAACATGGATTGTAAAACAAAATTGTAGAATCTTGTCTCCACTCATGCTTTGACAGCATGATCAGCAATCCCCAACAATGATTTGAGATTGCTGAAGGTCTTCTCACAAAATGATTTGGTGAAGATATCAGCTACTTGTTCTGAAGATGAACAGAAGAGTAGGTGAATGGTGCCATCATGCACAAGGTCTCTGATGTAGTGCATGTGAATCTCAATGTGTCTGGTTCTCTGCTTCTGAACTGGATCCTTGCAGATTCGAATGTTACTCTGGTTATCACAGTAGATGGTAGTTGAGTACTCAGATTTGAAACCACACTCTCCAAGTAAACCCTGCAACCATAAACATTGAGTTGCTGCATTGACAACTCCTCTGTACTCAGCTTCTGTAGATGAGAGTGCAATGGCACTCTGTTTCTTGCTTAACCAGTTGATTGGCCCTTCTGCAAGCATGAACACATAACCTGAAGTGGACTTTCTATCTGTGCTATCACCTACCCAATCATTGTCAGTAAATCCAACCAAATCAAGGTCAGAATTGGCTTTGTAGAAGATCCCATGTGTCCTTGTTCCCTGAACAAAGCTAAGGATCCTCTTGGCTGCTTTCCAATGGATCTCATGAGGCTGTTCCATGAATCTAGAAGCCACACTTACTGCATAACAAAGATCAGGTCGAGTATGTGTCAGATACAATAAACATCCAATCAATTGTCTATACAGTGTATTGTTTACCATCGGTGGAGAATCATCTTCCTCCAGCTTCACTCCTGAAAGGAAAGGAGTTTTGCTTGCCTTGCAATCTTGCATTCTGAATTTGATCAGCAAATCCAATGCATATTTGGACTGGTGCACCTTGATTCCAGCTTTGGTTTGAGCAATCTCAAGCCCCAGAAATTGACTTAAGAGCCCCAAATATGTCATGGAGAAGGCTTGGTTCATAGCTCCTTTTAGGGAAGCAATCTCAGCCTGTGAGCTTCCTGTAATGAGGAGGTCATCAACATATAACACAATGATCATTAATGGACCATTAAATAACTTCAAATATACATTCGGATCTGATTTTCACTGAACAAAATTCAAAGATAGCAAGAAGCTATCTATCTTGGCATACCAAGCCCTGGGGGCTTGCTTTAGCCCATACAATGTCTTTCTCAACCTGCACACAAGAGAATGGTCAGTAGAAAAACCTTGGGGATGCTGCATGCATATCTCCTCTATGAGATCTCCATTTAGGAAGGCACACTTTACATCCATGTGATGTACCTCCCATTGCCTTGAGGCTGCAATGGCTAGAGCTAGCCTGATGGAATCCATCTTTGCAACTGGGGAAAAGGTCTCATTGGAATCAATGCCTTGAACCTGTGAGTAGCCTTTAGCTACCAATATAGCCTTGTACTTCAGTGGTGAACCATCAGCAGCAAACTTGGTCTTATAGACCCACTTACACTGGACTAACTTTCTTCCTGGAGGAAGATCCACTAGCTCCCATGTGTTGCTCTTCTGTAGCGAGTTGAACTCCTCTTTCATGGAAGCTTGCCATCTTGGATCTCTTGCTGCTTCTTCATATTTTTTAGGATCAGACTCCACCATCAAATAGCATTTTTCAGCAAACATAGGGTCCTTCATGCACAGACCACTCTCAAATTGTGATCTTGTCCTCCTTGGGTCATTGGGATCCCCAGCTAGCTCACCTGCTGCATGTAGTGTCTTGGCTGCCCATTTAGGCCTTGTGGGGATTTTGGGTCTGCAATAAACTCATCTCCATCAGAAAAATCAGAATTAGCATGTTCAACAAACTCTTTACTTACTTCTTGAGGTTCAGGTGGTGAAGAGGCTTCACCGACTTCCACTGTTGTAAGGGGTTCTTCTTCCAACTGAACACACCTTTCAATGAAGGATTTGTTTGTGCTCAAGTTTATCAACTTGTACCCTTTTGAATCTTCAGAGTATCCCACAAAAAGACACTCTTGGCTTTGGGGCTGCAAAGCCTTCCTCTTCTCTGTCGGGATTCTAGCCCAAGCCTTTGAGCCAAAAATCCTGAAATGGGTCACATCTGGCTTGTGCCCACTCCATGCTTCGAAGGGAGTCATGCCATCAAGCTGTTTGTGAGGCACCCTATTCTGGATATAGGCTGCACAGTTGATAGCTTCGTCCCAGTACTTTGGTGGCAAATTTTTGGCCTCCATCATGCATGTTGCCATCTCCTTCAGTGATCTGTTCTTCCTCTCTGCAACACCATTTTGTTGTGGTGTGTAGGGGATAGAATGCTGCATCTAAATACCTGCATCTTCACAATAGTTAATAAACTCATACTTGACATACTCACCACCATTGTCAAATCTAAGAGCCTTGAGTTTCCTTCCACACTGGTTTTCAACCAAAGCCTTAAAGACTTTGAATAGGCCAAAAACTTCTGACTTGTGTTTCATGAAGTGAACCCAACAATACCTGGAAAAGTCATCAATAAAGGTCAATGCATATTTGGCCTGACTCATGGACATATGAGGGAATGGGCCAGCAACATCACTGTGAATCAGCTCGAGAGGTGCAGAGGTTCTCTCATGACTAGCTTTCTCAAATTTGTGCTCTGGGTGTTTTCCTAGGATACAACCTTGGCAGACTCCTTTGGAAAATTTTATCTTGGGAAACCCTATGACCATTTCTTTCTCACTTAGATCAGACAGATACTTGTAGTTTAGATGGCCAAATCTTTCATGCCATAGCTTGCTAGCTTCATTAGCATGGATAAGAAGAGCAGAGGGGTTTGAGTAAGGTAGGAAGTGTGAAAACATGTATACCATTTGAGCATGATTCGCTACTCCTTTTGCAATGACTCTACCAGTTGAGATTTCTGTGATCTCAACATCATCAGGGGAGAATATGACTTGCTTAGGAGACCCAGTGTGGGTCATCTGGTACACTGACAGAAGGTTGGAGGCGAGACCAGGAACATACAGTACATTGTTGAACTGACCATGATCAAGATATATTCTTCCTTTTCCTAAACTTTCAGTGAGAGAGTCATCTCCCAGTACAATAGATGGTCCTTTCGACTTGTCCAGTGAGGAGAAGGCCTCCTTAGTCAAAACCATGTGTCTTGAAGCTCCAGAATCAATGATAAAACTGGGTGAGCTTGATGTGCCAGCAACTAGAGCATGAACTCTCTCTCTGTCATCTGAACTTAATCCTCCTTCTCTCTTCTTTGAGCCTTCTGGAAGGGAGATGCCATTCTTCTCCAGTAGTTGAGTTAGCATGTCTATCTGCTTTTTCATACAAGAGCTTTCAGTGTGATTTCCCTTCGAACAGTATGAGCACTTGTTCATTTCACCTTTGTTTTTCTTCTTCTGGGTATTTTTCTTGGGACCTTGTTGATCCTCTGGAGATTGATTCTTGTCTCTCTTTTGCTCAGGTGGATTTTTAGCTTTCTTTTTGCTTTTTGAATCCACCCTCGAATCTCCAGCAATCAAAGCTTGATTTTTGGATGGTTTGATGGTGCCCATCATCACCAGCTTGTCCTGTTCTTGTGTGAGAGATTCCATGAAATATGCAAGGCTAGGCATCTTCCAGGTTTGAGCTGTGAGTTTTGTGGCATATAAGGTCAAAACAAAGACTGAGTAGTTAGGTCCTAGCTTCGAGAGGATGGCCAACATGAGCTGATCATATTTCTTTTCGATACCACACTGCTTCAGCTGCAAAACTAGTGCTTTGAACTTGGAGAAATATAGCTGCAGGGATTCAAAGATACTGGGACTCAGAGAAATCAGCTCATTTTCGATCTGATGTCCCCTCATCTCATCTGTCTTTCCAAAAATCTCAGACAGCTTCTCCCATACTTGATCCGGTGAAGTTAATCCATCGAGATGGAAAAGGAGGTCTCGGGAAATACTGAGACATAGGAGGCCATAGGCCTCATCTCTCCGATTGTGCCATTTGATCTTCTCTGCAGTAGTATTTGGCTCTGCTTCTGTAGCCATAGTCACCCTGTAGATGCCTTTCGCTCTCAACAAGATCTCCATCTCTTCTTTCCATTCAAAATATTTGAAGGGAGTCAAGATAGTTTTCTATGAATCCATAGCTTCAGAAAATCTGTCCCGGCTATCAGTAGAAGGCTCCCAGTCTTGATGTCGAACCTGCAAAACAATTTTTGAAGGAGAGTAACAACCTACAATGGCTCTGATACCATGTATAAATTCAGGCCTGCAATAGATTGATTTCACTCACAACAATTATCAATTGATCATGCAAAATTGCTAACAATGGAGACTGAATATGGAGCTGTAACACAAAATTATATTAACTGAGTGTACAATAGCCAACCCTATAATAACATAGGTTTCTGAATATATATAATACATCAAGAGATCGAATGCATAAGGAGGCATCCAAAACTAGCATAAAGCAGGCTTAGCCAAAATAGGCAAATCCCCCATAGGTGTAAAAAGCTGATCCCAAATATGTCATGAGGCTCACGAATTGGAAAGGGTGCATGGGAAAGATAATGAGTGGTGGAATGGCAGCTCATACATGCTTTTGCATGGAGGAAAGAGTGGAGGAGGAAGAGGCAACAAAGCTAGTTCACCTCACCTAGTCTTGCTTTCATATGTGCCTTAAAACACTGAAAAAGCAGGCAGTAAAGCAGAAAAAGCAGATAGGCGTCTAGGAGGCCAGGAATAAAGTAGATTTGATTCCTAAGGCTTTCCCAAGTGCTACATCAGTCAAATATGGCAAGTTTTACCTCTATGGATAGGCAATTAGCAACTTGCACATGGTGGGACTCATGGACTAGGTAAATAAGACAAAAATAAATGAATTAATGTCTAAGTGGGTAATACTATGGGTTGAATATTCTAACATTATCCATATGATGTATGCTCAATAATTTCAGTTACATTCTTAAATAATATTATTTTTGCATGATCTTTCATTTTTGTTGCTTTATACATCTATATCCAGATCTCACGAGGTGTTGTGCAGGATTGTTTTATCTAGTTGCAGGTTCCTGATTGGATGAAGGTGTGGATCAAGATTGATGCCATTTCTTATCCAATATGCTCAAGACTATGTCCCTCAACGCTCCACAAAAGGGCCTCCTTTCATCTTTCTCCATTCAAGCAACGAGCCGACCTTCTCTCCTCTTCTTCTCATTTCTTAAAAAAATTAGTCTTTCGGTTACTTTTCTCTCCCTCTTATGATCAGATCTAGTTCTAGGAATTGAATATACATTATTAAATCTATTTCATAAGAGTCTTGCTGCTTAGATACGTAGTTTCATAAATAATATCATTTCATAAAGATAGATCTAGGTGTAGGAATTGCCCTTTTTGCAAGTAGCTTAATCATAGATCTAAAACTTGCTCATAAGGTAGTTTCTTTTCTCATTCTTTAAAGATTTAAATTCTGCAATAAAAGTGCACATCTTATTGGCTGCCCAAACAGCAATCCAAGATCCCAAAAAAATCTTGCTTTCCTTGGTTCCTTTTTGCAAAACTAGATTACCCCAATTTGACAAACTTTTACTTAAATTTTTTTTCGATAACTAGTGTAGTAACCCAAAACACTTTCAAAGTGTGTTTGGGCATATTTGATTCTGATTGCTTGCTGTTTTTTTATCAGTTCCAACAAAAGAGAGGAGGAAACTCTGCCAAATTTCCAACTCTTGGATGAATCAGAGCTTCCCGGGAGCGTGCCGGGAGCTTCCCCCACCACCTTGTTTAATTCTAGCTTGTTACAAGCTTGTTGTAAGCCTTTGGATCCGATATAACAAGGACCAAAGTACATCAATTTTAATTTTTTGATATTTTAAATCACTTCTAATAAAAGGAAAAGGTCCTTTCGAATAGGCTCTTTCGAGCCTATTCACCATCCCCCCTGAGGGGATTTGCGTCGGTATCATTTTTTTACCTTTTGCTCATATCTTTTCAAACTAGCATAGCTCTAATATGCAGGATAGTATACTTTGATTCAGTATAAATTTTATTTTCCATATTTGATATTTCAAAGTAATCTTAATACTTACCCCACGACTTCCCGATTGACCCGAAAGGGGAAAGAGATGCGTGGTAGGACTAATTAGAAAAGTGGAATTGTGTATCTATTTTTTTTTCTATCATTTGTTTTTCAGATATTATAAAATAACCCCTCCTTGATTCCCTGATTAAGATCCACTTGGATCGAAAGAGGTTCCTGGAGGGTTTTCTTTTTAACAAGAACACCCAATTTTAAAATTTACTAAAATTGACAAGACTCCGGTGTGTATGCTTTGCACTTGGATACGGTTCGTCTGATCAGTCAAGTTGTGTCAAAAGCACTTGAGTGACTAGTATAATTAGGAATCACTCTCCCAAATTGACAAACCATCAGGTGAAAATCTAACACCTAGATCAAACCATCACGGTGGCAAAATACCCAAAGAAAGCAAAAACTTCTGAAAAGTGACCTCGGGGCGTCGATCTCTGTCACACCCTAACGGGTGCGTTATGAAAAATAGCCTCAGAGACTCCATTCAGCCCACATGTTCCTTGCAAGTATTCGTGAAGGTTTAGTTTTGGACATACTCTAAGTACTCTCAGGTATATCTGGAGTTCACCCCTTCTCCTAATTTTAATCAACTCACACCTCAAATTTAACTTAAAACGTACCAAGGGGAAATTGCAAAACATTCACTCCAAGCACATGCAAGTACATTGATTTTATTTTTTGACTCCATTCTAAGGCACTGGTTATTTTCTTGATTTATATATATATTGTGTCTCAGCATTGTGCTTTCGTGTGTTCATTTTTGTATCTTGTCATCTTTGATTGTCTATAGTCAAATTTCAAACTCCTAAGTAACTCATTCAGTTTAACATCACCATACTAAGTAATTATCCTTAGTAACTTAATAGGGTCTACCCCCCTTGGCTTCGTTAGGAGTTGAGCCTAAATGGAGGAGTCAAGAACAAGGTGACAGCCTTGACTCGAGACTTACCGCCAAGGACACAGCGAGTGGCTTGAAGATTTCTGCCACGTGACCCATGTTTTTTGAGAGGTGGCATCATAGACCATAGATGAATATGTAAATAATTTTTTGGAATTGTTGAGGTATGTTCGGTACATTAGAGATGAAAAAGTGAAGGTACAGCGGTTTCTGAGTGGATTGCCTCAAGCTTACAAAGACATGATTGAGTTTTATGAACCTAGAACTCTTGAAGAAGCAATAAGGAAGGCTAAGTATTTCTATGAGCAAAGCAAAGGTAAACTTGATTACCATAAGGCATGGAAGGACAAGAAAAATGAAAAGTTTGATCAAAGAAAGAAAGATTTCAAACCTTCTAGATTCAGGAATCAGTAGAAGTAGCCACCCCAAGCTATGAGTAAAACATTTGGAGTGATAGGTGGAAAGCCTAAAGATCCACCACAGAATAAAGGTCCACTCAAATGCTGGAAATGTGAAGGACCCCACTTGCGCAGATATTTTCCATTTGAGAATGAAAGTGCAAGGCCATCTTATAACATTCTCAGAAGCAGAAATAGTGGGTCAAGTAGCGAGGGCAGCCCCTAGAATTTATGCGGCACTAGAGGACCGCCAGGTAGATCACTAGTCAACTATGGTTGAAGTTGTAGGTAAGATTGTTGAACAATCTGTTTCAATTTTGATTGACCCTGATTCTACTCAGAGTTACATTACTCCTAAAGTAGTGGAGATTTTTGCTTTTAAGAAAGTAAATCATAGAAAATCTTGGTTAGTTCAGCTAGCCACTGGGACTACGAGAAAGGCCAGTGAAATAGTGGATAAATTTCCATTGGTTATGAATGGATTGATCACTTGTGTAGATCTGAATGTTCTACCGCTTGGTTCCTACGATGTCCTCATTGGAATGGATTGGTTAGAATTTCACAGAGTGAAACTTGACTGTTATAACAAGACTTTTGAATGCATGGATGAAGAAGGAATCCCAGTAGTTGTAAAAGGTATTCCAAAGGTAATTTCAGTAAAGCAGGTTTCAACAATGCAGTTGAAGAAGTTCTATAGGAAGGGTTTCCAGTTGTATGCAGCTCATAATTTGGAACCAACAAGAGATGAAACTCCTAGATTGGGGGACTATCAGGTGTTACAGGAATTCAAGGATGTTTCCTGATGAGATTCCAGGGTTTCCTCCAAAAAGGGACATTGATTTCACCATCGAACTTGTACCAGGAGCAGCTCCAGTGTCTAAGACACCCTACAGGATGAGTACACCAAAGATGCTAGAATTGAACATGCAACTGCAAGAGTTGTTGGAAAAGAAGTATATTCGACCGAGTGTGTCTCCTTGGGGAGCACCGGTTCTATTTGTAAAGAAGAAAGATGGTACACTCATGTTATGTATTGATTATAGAGAGTTGAACAAGGTTACTGTGAAGAATAAATATCCCTTGCCTAGGATTGATGACCTCTTTGATCAAATGAGAGGAGCAAAGGTATTTTCCAAGATTGAATTGAGGTCTATCATCAGGTGAGAATCAAGGACGAAGAAATTCATAAGACATCCTTCAGGACAAGGTATGGGCATTATTATTTTGTAGTGGTACCATTTGGTCTCACCAATGCACCAGCTACATTCTTGTTTATTCCAAGAATAAGGAAGAACATGAAGAGAATTTGAGATTGAAATTGCAATTGCTCAGGGAGCATCAATTGTATGCAAAACTGAGCAAGTGTGACTTCTATAGAGATAGAATTCAGTATTTGGGTCACATTATCTCAGAAGAGGGTATATTAGTAGACCCTGGAAAGATTGAAGCCATTATGAATTGGCCTACTCCAAGAAATGTGACAGATGTAAGATCTTTTAAGGGACTTGCAGGATAGTACAGGAGATTCATTAAGGGATTTTCCAAAGTTGCACATGCCATCACTTCTCTGCAAAATAAGGGGATAAAGTTTGAATGGACTTCGAAGTGTGAAGAAATATTCCAGCGGTTGAAGAATCTTCTCACCAGTGCACTAGTATTGAAAGTTGTAGATCCAGAGAAATATTTTTGTGGTATATACCGATGCATGCGGACAAGGGCTGGGAGGAGTCCTTATGTAAGATAACCACGTGATATGTTATGAGTCAAGAAAGATGAAGGATCATGAGAAGAACTATGCCACTCATGATCTTGAGCTTGCAGCCATAGTACATGCTCTCAAGATGTGGAGGTATTACTTGATGGGTAGAATATTGAGCTCAGAATAGACCATTGTGGTTTCAAGTATTTATTTGATCAGCCTACTTTGAATGCTAGGAAAGCAAGATGGCTGGAATTTTTATGTGAATTTGATTTTGAAATCAAGAACATAAAGGGAAAAGAGAATAAGGTAGCTGATGCGCTCAGCAGGAAGGTACAGGAAATGCATGTGACATCTCTTAGTATTTGCCAATCATATTTGAGGCAGCAAATTATTAATCATGTTGTTGGAGAGGAATTGTATGAGCAGGTAAAAGACAAATTGCAACAGCAAGATCTTGAGAAGAAATATGATGGATATAAATTGGAAGAAGATGGAATTCTCACTTATAAAGGCAAAATTTATATTCCAAATGTAGAAGATTTGAGGAGAGTTGTTATGGATGAAATCCATCAAACTCCGTATTCTGGTCACCTAGGGTACCATAAGACAATTGCTACAGCTAGAAAGCAGTACTTTTGGCCAGGAATGAAAAATGGCATGGCTGAATACATTTCAAGGTGCATGAAATGTCAATAGGTAAAGGTTGAGAATCAACATCCAGCAGGTTTGTTGCATCCCCATAATGGAAATGGGAAGTTATTTCCATGAATTTTATTACAGGATTGCCGATGAATTGGAGACAACATGATTCCATCATCGTTGTAGTAGACAAGCTGACAAAATAAACACATTTTATACCTGTGAAGTCTATGCATAAGACTGATGACATTACCAAGATATTCATGAAGGAGATTTTCAAATTGCATGGATTGCCAAAGGCAATAGTTTCTGATAGAGATATCAAGTTCACTTCCAATTTTTGGAAGGGATTGTTTTCAGATTTGGGTACAAAGCTAAACATCAGCACTGCATACCATCCTCAAACAGATGGGAAGACAGAGAGAGTTAGTCAGGTGCTTTAAGATATGCTTCGCATTTATGTGATGGACAAACCAACCAAGTGGGAAGATTACTTACACTTGGTAGAGTTTTCTTATAACAATGGCCAACAGGAATCCTTGGGGATGAGTTCGTATGAAGCTTTGTATGGAAGAAGGTGTAGGCCACCAGTGACTTCGGATAACCTAGTGAACAGGGTTGTGCTTGGACCAGAATTGCTCAGGAAATGGAGCAAGAGGTTGTAAAGATTAGAAAAAATCTGAAAGTATGATAGGACAGGAAGAAAAGCTATGCAGATAAGCATAGGATGAACAGAGAGTTCAGTGTTGGGGATCATGTTTACCTTAGAGTAAAAGCAAAGAATATTTCCTTGAAGCTTGGAAGTTGTGCCAAGCTATAACCTAGATATTGTGGGCCATTTGAAGTGCTTGAAAGAATAGGGCCTATTGCATATAGACTTGCATTGCCTGCTAGTACTAGAGCTCATAATTTTTTTCATGTTTCTTTGCTTAAGAAGTATGTACATGATCCTAACCATGTGATAAATTGGGATGTGATTCAGTAGGAACCCAAGGGAGAGTTCCAAATTGAGCCAATGTGCATCCTCGATAGGAAGGTCACAATGCTCTCGAACCAATCCATAGGGTAGGTAAAGGTGTAATGGAAGCACTGCGGACCTGAAGAGGCTACGTGGGAACTGGAGGATTCCATGTGGTTGGCACATCCATTTTTGTTC
The DNA here is from genome assembly GCA_001517045.1 of Pseudotsuga menziesii. Lineage (NCBI taxonomy): Eukaryota > Viridiplantae > Streptophyta > Pinopsida > Pinales > Pinaceae > Pseudotsuga > Pseudotsuga menziesii. Next base: position 48,323 of record LPNX011007605.1, read on the forward strand.
AATTCTGGGGAAAACTGAGGTGGTACCAGTGTAGCATTTTGTTCAAATTTTGTAAAGCAATGAGGACAATGCTATTGAAGGGGAAGGGGAATGTAACACCCTGGTTTTGACCTCATTTGCATTAAATATACATGATACATATATTGTAAATAATCATGGCGCAGAGCTAAAGGCAAAGGCCCCACCATCGATTTGGTTATGTTATGTTTTAGATATAAATTGTCACCGATGGTATATCGGGACATGCGGCATACATATTAAGTTGTGGAATCATGTAGCTATACATTTTTAATTAAATAACCCCAACCAACTATGTTCATTGAAACCAAATTGAGAAGCGACATGATTCCTAAGGATAAGGAGGGGGAATGTTGAACCTTGAGCCATGGGGGGGAAAGCCATGTGTCACCACTATTTTGTTCACCTTCCTTTGTCTCATCCAACCACCACCTTAGTTATTCTATTTGTCAAAACCCCAAAAATTCTGAAAGTTTTAAAATTTTTAAAATAACATATAATCTTATTAAATGCAGTCATTAACTGTTTGATTAGTATATGTTACCAGAATTGTAACTGAATGATATTTTATTATACTTAACTTTAAAGATGAGTTTTTTTTTTTGTCAGTTACTGATTGTTTTCTGTTTGCCACCATAAGGGGGATTGCCATGACAGGCTAGGCTTACTTAGGTTCTGAGCTAATGCAGCAGTTTTTCTTTCTCTTACAGATATACAGGTAATGTTCGGGTCGCTGCTAACAAATATTTAAAGTATTAGATAACAATTTGTTGTATAGTCATTGAGTAAACGTATAAGCATGCTAGCCAGGTTTATCAAGCCTTTAAAGGTAGAGCTCTTCCTATAATCTCCTTAAGATCTTACTGATAGAAGGTTGGAAATTACTAGAGAATAAGAAAGCTATTTTCCTTTATAATAATAAAATTAAGTATCCCTATGGAGTACTGGTCCACTGATGAGTTTACTGTAATGCAATGTAGAAGAAAACTAATATTTCTTATCTAGCACAGTAAATATAACTGGGTTACCATAGTCATACCCATTTTTTACTCATCCGTTGTTACTGCATCATGCCCAGTTTAAATTTAGAATATGTTTTGATTTACAACTACAATTGTAAAGGATTTGGAGTTAATAATATCGATATATATATATACTTTTCTTACTTCCAACAATTACCAGGTTTACTGTCTGATATGCATTGATTGGAAAGCTACTTCTATTTCCATGATTGGCAATTGAATAAAATATATAAGCACCTTTAGAATTAGTCCTAGATTATCATGATTAAACTCATTTATGATTTTTCAGACTATACTACCAACAAGAATGGTTATAATAATTTACATAAACTACCTAACATACTCTCACTTACGCAATCCTTGTAAATCTTTGAGCATGAAGGATAACAAAAGTCTAATTTTTATCATAAGGAATCTAAGACTATTAAGAGATTGTTATTCTATTGGTAATAACAAGTAAAATGGACTAGAGTAACTTTACTCCAAATTTGTGGGTTATATAGCTTGAATTCTACAAGTTAAAGTCATATAAAGAGAGAATGACAAGTCTTTTACCATCTATGCAAAGCTATAGCAATTGGCGTTATAGTAGTAGAATTGTAAACAACTATACCTAACATCACTCCATTATCTTATAGACTTAAAAGAAATGATACATCTCTTGTTTTCACTTGAGACTAGGGTAAATGGCAATATAGTGGTAAGTTTTATGAACAATTTAAAACTTAACATTATGCCCATATCCTTATAACTTTTATAACTAAAATCAAATCCTCTATGTCTAAAATACTTCAAGACTTAATCTTGAACGATATTTATAATACATGGTTTTAATATCTATAAGGAAAAGTTTTAATATTTACTATGCAAGGTTTAATAGCATTGTTCTAACATTGTGGTTATAAAATGTATGGCAGGTAAAACTATGGTATAACGACCATAAGGGATATCCATGCTATGACTTTGTTTGGAAAAACAATCAATGGGAATCTTGTCATAGGACATTAGAACTTCGACCCACTTGTATGCAATATATTAAAACGCGACGTGGTCATTCCAGAGCCATGCATTGGTGTTATAAATTCGTTGACTCAACCCTAATTTTCGATTTCTCCCTCGTCTTTGGGCTTGGTCGCTTTGTGAACCCTCCTGGTCCAATTTTTGCTGTTTGCACTGTTTGATAGCCGCTTCTATGCTGCTTCAGTCCTTCGTGCTCGTCTACTGCATTGTGTGGGAGTCAGTAGTTTGTTGTTGGCGGCCATATGGTTGTTGAAAAACCTATGGTTTTTCCCTTCGACACCATTGTCGACCCTGTCACGGCGTGAGTGTATATTTCAACTTGATACTGTCCATGTTTCCATTGTGGAAGGTATCCTTTGCTTCTGCCAGCTCGTTCTTCTCGGTGACAAAGGAAGGGTTTACAATTCCTCTGCTCGTAGTTATTAGGCTGTTTACGGTGGCTGCACTTCTTTCAAACTCGCCGGTAAGTTACAGTTTATTCCTTCGTCTTTCCAGTTCAAGAAAATAGTTTAACCATTTGAAAAAAAATAAAGTTTTAACTAAAACTGTTCTTTCGCTGCAGGATTTGGCTCCTCTTAAGGCATGGATGGCACAAACTTCAGCGGTTAGCTTTACCTGGTAAGCCTGGTTTTCACCATGGAGTTCCCTCCTTGCTGGTTTGTTAGGACGGTTAAGGTTTTGAATTTGAGTGATGCGACTTTGTGGTTACCTCAGCTCTGTTCGGTCTTTTAACTGCATGTTAAAATGAATTCTTACCAGGTTTAATCCTGTGTTGTAAATGGATGTTACGGCTTCGGTCGATGTTGTAATCATTCGCCTTTCTTCTGTATTTAAGATTTTCTATAAAAGAAATACTGTATATATATATAAAAAGGCAATGGCTATAAGCCTGCCTGCAGATGAGGTTTCGGCCTCTTCATCCTGCTTCCTTTACTGTACTCTTATATTGTTCAGGGTTTTCACCCAGAGTTTTGTAATATGACTTAATATAAAGCTTTCCTGTATCTTTGGGCTTGTTCATCACATGCATTTTTAATTCTATGCTTTGTACAGAAATAAGTAAAATATGAGTTTATAACCACTTATACTGTGAATTTATGATACGGCCGTAGGTGAAAACATTGTCTTAACTCTTAGTATTTATTTTACTTGTATAAACTGGACTTATAGGGTTCAACCCTAATTTTACAGTTGAGATTAAGTTCAGTTGCTTAATCTGTCATTAAAATTATAACTCTGTTGGTATTTGAGAATTAAATGAATGATATTAACCATAATGGTTAAGCTCGATGATTGAGCTAATCACTGTTCTGTTATTTCTTTTGTTTTAAAAATAATAACTGGGTTATTTAACTATTAGTAAACTCTTTTTAATAAATTGTTGTTAGGGTTATGTACCTTGATTATTTGTTATATAATAACTTCTTAAATTATATATAGGGTTTGTACCCTTATACAAATATCCTCGCTGTGAATACAATTCTCTTGCATTGTTCTAAGTCATGATATAAATACTGTAATTTATCTTGTTATATAAAGAATTTGGGAGAAAAAATACTCTCCAGCTTATTGTTAAATAGATTTGTTGTTAATGTTTCTGAACTGGTTTCACAACTTGACTTCTATTTATTAGAAGCTGTGAATGTATAGTGCATACCTTTCAAAATGAAAGCCTGTTGTACTTTTGTTATATTTTACTATTTCTTTCTAGTATTGTTTATTTAATTTGTAATACACAGAGTATAAATATTTTGTACATAATCCTTACTTATTTATTCATCAAGTATAAATAAACTAGGTTTATAGTTACAATAATAAATTATTACTTAAAGTGTTACTATTATAATGTATGCATTATAGGTACATTATTAGTAATACAATAATGACATTACTTCTTACTAAAGTTTCCTATGATTATTTTTAATATTGTTATTCAATGTTTGGTTTAGTTTATTTATTTAGTTATAATGCCTGAGTATTTTTACATAATACTCATTCAATATTAAAGTTTATTCTCATATACATATCTATATAAATTCCTGTGCATGTGATAACATTCATTTATCATATTTGAAAATAGAATAACAGTTTTGAAATCTGTTTAAGCTTAGCTGAAATAAAAGAAGATTCAGTAATTAAATAATGGCATTCTTAACCAAAATACAGACTAACACCACTAGGATTTAACTATAAAATCAACCAATAAGTGATTAAATCCTACTGTAAGTATTGTCTTTTCAACATTAAGAGGTTAGATTCTTTTAAACTAGGAATTAACCATTATAAGACTTCAACAGCAAAAATACTTAGTCTATCTTTTCTTTATTACAGCTAGTATTTACTGGAAACAAAGATACAGTACTAAGAAGTAGTTTTTAAAAATATAATAAAATAACTTATAAATTCCTGAAATACTAGTAGTTATTGAAGGTAACTAAATAGGAAACTCGGTTCAGAAGGATATTACTTCACCATACCGAGGTACTGTGCTGTAGTACAATCTGGTGATCCCAGATGTGGAAAAACACATTAACTTTTAACAGATTTAACTACTGATATTCTGAGATACTAACTTCACTAAACTAACTAACTCCTCAGACATATAAAATAAACATAACATGCATCCATTCATACTCAGTAAACATAAAGAAATAAGTGACAGAACCTATTTAAGCTGTGGACAACAACAGCAATGGGAGGTCGTTCCTCCCTACCAACTCCTGGAGAGCACTCAGACAGCGACTTCTTAGGACCCCCGAGCTTGCTCTGGTATCCCTGGCTAGAACTAGGTGCAGCAAAGTCAGATACTAGTCTTCAAACTCAATATTAACTCAGAACTATCAGTCAATTCTCTCAGCCCAAAAAGTTGTAATGAAATCAAGTTACTGCAGCAATCCTCCTAAAACAACTTCCTTACTGTATTTCCCTCTTCCTCGATGGATTTCCTGAATGAATTCTCTCTGGAAAAATATCTGAGCAGCCTCAGCTCTCTTCATTGAGTACTTTTTAAAATATTTCCTAGGTCTTTGTTGGGTTAACTGTCATTTAATGAGCCACCTGCTCTGATTCCACTTTCTTGGGGAATCATGACCCCAAATATAGGGAAGTTGCCACCTGCAACTTAGGAAGTGTTTGAGGATGCTGCCACTTGTATTTGGCCTTTCCACCTAGTTCCATCCACCAGTTTGACCAGTAACCTCTTTTTAACAGCTCTCCCATGCTGTTGTCTCCACAATTTATTTATTAATAATAAAATATTCTGAATTACACTCCATTTCTGTTGACTCTGCTGAGTCATCAATCCCTACTTAGCATTAAATTTAACATAATGTCTCAGGAATATAATAAAACAATTTACATAATTTTACAAAATTGGGGTATGTGACATACACACCCCCTTAAAATGTAACATCATCCTCGATGTTACTTATTCCTCATCCTCTGCAACCTCCTGGAACAGATTTGGGTATGCTTCCCGCATCTTACTTTCCAGTTCCCAGGTAGCTTCTTCAGGACTAAGGTGCTTCCATTGCACCTTCAGCTGTCCAATTGTGTGGTTCCGTAGAGTAATTTCCCTCCTCCCGAGGATACAGTCCGGTTCCACCAGAACTTCCCCTTCTGGTTCTACCTGTACAACATTCCAATCAATCACATGAGTAGCATCATGAACATACTTTTTCAGAACATAAATATGAAAAACATTGTGCACTTTTAAATTAGGTGGTAACGCTAGCTGATATGCAACTTGACCAATTCTAGATAAAATTGCAAACGGACCACAGTAACGTGGCGCTAATTTTGCACAAATCCCCAAACTTAGGGTTCTCTTCTTTAGTCTTACCTTTATGAACACATGCTCAACCACCTGGAACTCTTTAGGAGTTCTTTTCAAATCTGCTTGGCTCTTTTGTCGATCCTGGGCAATCTTCAAATTCTCCTACACTTGTTTCACAATCTGTTCCATTTCTTTTAATAATTTGGGTCCTAACACTAATCTATCTACTGGATTATTCCAGGAGATAGGAGTGTTACATTTACGTCCATACAAAATTTCAAAAGTACTGAACTTAGCTGATGATTGATAGTTGTTATTGTATGCAAATTCTGCTAAATGCAAGTAATCCTCCCACTTACCTGGTTGATCCTTAACGTACATTCTTAACAGATCTTCCAACACCTGATTAACTCTTTCAGTCTGTCCGTCCGTCTGAGGATGGAAAGAAGTGCTGAAATTCAGTGTTGTGTTTAATCCCTTAAACAAGGATTTCCAGAAATTCCCTGTGAATTTAGGATCCCTGTCTGAAATAATAACCTTCGGTACACCATGTAGCCGAAAAATCTACTTTAGAAATATGTCAGCTATGTTTTCAGCCTTGTAAGTGGTTTTAACAGGAATAAAATGTGTTGCTTTACTTAATTTATCTACTACCACCATAATTGAATCATTCTGGTTTTGATTTCTGGGTAATCCAGTAATGAAATCTAAGCTGATTATTTCCCACTTCCAACTAGGAATAGGCAAACATTGCAGTAACCCAGCTGGATTTTGATGTTATGTTTTCACTTGTTGACAATCCAAACATCTAGCTATATACTCAGCTACTTCAGATTTCATATTAGGCCAAAAATAATCTTTTCTCAACATGGTGACAGTCTTCTGGTAGCCTGGATGCCCTGAGTAAGGGGTTTTATGAACTTCATCCAGAATCAGCAATTTAATCTTAGGCACACTAGACACATACAGTCTGTCCTTAAACAATAAAAATCCATCTTTATTTAGACTATAACCCTTTATTAAACTTTCTATAGGTTCTTCTTTAGCTGTAGCTTGTAATTTTTGATAAATTTCATCCAATTTTATCCCATCAGTCAGCTGTTCATTTAGATCAAAAATATAAGTACTGATTGCTGTTGTAAAATTCAACTTTGCATTTCTGCTCAAAGCATCAGCCACCTTATTTTCCTTTCCTTTTATGTGCTGAATTTCGAAATCGTATTCACTTAAGAAGGCTAACCATCTTGCTTGCCTTGCATTTAAGTTAGGCTGATCTAAAAGGTATTTTAGACCCTTATTATCAATCATTAAAGTAAACTTTCTGCCTATTAAGTGGTGTCACCACATTTTTAAGGCATGAATAACAGCAGCTAGTTCTAAATCATAAGTGGCATAATTCTTTTCATGAATCTTTAATTTCCTGGACTCATAGGCAATGACATGCCCATCTTGAGTCAGCACTCCGCCTAGACCGTCATTACGAGCATCGGTACAAACCATGAAATCCTTATTAGGATCTTCTATTCTTAGAATAGGCGCAGTTGTTAATAAAGTTTTTAATTTTTTAAAGCTTTCTTCACATTTTAAGTTCCAATCAAATTTCTTGCCTTTCTTTTGCAAGGAAGTGATTGGGTTGGCTATTTTTGAAAAGCCTTCTATGAATCTCCGGTAATAATCGGTAATTCCCATGAAGGACCTAACATCTGTTACGTCTTTTGGTACTGGCCAATCTTCGATTGCCCGGATCTTTTCAGGATCAACTGAAATCCCTTCCTTAGTCACCACGTGACCTAAGTACTGGATTTCATCCTTGAAGAAATCACACTTACTGAATTTCGCAAAGAGTTGTTGCTCTCGCAGTTCTTGTAAGACTATCCGTAAATGTTCCTTATGTTCCTCTTCATTTTTAGAATAGATTAGGATGTCATCAATGAATACGACAACAAATTTATCCAAGTATTTATGCATTATGTTATTCATTAGACACATAAAGATGGCTAGGGAATTAGTAAGCCCAAATGGCATTATGACAAATTCGTAATGTCCATACCTTGTTCTGAAAGCTGTCTTGAATATGTCCTCTTCTTTAATTCTTACCTGATGATAGCGTGATCTCAGGTCTATCTTAGAGAACACCGTAGCTCCCCGTAGCTGATCAAACAGATCATCTATGCGGGGAAATGGATATCTGTTTTTAATTGTCATTTTATTTAGTTGACGGTAATCTATGCAAAGTCGCATAGTTTCGTCCTTCTTTTTAACAAAGATTACTGGTGCTCCCCAAGGGGACACACTAGGTCAAATGTATTTATTATCTATTAATTCCTTTAATTGTGATTTTAATTCATTAAGCTCCAGAATATTCATACGATATGAAGCCTTCGAACTGGGTACAGCACCTGGTACCAGCTCAATTGTGAAATCCAGCTCCCTCTTGGGAGGTAATCCTGGAATTTCCTCCGAAAAAACATCAGTAAATTCGTTTAACACAGGAATATCCTCTATTTTTATTTTATTTATTTCAGAATTATTTGCCTCATCTGTAATAGTTACAGCATAGGATTTGCACCCTTTCCTGACTGCTCTTTTAAGTTGTAAGGAAGAAATCTGCCTGATTACAATTTTCCTAGGAATACCCTTAACTGTTACAGGCTGTTCATTATTATTCACACACGTAAAGGTTTTATCAAAACAGTTTAAAACTAACTTATGTTGTTCTAACCAGTCCATACCAATAAGTATGCCATACGAGCCAAGTGGCAAAACATTTAATTTAACAGTAGTTTTAAAATCATTCATATCTAGAGCACATTCCTTAACATAACAGATTACCTTCGTTTTTGCCCCAGTGGCTAGTTGTACTAACCAAGAGTTATCAAACCTTTCAACAGTCAGATTACACTTTTCTACTATTTGTGGTGAAATATAACTAAGGCTAGCACCTGGATCTATTAAAATAGTTACGGGGGCTTTGTTAACCATACCTCCTACTTCCACCATGGAAGTTTGATAATCAGCTTGGCGGTTCTCCAACGTTGCATTGATTCGGGGCATAGTAATTGCAAAGTCTCCAACAATCATTTCATCTTGTATAGTATGAATATTGTTGTTTGGATTCTTTCGATTTGGGCAAACTGAAGCATAGTGTGGGCCATTGCACTCCCAACACTTAACCGGCTCCTTCCGTTCGAAATTCTTAGTGAAATTTCCATGATTGTTAGAAGCCTCCTTGCTGTCCTTGAAGTTATTGGAATTATTAGAAGCACCATTTTTGCTTCCCTGGAATTTCTTACCATTAGAATGGTTTTTGTTCTTGTTATTCCTGAAATTTTTCTGGGGTACAAACTCTTTTTTCTTGAACTCAGGCTGATTACTGTTCTTTTTAGCCTTCCAGTTGGCTATTCCTTCTTTCTTTTTGTTCTGTTCAATACAGAAGTTAGCCTTTCGCATGGCTTCTTCCAGAGTTTTGGGGTTATCATATTCGATTCTATCCTTTATATGATATGACAGGCAGCTGAGAAACCGCTGTACTTTAGGTTTCTCATCAATTAAATAAGGCACATATCTTAGCAGACTTAAGAACTTACTATTTAAGTCCTTCATAGTCATAGATCCTAGCTTTAACTCATAAAATTCCTTGGCCCTTTCTTCATAGTATTGTTCGGACAGAAATTTCTTTTTGAAGTACCTTTTAAAGGTACTCCAATTGACCTATTTTTCTTTGATCCCCTTGACCCTTTTCAAATCTTGCCACCATATATCTACCTTTCCAGAAAGGTTATAGATGGCCATTCTCGCCTTCAGCTGATTTGAATAATTATATATCTGAAAGTATTTTCTCATCCCAGATAACCAGGTTTCTGCCTCTTCTCCTTTTTCAGTTTCTCCATTGAAAGTTGGGGGTTTTATTTTCTTGAACTCCCCAGAAATCTCTTCATAAGGCCTGTACTTTTTCTTTCTTTTATATAACTCAGCCTCACTACTGTCACTAGTAATGTAATAGCTTTTTTGTTCCTTACTTCCTTCAGATGATGAACTGCTATCAGGTTTAGCTAGTTTCATCTTTTTAGACCCTTTTTGATGGCTAGCTTCTTCATATTCAGATCTTTTGTTTCTCCCTTCGGTCTGAAATTTTTCTATCAAAATTTGATTTAACTCCTCTTGAGTCTTCAGAATCCATTCATTGTCCTTCTTGATTGATTCTATTTCAATCTTTAAATTCTTTATAGTCTGCATCAGCTCTGAGGAGCGAGCAGTTACTTCCTCTATCACAGGTTCCCTAGACATCTGTCTTGTCTCAGTGTTTGGAGATTCCTCCTCAACATATTCTCCTAGCTTCTCCATACCTGCCTGTTAGATTCAGAAAAGGAAATTTTCTTCCTTTCACATAAAACAAAATACAGGTTAGTATATTATTTTTACTGTTCTGTGGAAACTAATTGGGCCACATCAAGGCCTAGTGTTTGAACCATGCTCTGATACCACATGTCAAAACCCCAAAAATTCTGAAAAATTTAAAATTTTTAAAATAACATATAATCTTATTAAATGCAGTCATTAACTGTTTGATTAGTATATGTTACCAGAATTGTAACTGAATGATCTTTTATTATACTTAACTTTAAAGATGAGTTTTTTTTTTTTTGGTCAGTTACTGATTGTTTTCTGTTTGCCACCACAAGGGGGATTGCCATGATAGACTGGGCTTACTTAGATTCTGAGCTAATGCAGTAGTTTTTCTTTCTCTTACAGATATACAGGTAATGTTCGGGTCGCTGCTAACAAATCTTTAAAGTATTAGATAACAATTTGTTGTACAATCATTCAGTAAAAGTATAAGCATGCTATCCAGGTTTATCAAGCCTTTAAAGATAGAGCTCTTCCTATAATCTCCTTAAGATCTTACTGATAGAAGGTTGGAAATTACTAGAGAATAAGAAAGCTATTTTCCTTTATAATAATAAAATTAAGTATCCCTATGGGGTACTGGTCCACTGATGAGTTTACTGTAATGCAATGTAGAAGAAAACTAATATTTCTTATCTAGCACAATAAAGTTAACTGGGTTACCATATTCAGACCCATTTTTTACTCATCCGTTGTTACTGCATCATGCCCAGTTTAAATTTAGAATATGTTTTGATTTACAACTACAATTGTAAAGGATCTGGAGTTAATAATATCGATATATATATATACTTTTCTTACTTCCAGCAATTACCAGGTTTACTGTCTGATATGCATTGATTGGAAAACTACTTCTATTTCCATGATTGACAATTGAATAAAATCTATAAGCAACTTTAGAATTAGTCCTAGATTATCATGATTAAACTCATTTATGATTTTTCAGACTATACTACCAACAAGAATGGTTATAATAATTTACATAAACTACCTAACATACTCTCACTTACGCAATCCTTGTAAATCTTTAAGCATGAAGGATAACAAAAGTCTAATTGTTATCATAAGGAATCTAAGACTATTAAGAGATTGTTATTCTATTGGTAATAACAAGTAAAATGGACTAGAGTAACTTTACTCCAAATTTGTGGGTTATATAGCTTGAATTCTGTTAACACCTGTATCTGACAAGGGAGAAATAAGACCATGGTGGAGATAATATAGTGTTGTTCAAATACTTTGGCTAAAGGATATAGTGTAAGGGTGGAATGATAGTCAAAATATCGATCAAGTTGCCAAAGAGCCCAGGCCGCGATGGAGGAAGGAGGAAAATCAATGGCTGGTATTTCCCCCACCCTTCGAAACATGCAAGGAAGATAAGATAGGATCGGGCATTTAACCCAGTGTACAGATCAGCGGCCATAAAATCATTCTGGGCAGATCCATGGTTCACATCAAATCCTCCTTGCGAAAGCACAAGTTGGTTAAGAAAATGGAGTCTAGCGGAATCGTGTATCCTCCTCTCAATCTGACGGTGGAGAGGCGAGGTTGGATCATAGCGAGGGATGAGATTGATTCCAGAAATGGAACATGCACGGAGGATAAGCCCAAGAGGCCCAGCGGAATTTGTTATCCGATGATAGATCTGACGAGCGGGAAACAAAGCGGGATAGATCAACGGTTATTATAAGTTTCAGGGGGTGAAATTGCACGGGAGATAAGTCCCAGACTCCCAGTGGAATTGGGTAGATGCCGACAGATCCGACGGCTGACAGAGGCCGAGTGATCACATCAATGGTTGGGAACGATTCCACTACATGAAGCTGCACGTTGGATAAAGGGAAGGAGCCCAGCGGAATTTGGTAGGCGGCAAGTGATCCAACGGCTCACCAATAAAGGTATGTCAGATCGAGGGCTGTGGATGATTCCAGGGATTAAAGCTACACGAGGGCTAAAGCTAGAAATCCCAGCGGAATGTGGGATGTGGCGTTTAATCCAACAGTGAAAATGGAAGGTACAGCATATCAACGGTTGTGAGCGTTTCCGGGGCTCGAAGTTGCACGTTGGTTAATACCAAGATGCTCGACGGAAAGAGATACGTGGCATGCAATCCGAGGGTTAAAAATTGCAAAGAATCAGATCAACGGTGTGAAATGGATCGGGAGGAGAAAGGTGCGTGGCCAATAGGAGCAGATGGTGGTTGCATAAATAAATGGTCGTCCACGTGGCGAGCTGTGATAGGCTCCAGAGATAAAAGCGGCCTATAAAAGTAACGTTGACCCACATCATTGTTATTTTATTCATTGGGAACAGGCGAAAAGGACTGTTCTATCTATCGGCTTCTATTTGTCAATGCCCAGCTTCTATTCGTCCAGTGCAGACACGCTCTGGGCACACGCCTCTACAGTAAAACAAGTAAATCTCAAACCCAGTAATTCTGTAATTCCTCCCTCCAAATTACCTTTGTAGACACAGTAATGGACTAGGAAAAAGGAAGTCAAGTGTCTGGTCAGGTCTACCAGGTCGCAGATGACAGAGAAGAGTTCTTGGTAGACAGGGATAGGAGTGTGTGCGACCCCTTCCTCTCTGTAGGGAGCGTGTCTTCCAGCAAAGAGAGATTATGGCATTACCATTCGCGAGGGACTGATGTGTTGAACGTGTGCAAATATTTCCTGTACTAATTCGCCACTAAGCAAACCCTCCATTTCCCAGAGTTCACGGAGTGGTGCGCTGTAAATTATTCCCCGTCTCAAAGAATTATTGTCAGTCGGTCTGCGTCCAAGATACTGTGTAGAGTCGATGCTGCAGTCATCCGAGAAAACCTTAGTCTACCCAAAAATTACCCAGATAGTCGTGAAGTAGTAAATGAGTCAATCCTGGTCGAATTGTACAAGAAGTGTGAAGCCGAGTCCCGCTGAAAATTCCTGTCGAGCATTTTAAAGGATGGTCAGTCTTTAGATGGTATATTCATGCCCTACCCTGTACATATTTTCAAGAGTGAAGTTCAATTGGTCATTTCTTTAGTGTGCCAAGTACTAGGTTTAGATGAGGATTGTCGTGTGGGCAAGGTCATTCTCGGATTTTTGTTGAGAATAAGTTCCTCTATTTCTGAGTCCCGGTCAACCCCAGTTTTTAGTCTAGACGAATACCTGGCTGAAGAAATCCATCTTCAGCTAAGCGAGTACCCAAAAGTCCGGTTTTTTAGGTTCTAGACTTATTTGCTTAATATGCTACTGTGTTCAAATGTCTCTGAGTTAAAGTTACTAAGCACCCTGTGCTCTTCTGATTTACCTAAACAAATCAGTATGTTCGAGTTTGCAAATTCGATCATGTCTGAGATGTACAAAATGTTGTTTAATGAAGAATTGCCCCGGGTCCTGGATGAAATGAGAAGCTTAATGCAGTCTTCAACAGAAGATCAGGTTGGAGATTGTTTTTTGTACAGATATTATACTGTGTTGAGAATTTATGGGTTCACCGGTCAGCCTTATAGGCTACCCTCCTTTTTAACCCCGAGGATCTTTGCATTGGAATTCATGAGACAGAGATTGCTATCTGAGGAGGAACATTTTTGTGCTTTCAAGAAGTCTTCGAACATAAAGTTTCTGTTTAAGGTTGGCACCTTCATTTTCAAAAGCAAGGGTGCCTTGGTTTTTATAGAAAAGTTGCTGGAAAATATGGATTTCATAAAAGAGTCAAATGTGAACTACGACCCCCACCACATGATCTCATTGAGAAAACAAGCCAACAGGAACAAACCATTTGAACATCAAGCTGTTGAGGGGTTAGCTGAAATGGCTAATTTACTACAGCTTACTGACGAGTCCAAGGCTGAGGCAGAGACACATCCTGCACCTTGCACATCAATCCAAATCACAGAAGGTGTTAGTGTTGCGGTTAAGAGGAGTTTGTCTGATGCCGAGAGTATGGAAGTGGACGAAGAGACGTCCCATAAAAAGGCCAAGATGCTCGAAGGAGGTGAGAGTGCAGATGAAGAAGTGTCTGATGTTTTCAAAAAAAGTTTCCTCAGTCCCCATGAAGACCGTGCAAGTCAAGCAATTCTCTTTTAAATATTTAGAAGGTGATGTAGATAGTCCAGAAGCCAACCCCTTATTTAAGTCGAAAGAAGAGCTCAAAGAGAGCTACATGGAAAAAAGGAAGTAGTCCCTAGAGGAAACGAGAAATCTGCTCCCGAGGGTGAGAAGCTTGTACAGCCCAAAAACATCTCTAGTTTCTGCTAGGGATGCTGAGAAAAATACCTTCAAAATGGCTATAGTAAATGACAAGAAGATGTCAGAAATAGAGATCCGGTTAGATAGAATCAGCACTTCGGACAAGATTCAACTGCACAAACAGACCAACGACATCATCTACTCCGACTTGCTGCAAGCCATGGTAAGGATAAATAAATTGCAAATATTGATAGACAAGCTAGAAGTTCAGTTGAAGCATGAGAAAGTCGAGAACAAAGCAAATGTCATCCAGATCAGAAAACTGCAAACAGACATTGCTAGTTCTGACAGTACCCAGGCGGTCAAAAGAATGTTAGAGGAGAAGGATAATGCACTCCAGGTCCTGAAGAAGAAGTTGAAAATCCCAGGCGCCTAACATGTCCAGTCTTCTGAGTTGCTAGCCCTCCAGGAAGAGAAAGATAAAATCCATCAAGAGATGATGGAATACAAAGGAAGAGCTGGAGAGTTACAGGAGGAAAAGGATAGATGGGAGGCCGAAAGGGAGGAGCTACTATCCCAAATCTCCGTGATGAAAAGGGACCAAAACGATGAGAAGAAAATCATGGAAGAGCTAATGATTCAAACCCCCACTGATGAGAATCTGTCCATTGTAAACATAGATAAGCCATTGGATAACTTTTCTGCTGACGATCTGTTGGTATCCATGTCCCAGGTGAGTTTAAAGGATGAGGCAATCAAAGAGTTGAAAGCCGAGAATGAAAAAGTAAAGGCCGAATTAACCAAGATAAGTGAAAGTAAAAAACAGATCTTGCAGGACAGGAATCAACTACAGAAAAAGCTCGATGAGCTGAAAGAAAAATGCATTGGGAAAGGCCCTCTTCAGGGGGCGAAACATATCATTTGGGATACCCTGACCATAGAGATAACCAAGTTCCGGCACTACCTGAATTTTATTGATGATTTGAGTATACTGACAGATTCGTCTCAACAAAAAATGAGACTAGTAAATGAACACATGGCAAAAAGACCCCTCACTACAGCTCAGAACACATTAAACTTTATGAATTCACTGTCATACCAGAAGCTGCACGACATGGGCATAAAGGACAGAATCTCAATAGTGCTATGGGTGAAGAAGATCATCCACAAACACCATTTAATGAAGACTATCCAAGACAAGTCAGAAGAGTTGCTTGTGCAAGTCAATAAGTTCAAACAAGAGTTTAAAGAGCTGTTCGAAGATGGATTGTCGTCCTTCTGGGACGAAGAAGGTCGGATGCTCCCACCAGAACATTATCATCACCTGCTTGTCCGGGCTCGCATGGACCACTCAAAATTTAAAAACTTGGAGAAGAGATTGACAAGACAAACCATTGTGGACATGTTGACGGAAGACTTCGAAATCCTGCAGAACTTCGCCATCATCAGAGCCAGATCACCCAAGAAATATTACGAAGCATTTATGGAACTCGAGGTAGCAATTCGGGAGATGATGGAGTGTGACACCCCAAGTTTGGAGCAGTGGAAAGCTGTAGAGTGGTTTGGGAAAACAAAGTATATTCTTCCTCCCTAGGAACATGTGTCAGGTACTGAAGAGCTGATGGGGCAAGGAGATGGAGCTGTTGGGGCAAAGACATGGAGCTGTCAGGGAAAAGATGTGGAGCTGTTGGGGCAAAGACGTGGAACTATTGGCTGAAATTTTGTTATCCAATTGATTCGTACTTTGTGATCTGTTAGGAATGGAGTTGTAACAACTTCCTAGTGGTGTAGGAATTTAGTTACAAACTCTAATTTACGCCGATCATTCTGTTATTGATCTGCTAGGGGTAGACTTATTGTTTTATCTATAAATTTGTATCTTTTTATGAGATGGAGGTTGGAACCCATCGAATGAAGTGATTTGTGGAGAACATATCTGTTTTGTTTTGAATACCCAAAAATGAATGCATGAGAGTTTTGTCAAATATTCATGTATCATTGAAATTGCAGTCTGTGCTTATTTCCTTATGTGCTTGTATTTTCTTTGTGTAACACTCCATTCTGTTCCCTCTTCATATCTGGAATAATAGTGTTTGATGATTAGAATTCATATGCTTATGCTCTTTTCATCGTTTCAGATATTATATGAATTTTTCTACTAAAGTTGATATGGAATTCGTCTTCGGCGCTCTGTATTGATGGACTGTCTCTTCATTTCTTTCCATTTCACCTTGATCAATTGAATGACTGTAATGATGTGATTATCTTTCCTTTGGTAAATCTTGTGTATACATCTTTGTGATCTTTTATATGTATATGACTCCATGCCCAATGGATATGTGATTGTTTCAGCCAAACCAATAAATCTTTAAATATTGTTTATCATCTGGTCTTGTAAAGCTTGCATTGAGAGATCCCTCTCTGGAAGAGAATACCAATTTCTTCCTAAAGTGGTTTTGCTGTTACCTCAAGGTGTATCTTTTACAACCTTGGTACATTCTGAGTGCTAACAGCACCGTTGCCGAGGACCGAAGTGTATATCTGCCCCAGGAGAACGACAAAGATCAAGAAAGATTCCTGTGTGCAAACAGGAATTTCGAAAAGAAAAGAAGGTTGTGTATTTTCCCTAGCGACTTCAATGTGAAATTATTTCAGAATTCAAGAACGACATTCTGGCTTCGAGAAGACACACACGAGGTAACTCTGATACCGAAATTTTGAAAAGTTTTGAGAATCCAGAAAAGTTGTTTAAAAGAAAGAATAAAGAGAAGGTGGATTTTCCCCTGTTCGGCCCCCCATCATCACCAGATTCTCACACTGGTCCAGAAGGGGAAGTCAGTACTGCACATACCCTGTTGAGGACTAGATCCGAATCCGGCCTCAAAGATACTGAGTTCAATCCTCGTAGGGGAGGATCCTATCTGTTAGACTCCCTTTGGAAAGACTTGCCACAAACCTTTAAAGCCGAAACATCTGCATCCGAGCATTCTCAAAGTACTTCAGTTCCTGTGAACCCACCCAGACCAATGGCCGCTAGGTTCGCCCCCTTGCGTTTGCTTGCTGTTTTACATGATCTTCCCCAAAATTATTCTCAGAGAATTTCTTTATTTGATGGGGAAGGTGATGTAACTGCAAAACAGCATGTTTCCAAGTTTGAAGACTTCGTTGACTTGGAGGAAGTAGATTATCCTGATGTTAAAATGCGGTTATTTTCCCAAAGTTTGTCTGGGGAGGCAAAAAAATGGTTTAAGGACTTGCCTAATGGATCTATAGCAAATTTTCAGGCCTTTCAGAATGCATTTTTGGATAGATGGGATGATAAACTGAATCCTCTGCAGCTTTTATCTCAGTATAATGGTCTTAAGAAAGGGGGTTTTGAGTCTGTTCATGAATTCTCAAGTAGGTTCATGAGGGCTTATAACTCTATCCTAGAAAATGTAAATCCTTTTCCTGCAGCTGCTAAACTGCATTATGCTGGAGCTTTTGATAATGATTTTGCATTCTCACTACGGGAAAGGAAGTCGGCAACTCTTGCTGCCATGTTTACCGATGCCCTAGAAGTGGAGGCTAACATGATGGTGAGTGGAAAGATGAAACATAGAGATATGGATAGGAGAAGAAAAGAAGAAAATGTACCCACTACTTCATATTCTTCCGCTGATGTAAAATTTGAGATGATGTTGAAGACTATGGAAAAGTTGATGGATAGGTTGACCACGGACACTAGGCCTTTCAATAGAGAGAAAGGGGATCCTCAAATTAGGAATCCAAATTTCAGAAGACCAAATCTCCCTGTCCCCCCAAAAAATAGACAGAGAGACCAGAGAAATCCAAGAAACCAAGAAGAACAACCCATCCGCCCGCCTTTCCCTGAAAATTATGTTGGTGAGGAAGAAGATCCCCCTGAAAATGAGATTCATCTGTTTGGGGAACAGGATTCAGAAATATATCTTACTGAAGAGGAGCATAATATGTTTGCGCAGGAAGACACAAATGAAGAGTTTGAGAATGAGCTATATCAAAGAGGTTATTTACATGCAATGGATGATGTGCAGAGGAAAATCAGACTGAGGAATAGGGATATCCCCATAAATAAAGGGAGGGCAGACCCAAATCAGCCTTCCTCTAGTTCTTTGAATGGAGAAAAAGGAAAATAACTACAAAGGGGTCCCTCTGTGAACAAGGAGGTAGAGAATGATGTACAAAGAGATAAAATAATAAAAAAGGCAACTCCGATTGAGGTGGAAAAGATTAGTGCTAGTTTTAACCTACAGAACGAGCTGTCAAAGCTGAAGATCTCTGTCCCATTTAATGAGTTATTGAGAAACACTGAATACAGAGATACTATCTCAAAAATGGTCAAATACCAAGGTGAAGGGCAGTCTGACATTTTAAATCTGAACGATGACAACCCCGCTATTTCATTTGGGTCAAAAGCTGAAAATTTAGAAGGAGAGGAGGTTCCTCCTTTCTATCTAAGTCTAAATGTGCTTGACAAAGTGGTCCACAATGCTATGTTGGATTCTAGGGCATCACACAATCTGATGCCCAAAGGGGTGGTAGAAAGTCTGGGATTGGAGGTAACAAGACCGTATAAGGACCTGTACTCTTTTGATTCCAAAAGGGTAAAATTTCTTGGGTTAATTAAAGACATGGTGGTAACATTGAACAAACGGCCTTCAAAAACCATAGTCATGGACGTGGTAGTGGTAGACATCGCACCCAAATTTGGGGTGTTGCTGTCAAGATCTTGGAATTCTAAGCTGAAAGGTAGCTTGCAGATGGATATGTCATATGCTACTATTCCAGTTTCAAATGGGAGCAGAAGGTTATATAGTGAAAAGAGAACTCCTTATGTGGTTAGCAGTCAAGATAAACCCGAAGTTCATCATATATATGCTGTTGATACTGATTTGGGGTCTTCCATTTTCTTTAATGATGCTGTCCCACAGGATTTAGAAGCTGCATTGCAAAAGAAATCTGAAGAACAGGAGAAGTCTGAGGAGAATCAGGAAAAAGAAGTTTTGGAACAGGAAGCTCTGGAAGAAAAACAGAAAAAGAAGGCCAATGGATCATGTATTTCGATGGATCTGTTGCAAAGGTTGGTGCTGGGGCTAGTGTCTACATCATTTCTCCTATTCATGATTTCAAATCTTTGTCATACAAATTGCTGTTTGAATGCACAAATAATGTAGCAAAGTATGAGGCCCTGTTATTAGGGTTACATGCTTTGAAAGATCTGGGGGCTCAGAGAGTCAAGATCTTGGGAGATTCTGAGTTGGTGATAAACCAGGTAAATGAGAGTTATCAAACCAAGCATCCTTAGATGAGGGCTTCTAGAAATGAAGTATGGGATATGCTTGGCAATTTCTTTACAGAACATACAATTCAGGTTGTTCCCAGGGTTGACAATATGGTGGCTGATTCCTTAGCAGTATCTGCTGGAAAATTTGAGACCCCAATGACCAGTCAAAAGGAATACCAGGTGGAGATTTTGAACAGACCTTCTATCCCTGACAATTACAAATACTGGCAAGTGTTCGAAGATGATATGCAGATCCGAAGATTCCTAGAATTGTCAGGGGAGTTTGTGAACACTAAATTCGACAATGAAAATGATAATGATGAGACTCTTAGAGAGGATGAAGAAATTGAAACAGGGGAAGAAGATGCAGAGAGGTTGAGGAAAACCTTGGCAGGTAAAGATATCATCCAGCTCAAAAATAGTTTCATACCAAGAGGCCTAATCCCTTTAGAAAGGCTCTTTGATCAAAACAATGTTGCTAAGAACCCCAAAATAAAACCTGTTGGTGATGCGGTTGAAGATAAAAATATTGGCACTAGGGAAAATCCTAAAATCATAAAATTGTCCAAAAATCTGCCTGAAAAAGGAGAAAGAGGAGTATGTAAAGTTGATGAAAAAGTACACAGATGTGTTTTCCTGGAGTTATGAAGATCTCAAAGAATATGATACCTCTATCATACAACACACTATTCCTATAAATCCTGGGGAAAAGCCTTTTAAACAGAAACTCAGGAGGATCAATCCTAAGCTGCTCCCCGTCATTGAGAAGGAGATAAAGAAGTTGTTTGATGCCAAGATCATTGTGACACTCAGGTTTTCAAAATGGGTTGCAAATATGGTGCCCGTCAAAAAGAAGAATGGAGAAATAAGGCTGTGTATAGACTTCCGCAACTTAAATAAGGTCTCTATGAAGGATAATTATCCTTTACCAAAGATGGATCATATGCTGCAGCAAGTGGTGGGAGCTGAGAGAATTTCAATGTTGGATGGCTTTTCTGGTTATAATCAAATCAAAGTACTACCTGAAGACCAAGAGAAGACTACTTTCACCACACCTTGGGGCACTTTTATGTATGCAAAAATGCCTTTTGGTCTGATGAATGCAGGGGCTACTTTCTAGAGAGCTATGGACATCGCTTTTGCAGGGGAAATTGGAAATTTCGTAGTGATCTACATGGATGATATCACGATTTACTCTAAGTCTGACAGAGAACATCTACATCATCTGGAGAAGGTCTTCATGAAGTGTAGGAAGTATGGAATATCTTTGAACCCTAAGAAGTCTAATTTTGCACTAGAGGAAGGAAAGCTACTAGGCCATATAATATCTAAAGATGGTATAAAGATTGATCCTGAAAGAGTTAGTGCAATCCTGAAGGTGGGAGAACCCAGAAGTAAAAAGGAGGTACAGTCATTTCTGGGGCAGGTGAATTTCTTGAGGAGGTTTGTCCCAAGCTTTGCTGAGATTTTGATGAATATTACAAATATGTTGAAGAAGGGTCATGAGGTGAAGTGGAACACAGAAGCTAAGGAGTCATTTTGGGAAATCAAGAAAGCAATTTCAGAAGCCCCTGTTTTGGTAAGTCCAAATTTTGCCAAAGAATTTTCAGTATTCTCCTATGCTTCGGAACATACTATAGCAGCAGTATTATTGCAGAAAAATGATGAAAACCAGGAACAACCTATAGCTTTTTTCAGTAAAACGCTACGGGATGGAGAATTGAAATATGACATTATGGAAAAGTAGGCATATTCTTTAGTTAAAGCATTAAAGGATTTCAGAGTATATGTCTTGCATTCACATATAATTGCACATGTTTCGACTGCTGCAGTAAAAGCAATTTTGACTCAACCAGATCCAGAAGGTAGAAGGGAAAAATGGATAGCTACATTATTGGAATATCACATAGAAATAAAACCCACAAAGCTGGTTAAAGGACAAGGGATGGAAAAGATGATGAAAAACTCAAACTGTGAATCTTTACAGATCAATTTTTTGACTCACCAGGCTGACCAACTGGAGGTGGAAGTGATGGTTGATTTTGTGACTTCTCCATGGTATGCTGATATTATATATGTCCTCCGAAATTTGCAAGCACCAGAGGGATTAAGTAAATCAAGAGCGAGATCTGTGAAGTTGAAATCTGCTAAATTTTGTATCATAAATAAATATCTTTATTGGAAAGATCCGGGAGGGGTTCTGCTAAATTGTCTTTTGGAAGATGAGGCTCAGCAAATTGCAAGAGAATTTCACAAGGGAGACTGCGGAGGACACCATTCCTGGAAGGTGACTGCAAACAAAATCCTGAGAGCTGGTTACTATTGGCCTACATTATTCTCAGATGTATATAAAGAAACTAGTAAATGTCATCAGTGCCAAATTTTCGACGGTAAGAGAAAGGTATTGCCTCTCCCTCTGAATCCAATAACAGTGGAAGCTCTTTTCCAGCAATGGGGTTTGGATTTTATTGGTGAAATAAACCCCAATTCATCAGGACAGCACAGGTGGATTTTGACAGCTACAGACTATTTTACTAAATGGATAGAAGCAATTCCTACCAGGAGGGCCACTGAAAATGTGATCATGGATTTTCTCGAGGAGAATATATTGGCTCGGTTCGGATGCCCAAAAAGGATAGTAATAGACAATGCAGCTACCTTCAAATCCAAGAAAATGATAAATTTTTGTCATAAGTATCACATAAGCCTCAATCATTCTACGGCCTATTATCCCCAAGGGAATGGGTTGGCCAAATATTCAAACAAAAGTCTAGTAAGGATTATCAAAAAGCTGTTGGAGGATAATAAGAGATCCTGGCACACCAAGCTAAAATATGCTCTGTGGGCTTACAGGATTAGCACTAAAAGAGCAATCGGCGCATCTCCTTTCCAACTGGTATATGGAGCCGAAGTGATTTTTCCGGCGTCATTAGGGGTTCCAATTATGAGATACTTCCAAGATCAGCAAGAGGAACCGAATCACATACAGCGGAGGGTAAATCAGATCATCGAGCTGGAAGAACGAAGATATAAGGCTTATGACAAAGTGCAGTCACATCAGGAGAAAATGAAAAGTACTTTTGACAGGAGGGTCAAAGAAGAGCAGTTTCAGGTTGATGACCTGGTTTTAAAGTGGGATGCTCCTAACGAAGATAAGCATGGAAAATTTGATCCTATGTGGGTAGGACCTTATGTTGTTGCTGGATATAGAGGGAAAAATGCATTTTTGCTGGAATATACGATCGGGGTTCCTCTGGAGAGCAACCCTGTCAATGGGAGATATCTGAAGCATTACCTATCCTAGGGAAGGAAGGTAAAACTTGTATTATAGCCTGTACATATTTCCTTTTCAAGTCAATAATAAGGGTAAGCCGAGAGTATTTGGAGCTTGCAGTGAGAGCCCCAAAGTCCAGGAGGCATATCATTCCTTTTCTAAAAATATATAAAAATGATATATTTACAAAAAAGCAAAAGATGGGTTTTTGGGAGTCGTTACGCAGAGTCGAAGGACAGGCACCTGGTCTACGAGTTCTTTGATACCTCGCAGGGAGGATATCATCCCCAGATGGAGCCAGCTGTTAACACCTGTATCTGACAAGGGAGAAATAAGACCATGGTGGAGATAATATAGTGTTTTTCAAATACTTTGGCTAAAGGATATAGTGTAAGGGTGGAATGATAGTCAAAATATCGATCAAGTTGCCAAAGATCCCAGGCCGCGATGGAGGAAGGAGGAAAATCAATGGCTGGTATTTCCCCCGCCCTTCGAAACATGCAAGGAAGATAAGACAGGATCGAGCATTTAACCCAGCGTACAGATCAGCGGCCATAAAATCATTCTGGGCAGATCCACGGTCCACATCAAATCCGCCTTGCGAAAGCACGAGTTGGTTAAGAAAATGGAGTCTAGCGGAATCGTGTATCCTCCTCTCAATCTGACGGCGAAGAGGCGAGGTCGGATCATAGCGAGGGATGAGATTGATTCTGGAAATGGAACCTGTGTGGAGGATAAGCCCAAGAGGCCCAGTGGAATTTGTTATCCGATGATAGATCTGACGGGCAGGAAACAAAGCGGGATAGATCAATAGTTATTATAAGTTCTGGGGGGTGAAATTGCATGAGAGATAAGTCCCAGACTCCCAGCGGAATTGGGTAGATGCCGACAGATCCGACGAATGACAGAGGCCGGGCGATCACATCAACGGTTGGGAACGATTCCGCTACGTGAAGCTGCACGTTGGATAAAGGGAACGAGCCCAGCGGAATTTGGTAGGTGGCAAGTGATCCAACGGCTCACCAATAAAGGTATGTCAGATCGAGGGCTATGGATGATTTCGGGGATTAAAGCTACATGAGGGTTAAAGCCAGAAATCCCAGCGGAATGTGGGACGTGGCGTTTAATCCAACGGTGAAAATGGAAGGTACAGCATATCAACGGTTGTGAGCGTTTCCTGGGCTCGAAGTTGCACGTTGGTTAATACCAAGATGCCCGACGGAAAGAGATACGTGGCATGCGATCCAAGGGTTAAAAAGCTGCAAAGAATCAGATCAACGGTGTGAAATGGATCCGGAGGAGAAAGGTGCACGGCCGATAGGAGCAGATGGTGGTTGCGGAAATAAATGGTCGTCCATGTGGCGAGCTGTGATAGGCTCCAGAGATAAAAGCGGCCTATAAAAGTAACATTGACCCACATCATTATTATTTTATTCGTTTGGAACGGGCGAAAAGGACTGGTCTATCTGTCGGCTTCCATTTGTCAGTGCCTAGCTTCCATTCGTCAAGTGCAGACACGCTCTGGGCACATGCCTCTACAGTAAACCAGGTAAAGCTCGAACCTAGTAATTATGTAATTCCTCCCTCCAAATTACCTTTTTAGACATAGTAATGGACCAAGAAAAAGGAATTCAAGTGTCTAGTCAGGTCTACCAGGTCGCAGATGACAGAGAAGAGTTCTTGGTAGACAGGGATAGGAGTGTGTGTGACCCCTTCCTCTCTGTAGGGAGCGTGTCTGCTAGCAAAGAGAGATTATGGCATTACCATTCACGAGGGAATGATGTGTTGAACGTGTGCAAATATTTCCTGTACTACTTCGCCATTGATCAAACCATCAATTTCCCAGAGTTCGCGGAGTGGTGCGCTGTAAATTATTCCCTGTCTCAAAGAATTATTGTCAGTCGGTCTGCGTCCAAGATACTGTGTAGAGTCGATGCTGCGATCATCCAAGAAAACCTTAGTCTACCCAAAAATTACCCAGATAGTCGTGAAGTAGTAAATGAGTCAATCCTGGTTGAATTGTACAAGAAGTGTGAAGCCGAGTCCTGCTGAAAATTCCTGTCGATCATTTTAAAGGATGGTCAGTCTTTAGATGGTATATTCATGCCCTACCCTGTACATATTTTCAAGAGTGAAGTTCAATTGGTCATTTCTTTAGTGTGCCAAGTACTAGGTTTGGATGAGGATTGTCATGTGGGCGAGGTCATTCTCAGATTTTTGTTGAGAATAAGTTCCTCTGTTTCTGAGTCCCAGTCAACCCCAGTTTTTAGTCTAGACGAATACCTGGCTGAAGAAATCCATCTTCAGCTAAGCGAGTACCCAAAAGTCTGGTTTTTTAGGTTCCAGACTTATTTGCTTAATACGCTACTGTGTTCAAATGTCTCTGAGTTAAAGTTTCTGAGCACCCTGTGCTCTTCTGATTTACCTAAACAAATCAGTATGTTCGAGTTTGCAAATTCGATCATGTCTGAGATGTACAAAATGTTGTTTAATGAAGAATTGCCCCGGGTCTTGGATGAAATGAGAAGCTGAATGCAGTCTTCAACAGAAGATCGGGTTGGAGATTGGTTTTTGTACAGAGATTATACTGTGTTGAGAATTTATGGGTTCACCGATCAGCCTTATAGGCTACCCTCCTTTTTAACCCCGAGGATCTTCGCATTGGAATTCATGAGACATAGATTGCTGTCTGAGGAGGAACATTTTTGTGCTTTCAAGAAGTCTTCGAACATAAAGTTTTCGTTTAAGGTTGGCACCTTCATTTTCAAAAGCAAGGGTGCCTTGGTTTTTATAGAAAAGTTGCTGGAAAATATGGATTTCATAAAAGAGTCAAATGTGAACTACGACCCCCACCACGTGATCTCATTGAGAAAACAAGCCAACATGAACAAACCATTTGAACATCAAGTTGTTGAGGGGTTAGCCGAAATGGCTAATTTGCTACAGTTTACTGATGAGTCCAAGGTTGAGGCAGAGACACATCCTGCACCTTGCACATCAATCCAAATCACAGAAGGTGTTAGTGTTGCGGTTAAGAGGAGTTTGTCCGATGCCAAGAGTATGGAAGTGGACGAAGAGACATCCCATAAAAACGCCAAGCTACTCGAAGGAGGTGAGAGTGCAGATGAAGAAGTGTCTGATGTTTTCAAAAAAAGTTGCCTCAGTTCCCATGAAGACCGTGCAAGTCAAGCAATTCTCTTTTAAATATTTAGAAGGTGATGTAGATATTCCAGAAGCCAACCCCTTATTTAAGTCGAAAGAAGAGCTCAAAGCGAGCTACATGGAAAAAAGGAAGCAGTCCCTAGAGGAAACGAGAAATCTGCTCCCGAGGGTGAGAAGCTTGTACAGCTCAAAAAAATCTCTAGTTTCTGCTAGGGATGCTGAGAAAAATACCTTCAAAATGGCTATAGTAAATGACAAGAAGATGTCCGAAATAGAGATCCGGTTAGACAGAATCAGCACTCTTGACAAGATTCAACTGCACAAATAGACCAGCGACATCATCTACTCCGACTTGCTGCAAGCCATGGTAAGGATAAATAAATTGCAAATATTGATAGACAAGCTAGAAGTTCAGTTGAAGCATGAGAAAGTCGAGAACAAAGCAAATGTCATCCAGATCAGAAAACTGCAAACAGACATTGCTAGTTCTGACAGTACCCAGGGGGTCAAAAGAATGCTAGAGGAGAAGGATAATGCACTCCAGGTCCTGAAGAGAAGTTGAAAATCCCAGGCGCCGAACACGTCCAGTCTTCTGAGTTGCTAGCCCTCCAGGAAGAGAAAGATAAAATCCATCAAGAGATGATGGAATACAAAGGAAGAGTTGGAGAGTTACAGGAGGAAAAGGACAGATGGGAGGCCGAAAGGGAGGAGTTTCTATCCCAAATATCCGTGATGAAAAGGGACCAAAACGACGAGAAGGAAATCATGGAAGAGCTAATGAGTCAAACCCCCACTGATGAGAATCTGTCCATTGTAAACATAGATAAGCCATTGGATAACTTTTCTGCTAACGATCTGTTGGTATCCATGTCCCAGGTGAGTTTAAAGGATGAGGAATTCAAAGAGTTGAAAGCCGAGAATGAAAAAGTAAAGGCCGAATTAACCAAGATAAGTGAAAGCAAAAAACAGATCTTGCAGGACAGGAATCAACTACAGAAAAAGCTCGATGAGCTGAAAGAAAAATGCATTGGGAAAGGCCCTCTTCAGGGGGCAAAACATATCATTTGGGATACCCTGACCATAGAGATAACCAAGTTCCGGCACTACCTGAATTTTATTGATGATTTGAGTATACTGACAGATTCGGCTTAACAAAAACTGAGACTGGTAAATGAACACATGGCAAAAAGACCCCTCACTACAGCTCATAACACATTAAACTTTCTGAATTCATTTTCATACCAGAAGCTGCACGACATGGGCATAAAGGATAGAATCTCAATAGTGCTATGGGCGAAGAAGATCATCCACAAACACCATTTAAGGAAGACTGTCCAAGACAAGTCAGAAGAATTGCTTGTGCAGGTCAATAAGTTCAAACAAGAGTTTAAAGAGTTGTTCGAAGATGGATTGCCGTCCTTCTAGGACGAAGAAGGTCGGATGCTCCCCCCGGAACTTTATCATCACCTGCTTGTCCGGGCTCGCATGGACCACTCAAAATTTAAAAACTTGGAGAAGAGATTGACAGGACAAACCATTGTGGACATGTTGTTGGAAGACTTTGAAATCCTGCAGAAGTTTGCCATCATCAGAGCCAGATCGCCCAAGAAATCTTACGAAGCATTTATGGAACTCGAGGTAGCAATTCGGGAGATGATGGAGTGTGACACCCCAAGTTCGGAGCAGTGGAAAGCTGTAGAGCGGTTTGGGAAAAAAAAGTATATTCTTCCTCCCTAGGAACAGGTGTCAGGTACTGAAGAGCTGATGGGGCAAGGAGATGGAGCTGTCGGGGCAAAGACATGGAGCTGTCGGGGCAAATACGTGGAGCTGTCAGGGCAAAGATGTGGAGCTGTCAGGGCAAAGACGTGGAGTTGTTGGGGCAAAGACATGGAACTATTGGCTGAAAGTTTGTTATCCAGTGTATTCGTACTTTGTGATCTGTTAGGAATGGAGTTGTAACAACTTCCTAGTGGTGTAGGAATTCAGTTACAAACTCTAATTTACGGCGATCATTATGTTATTGATCTACTAGGGGCAGACTTATTGTTTTATCTATAAATTTGTATCTTTTTATGAGATGGAGGTTGGAACCCATTGAATGAAGTGATTTGTGGAGAACATATCTGTTTTTTTTTTAATACCCAAAAATGAATGCATGAGAGTTTTGTCAAAGATTCATGTATCATTGAAATTGCAGTCTGTGCTTATTTCCTTATGTGCTTGTATTTTCTTTGTGTAACACTCCATTCTGTTCCCTCTTCGTATATGGAATAATAGTTTTTGATGATTAGAATTCATATGCTTATGCTCTTTTCATCGTTTCAGATATTATATGAATTTTTCTACTAAAGTTGATATGGAATTCGTCTTCGGTGCTCTGTATTGATGGACTGTCTCTTCGTTTCTTTCCATTTCACCTTGATCAATTGAATGACTGTAATGCTGTGATTATCTTGCCTTTGGTAAATCTTGTGTATACATCTTTGTGATCTTTTATATGTATATGACTCCATGCCCAATGGATATGTGATTGTTTCAGCCAAACCAATAAATCTTTAAATATTGTTTATCATCTAGTCTTGTAAAGCTTGCATTGAGAGATCCCTCTCTGGAAGAGAATACCAATTTCTTCCTAAAGTGGTTTTGCTATTACCTCGGGGTGTATCTTTTACAACCTGGGTACATTCTGAGTGCTAACAAATTCTACAAGTTAAAGTCATATAAAGAGAGAATGACAAGTCTTTTACCATCTATGCAAAGCTATACCATTTGGCGTTATAGTAGTAGAATTGTAAACAACTATACCTAACATCACTCCATTATCTTATAGACTTAAAAGAAATGATACATCTCTTGTTTTCACTTGAGACTAGGGTAAATGGAAATATAGTGGTAAGTTTTATGAACAACTTAAAACTTAACATTATGCCCATATCCTTATAACTTTTATAATTAAAATCAAATCCTCTATGTTTAAATACTTCAAGACTTAATCTTGAATGATATTTATAATGCATGGTTTTAATATCTATAAGGAAAAGTTTTAATATTTACTATGCAAGGTTTAATAGCATTGTTCTAACATTGTGGTTATAAAATGTATGGCAGGTAAAACTATGGTATAACGGCCATAAGGGATATCCATGCTATGACTTTGTTTGGAAAAACAATCAATGGGAATCTTGTCATAGGACATTAGAAATTCGACCCACTTGCATGCAATATATTAAAACACGACGTGGTCATTCCAGAGCCATGCATTGGTGTTATAAAGTCGTTGACTCAACCCTAATTTTCCATTTTTCCCTCGCCTTCGGGCTTGGTCGCTCTGTGAACCCTCTTGGTCCAATTTTTGTTGTTTGCACTATTTGATAGCCGCTTCTATGCTGCTTCAGTCCTTCGTGCTCGTCAACTGCATTGTTTGGGAGTCAGTAGTTTGTTGTTGGCAGCCATATGGTTGTTGAAAAACCTAGGTTTTTTCCCTTCGACACCATTGTCGACCCTGTCACGGCGTGAGTGTATCTTTCGACTTGATACTGTCCATGTTTCCATTGTGGAAGGTATCCTTTGCTTCTGCCAGCTCGTTCTTCTCGGTGACAAAGGAAGGGTTTACACTTCCTCTGCTCGTAGTTATCAAGTTGTTTACAGTGGTTGCACTTCTTTCAAACTCGTTGGTAAGTTACAGGTTATTCCTTCGTCTTTCCAGTTCAAGAAAATAGTTTAACCATTTGAAAAAAAATAAAGTTTTAACTAAAACTGTTCTTTCGCTGCAAGATTGGGCTCCTCTTAAGGCGTGGATGGCACAAGCTTCGGTGGTTAGCTTTACCTGGTAAGCCTGGTTTTCACCATGGCATTCCCTCCTTGCTGGTTTGTCAGGACAGTTAAGGTTTTGACTTTGATTGATGCGACTCTATGGCTACCTCAACTCTGTTCGGTCTTTAAACTGCATGTTAAAATGAATTCTTACGAGGTTTAACCCTGTGTTGTAAATGGATGTTACAGCTTTGGTCGATGTTGTAATCATTCGAATTTCTTATATATTTAAGATTTTCTATAAAAGAAATACTATATATATATAAAAAGGCAATGGCTGTAAGCCTGCCTACATATGAGGTTTCGGCCTCTTCATCCTGCTTCCTTTACTGTACTCTTATATTGTTCAGGGTTTTCACCCAGAGTTTTGTAATATGACTTAATATAAAGCTTTCCTGTATCTTTGGGCTTGTTCATCACATGCATTTTTAATTCTATGCTTGTATAGAAATAAGTAAAATATGAGTTTATAACCACGTATACTGTGAATTTATGATACGGCCGTAGGTGAAAACATTGTCTTAACTCTTAGTATTTATTTTACTTGTATAAACTGGACTTATAGGGTTCAACCTAATTTTACAGTTGAGATTAAGTTCAGTTGCTTAATCTGTCATTAAAATTATAACTCTGTTGGTATTTGAGAATTAAATGAATGATATTAACCATAATGGTTAAGCTCGATGATTGAGCTAATCACTGTTCTGTTATTTCTTTTGTTTTAAAAATAATAACTGGGTTATTTAACTATTAGTAAACTCTTTTTAATAAATTGTTGTTAGGGTTATGTACCTTGATTATTTGTTATATAATAACTTCTTAAATTATATATAGGGTTTGTACCCTTATACAAATATCCTCGCTGTGAATACAATTCTCTTGCATTGTTCTAAGTCATGATATAAATACTGTAATTTATCTTGTTATATAAAGAATTTGGGAGAAAAAATACTCTCCAGCTTATTGTTAAATAGATTTGTTGTTAATGTTTCTGAACTGGTTTTACAACTTGACTTCTATTTATTAGAAGCTGTGAATGTATAGTGCATACCTTTCAAAATGAAAGCCTGTTGTACTTTTGTTATATTTTACTATTGCTTTCTAGTATTGTTTATTTAATTTGTAATACACAGAGTATAAATATTTTGTACATAATCCTTACTTATTTATTCATCAAGTATAAATAAACTAGGTTTATAATTACAATAATAAATTATTACTTAAAGTGTTACTATTATAATGTATGCATTATAGGTACATTATTAGTAATACAATAATGACATTACTTCTTACTAAGGTTTCCTATGATTATTTTTAATATTGTTATTCAATGTTTGGTTTAGTTTATTTATTTAGTTATAATGCTTGAGTATTTTTACATAATACTCATTCAATATTAAAGTTTATTCTCATATACATATCTATATAAATTCCTGTGCATGTGATAAATGATTGAAAATAGAATAACAGTTTTGAAATCTATTTAAGCTTAGCTGAAATAAAAGAAGATTCAGTAATTAAATAATGGAATTCTTAACCAAAATACAGACTAACACCACTAGGATTTAACTGTAAAATCAACCAATAAGTGATTAAATCCTACTGTCAGTATTGTCTTTTCAACATTAAGAGGTTAGATTCTTTTAAACTGGGAATTAACCATTATAAGACTTAAACAGCAAAAATACTTAGTCTATTTTTTCTTTATTACAGCTAGTATTTACTGGAAACAAAGATACAGTACTAAGAAGTAGTTTTTAAAACTATAATAAAATAACTTATAAATTCCTGAAATACTAGTATTTACTGAAGGTAACTAAATAGGAAACTTGGTTCAGAAGGATATTACTTCACCATACCGAGGTACTATGCTGGAGTATGGTCTGGTGATCCTAGATGTGGAAAAACAAAGTAACTTTTAACAGATTTAACTACTGATATTCTGAGATACTAACTTCACTAAACTAACTAACTCCTCAGACATATAAAATAAACATAACATGCATCCATTCATACTCAGTAAACATAAAGAAATAAGTGACAGAACATGTTTAAGCTGTGGACAACAACAGCAATGGGAGGCCTTTCCTACCTACCAACTCCTGGAGAGCGCTCAGACAATGACTTCTCAGGACCCCTGAGCTTGCTCTGGTCTCCCTGGATAGAACTAGGTGCAGCAAAGTCAAATACCAGTCTTCAAAATCAGTATTAACTCAGAACTATCAGTCAGTTCTCTCAGCCCAAAAAGCTGTAATGAAATGAAGTTACTGCAGCAATCCTCCTAAAACAACTTCCTTACTGTATTTCCCTTTTCCTCAATGGATTTCCTGAATAACATTCACCTGAATGAATTCTCTCTGGAAAAATATCTGAGCAGCCTCAGCTCTCTTCATTAAGTACTTTTTAAAAGATTGCCTAGGTCTTTGTTGGGTTAACTATCATTTAATGAGCCACCTGCTCTGATTCCACTTTCTTGGGGAATCATGACCCCAAATATAGGGAAGTTGCCACCTGCAACTTAGGAAGTGTTTTAGGATGCTGCCACTTGTCTTTTGCCTTTCCACCTAGTTCCATCCACTAGTTTGACCAGTAACCTCTTTTTAACAGCTCTCCCATGTTGTTGTCTCCACAATTTATTTATTAATAATAAAATATTCTAAATTACACTCCATTTCTGTTGACTCTACTGAGTCATCAATCCCTACTTAGCATTAAATTTAACATAATGTCTCAGGAATATAATAAAACAATTTACATAATTTTACAAAATTGGGGTATGTGACACTATTTTTAGTTGGGGTAGCTATTGGCTGGCAGAAAAACCACTACTACGCCCACGCCTGCACTCTCTCCACGACACGCCTTTTGGGTTGCGGATGGTCTTTCCACTAGGGGGATCGTGAGTTTGTTCATTTTCCCTCACGTTGGGCAAAGTTAAAAGGGGGGCACAATTCATTGATTGGGTTCGTTCGTTCTCGTCTGCCTCATGGATTGTTGGCTTGTGGGTTGGTTCTTCCTGCTCTCTTGAATTTGTTAGTCTACGGGGGTGTTCATCCTCATGCTCACTTAGAGAGTCGGTGTCTTTTCCACCATTGTCAGACTGTGTCATGTTCTATTTTTCCATAGTTGAATCGTGGCTGTGATTTTCATCTACAGTTCTGTGGGTTGCATCGTTTTCCCTCAAGTTTAGATTGGGAGCATGTTCCTTTCCCATTTCGGTTGGTGTAATTTCTCCAGCGATTGCATTGGGGATTGTGTGTTGTGGGTTCATGGATGTTTGTGGGCTGTTATTGCCATGATTGCTGGTCTGTTTTTTTCCCGTGTGATGCTGTAGGTTGCTTTGGAATCATTTTGTCCATGATAGGGCCAAGAATGATTCAGGGATTTGTTTTCCCCTGTTAAAGCTTGAATAGTTGTTTTGCTACATGCACGTAGTGGCTTTGTCCTCAAACTACATTGGAGTGGTGAATGAGGGCCTGATGTGCTTGATAAACCTGGTGGTTTGGGAGCCACACAAACAGAGCTAGTGGGCTAGCTTTCTTCTCCACAACCCCTGAATAGCAATGGAAGGGAGATCAGGGTCTGCGGGACTACGTTGCAGAAAAAGGATTGATTTCCTTGTGTTGTGTGTGTGTGGGTGTCCTAGAAGCCAGGTTGGTTCTGGTGTAGGTGTCCTTAGCTCTTAAATGAGCTCACCAACTTAGCATTTAGCCTTTCCCAGCTCCTAGATGACCTGATAAACCCAACTTTGTTGGCTTGGCTAATCTGTTGTTCACTTGATAAACCCAACTGTGTTGGCTTGGCTGAACTGTGCACCCTTGTGATGTTGTTATCCTTGGCTATGTGTAAGCCTGATAGTTCCTTATTCCTTGGGGAATCATGACCAGCTCAGGGGTGGCAGCGTTCCTGAGAGATTAAGGAGCACGCGGGCCTATGGTTGGGTGGAACGTTGTAGTGACGTAGATGGTTGCGGGACAAGTCCTTATTAAGATAAGTATTCTTTCTTGACTTGTGTCTGTAATTGTATTTACCATTGATGAATGCTGAATTGTATATGAATGCATGTTGTTTTGCTTCCACTATGTATATGAATGATTAGTGCATCGTAGTATGTTTTATGTTTTAATTAATCTTGTTACAGTATTATATGTATGTATGTTCATTTTCATGGGGCTAGATGTCCAGATGATTGATGTATGGTAGCGTCCTCTTCGCCAGTCGAAGGGTCGAGGATGTTACAAAGATTAGAAAAACAAAAAACCTTACATTTTTTCTATATATCCAAATATTATCTTAGTGGTGAGATCCAACAGAGCATACATATCAGTTACATCATGAAAAAGTTTGAAGAACCTCTATCTTTGAGAAAGTTTTACATGAATTCATCCCATAAAAGAAATCCATCATCTTCCTTTAGTGCATATTTTGTTAGATGATCAACATCTTGATCTGATTTATGGTAAATATGATTAATGGCAATTAAATTAAAGAAGAACAATATCTCTTTTTTTCTCTCAAACCAGTTAAGTAGATTGGTCACCTGAAGTCTGAACTGGTCATTTTCTCATTTAACAACTACCATAGAGTCTCCATAGACATTTAATGTATCGATCCCAAATAATAGTTCCATCTTGAATAAACACCAAAGTACCAACACTTTTTCTTTGGTATTGGTACCAAGACCATAGTTAATTTTAAACTTAAAGTAGTGATCCTTATTAATCCAAAGAACCGCACGAGCAACACAAAATCCATCTTTTGTAGATCCATCAAAAAAACTAGTAGCATCCAAAGAAAATTGAACATCCATCACTTGTCTAAATTTTGGACACCTATCCAAATGTGAAGTGTAATCCTTATATAAACTAATAGTCTGCAAAAAATCCTTATCAATATCTAGTTTCTTGTCTTCAAATAAGATGGAGTTTCTAGTTTTACAAATACCTCAAGATATAAATGTTGGTAAACTGCAATACATTTTGTAGATATTGTAGCAACAAAAGAAATTATGTTCAAAGGAAAGCATCCCTTAGGAGTTAGGAATGTTCAGAGATATACATATAGTGTTCCATATCTGAATTGAAACGAGACAACTAACAAGTAAATGCTCCACTTTTCAATTTAGATTATTATTAAAGTTTTATAGTTTTTTTTTTTAATTCAATTTAAAGTTATTGGTTCAAATTAAATTCTTTACTACAAGTTTAAGTTATTTCATTCTTTCTTGATGGAGGTTAATAAAATCAAACCAACTTTAGTTTGTGAAACTTAAGAGAAAAGAAAAGAATTCTTTGTTTTGCTATAAAATTTATTCTTATACTATAAAAACATAGAAAGAAGCGTTAGTAGTTCAATGATAATTTATACTTAGAAGGTTAGGGAGGTAGGTATATCATGATGGAAAATCCTTTCCACCCATGGTGTTTTAAGAAATGTCCAATTTCATGTTTCACTCTGAAGCTCATGGGAGTTTGTTTTGATCTTGTCTTTATTAATCTTCTTCTTTGAACTAGTTGATACTGATAGATAAGTTTGATCTTCTAGGTTATGGTTAATGATCTCCTTTAGTATCGTGATTTTCTTTTAACATCTAATTCTTTATTGTACCACTTATATGTAATAATATTTTTTAATTTATTGACATTTTTCAAAGTGACATATTCATCAATCCCCCAAAGGTTTAACCAAGTTATGTTTTCTTTATACCATCCCCTCTTGATCCGCGAGTAAGGTAGTGTATCGATTTTAAAGCAATTTTAGGAAGTCTCTACCCCCCCCCCCCGTTTATTATCCCGTACTTGTACATTCAGTGCCTAGTCATAGAGATGCTATTAGTTGGGGGGAGTCCCAATTCTATTAGGAGAATGTGAAAGGGCGTATTTCTTTTAATTCTGAGGTTGTAAAATATAAAACATTATGGGTTTGTTCAATATTTATTCAATATTTTCTAGAGATGTTGAACTCCAAATTTCACAACCATATAAGATAACGAGAGTTTCAAGGCCAAATTAAAGTTTCCACCCTCCTTTAATAATCTTCTTAATTGTTGGAAATATTAATTAATCGCAGATCCGTACCAGATCTCAGCCGACTTTGTCAGAGTCCGTA
Source organism: Pseudotsuga menziesii (assembly GCA_001517045.1). Classification (NCBI taxonomy): domain Eukaryota; kingdom Viridiplantae; phylum Streptophyta; class Pinopsida; order Pinales; family Pinaceae; genus Pseudotsuga; species Pseudotsuga menziesii. The sequence goes on from LPNX011007605.1 coordinate 84,399, forward strand.
TCAATTCAGTCTCTGTCAGACAGTCTGACAAGATTGAAGAGTTTGTGATTCTGTAATATAAACGAGTTGAATTAAATTTCTGAACTTAACTTTTTAGGTAGATAGTTATTATAGTCTTTAATGTCAAGTCAGTAGATTCATGCAGGAGCAATGTTTAGTTTTCCTATAAATGGAAGAAGAATATTGTAAATCAAAGAGATAAATCTGAGAGAATTCTGAGCAGAGAGTGAAGACAATAGTGTCGAAGCTCAGGATTTTGTGTGTTTGAAGATATCGAGAGCTAAAGCTCTATAAAAGGTGAAATATCTCTATAATTTCCAAGTTTGCATTTGTGGCATATAGTTCTCTGTTATGTCCCAACAAGTTATATAAATCAAATAGTTTATGGTTGAATACATGTTTATTTAGCCACACATTCTCTCCATAATTACTTGTGTAAATATTTCTTACATTTACAGTTTGAGTGAAATATCAAAGAATCCATAAACATTTCGCCCAGTAAAAGTTCGAGATTTTACACAGAGTGGTCAAAACAAGTCTACTTAATGTTTGGTTATATGATTCTGTCGAATTGTTGTTGTGTCGAGTTTTACTTCTAGTTACTGGTCAGTGAAAAATATTATTGATTCATAAGTCTTTAGACTAAGAAACATCCTTTATGGAATTCGAATAAAAATGGTTAGGTCGAAGTAAAACATGTCGAAGTTGAGTAAGTCAGTAAAACCGATAAGTAAGAACTTGTCGAGGTAAAAAGAGTTGGGTCGAAAATTTCGACCAAATTTACTCTTTAAAATTCTTGTCGAAATATTTTTGGTAGACTTGTCTAGTCAGAGTTAGACAAGTTTTACCCGACCAGAAAAGGAAGAAGTCGAAGTCGGAGTGAAAATTTCATAACTAAGCGGTAAATCAAGTTTTTCCGACTCAGTTTCTACTAACTGGTATCAGAGCAAGGTTTAGGAAAGAAATCTTGTCTTAAAAGTGAAAAAGTAATTTTCTAAAGAAAATTTAAAAAAATAAAAATGGCTTCCACTTTTGGTTCAAACATGTCAAGTATTTAAACTCCAATTTTTATAGGAAAGTATTATGAATATTGGTCTCTAACAATGAAGGATATGTTCAGAGGTCAAGATGTTTGGGAAATTGTCCAGAATGGTTATGTAGAACCAGTAGATCAGAGCCACAAGTTGAGAAAGATTCCCTAAGGGAACAAAGGAAGAAAGATGGAAAATATTTGTTCTACATACATCAAGCCATGCATGAAAGCATACTCCCAAGATTAGCAGCAACAACTACCTTTGAGTAGGCATGGGACACATTGGAAAATTCCTATCAAGGTTTTGACAAGGTAAATACTTCCAAGTTACAGATTCTTAGAAGAGATTTTGAATCTATGTCTATAAAATTTACAGTTTCAGTAGACTCTTTCTACACCAGAGTTGTTGGTTTTATAAATAAACTTAAATATCATGGAGAAACCATAGCATAACAAAGGGTGGTTGAAAAAATTCTCGTAAGTCTTCCCCCAAGATTTGAATCCTTGGTTGTGACCTTGGAAGAAAACAAAGACATGTCGGTGTTTACCATTGATGAGTTGCAAGATTCACTCATCAATCATGAACACACAATTAGCAGAACCAATACATCATTTTAAGGTGCATTCATAGCACAATCATCCATAATCCATGGTGGAGGCAGGGGGATAAAGAAATCCAGAGGAAGAGGAAAAATTTCTTCCAGAGGAGGACGCATCAGAAGTCCTAAAAATGTCGTTGGTAGAGGAGAGAATAAGAATTCAAGTCATCCAAATGGTCAGAGGTTTGTTAAAACAAAAATTCAATGTCATTATTGTAAGAAATTTGGTCATTATGCATATGAATGCAGGAAGAAAAAATATGACCAAGGAAGGCAAAGCCCAAACTAGTCAACCAACACCAACACTCTGTCAAGTGAAATGTTAATGTCATATGCATCTCCAATTGAATGCAATGTTCTCCAAGAAATTCCACATTACATATGGTACTTAGATTTAGGATGCAACAATCATATGACCGGTAATTTAAATTGGTTTTACAGTCGAGTTAATTTAGTTCAAACTGATGTTACACTTGGAAATGATGTCCAAGTCACTGCTTTGGGAAAAGGTACTATTGGTATTCTAACCAAACAGGGGGAGAGCAATTTTATTCTTGATGTTTATCATGTAGAAGGTATAAGTTTATTCCTGATGTTTATCATGTCGAAGGTATGAAACACAATTTTTTGAGCATTGGATAGCTGATACAGAAAGGTTACAGAGTCTATAACGCATTAGCTTGGCTTCTAATTTCTCTATTTGTACTTGCAGACCAACTTCCATGGTCTTGACTTCTTTGATGATAGATGGTCTTATTTTGATTTCTTCTGTGATAGATAGCCTTCGAATTTTTCGATGATAAAGGGATTGGTCTTGTTCATTAGGTTAAATAAAAAATTTTAAATAATTATTATAGAATAATGTTTTTATTTTATTATTTAATGTAATTATAAATATAACATATTATAAACGTAATATATTATAATATATATTATATTATGTAATGTATAGTATATATATTATATACTATACGTTGGTTGTGCAGGTCGACGGTGGAGGTGTGTAGTGGCTGGAGCAAGAGGACGACAGGAGCAGGAGGGAGTGGAGTGGAGTAGGAGGGCGGCGGTGGAGGAAGGAAGGGGCAGCACGGGGGAAATAGAGGGGGTGTGCAGGGCACGTGGGAGGAAGGGAGGAAGAAGGATGTGTTAGAATAATCAACCCATAGTTTACCCACTTAGACATTAATTTCATTATTTTTGTCTTATTTGCCTAGTTCATGTGTCCCACCTTGTGCAAGTTGTCATTTGCCTATCTATAATGGTCAAACTTGCCTTATTTGACTCATGTATTGCATGGGAGAGCTAACAAAATCAATTCTGCTTTATTCCTGGCCTCCTAGGTGCCCTTCTACTTTTTCTGCTTTATTCCCTGCTTTTTCAGTGTTTTAAGGAAAAAGGAAAAGCTAGACTAGGTGAGGTTGACTAGTTGTTTGTCCTACACATAATCCTCTCTTTTCTCCATGAAAAAGAATGTATGAGCTTCCATTCCACCACTCTTTAGCTTTCCTAATCCTTTTTTCCAATTCGTGAGCTCCATGACAGATTTGGGATCAGCTTTTTACACCTATGGGGGATTTGCTTATTTTTAGTAAGCCTGCTTTATGCTAGATTTGATTTGATCCTCATGCAATCAAATCCTTGATGTATTCTATTTATTCATTAGCCTATGTTATTATAGGGTTGGATATTGTACACTTACATAATACAGTTTAGTGCTACAGCTCCATTTTCAGTCTCTTTTGTGAGTGATTTTGCATGATCAATTGTTAATTGTTGTGAGTAAAATTAATCTATCAATGGGTTAAATTTCCACATGGTATCAGAGCCATTGTAGGTTGTTTCTCTCCTTCAAAAAAAATTTTGCAGGTTCGACATCAGTGATTGGGAGCCTTCTACTGATAGCCGGGACAGATTTTCTAGAGCTATGGATCAATCACAGAAAACTATCTTGACTCCCTTCAATTTATTTGAATGGAAAGAAGAGATGGAGATACTGTTGAGAGAAAAAGGCCTCTACAGGGTGACTATGGCAACAGAAGCAGACCCCAATGCAGCTGCAGAGAAGATAAAATGACACAACAGGAGGGATGAGGCTTATGGCCTCCTGTGTCTGAGTATTTCCAGAGACCTCCTTTTCCATCTTGATGGATTGACATCACCGAATGAAGTATGGGAGAATATTGCTGATCTTTTTGGAAAGACAGATGAGATGAGGGGACATCAAATTGAAAATGAGCTGATTTCTCTGAGTCCAACAAGCTTTGAATCCCTGCAGCTATATTTCTCCAAGTTCAAAGCACTAGTTTTGCAGCTGAAACAGTGTGGTATCGAAAAGAAAGATGATCAACTCATACTGGCCATCCTCTTGAAGCTGGGCCCTGATTATTCAGTGTTTGTTTCGACCTTCTATGCCACAAAACTGACAGCTCGAGCCTGGAAGATGCCTAGCCTTGCAGATTTCATGGAATCTCTCACACAAGAACAGGACAAGCTGGTGATGATGGGCACCATCAAACCATCCAAAGATCAAGCTTTGATTGCTGGAGATTCGAAGGTGGATTCAAAAAGCAAAAAGAAATCTAAAAAGCCACCTGAGCAAAAGAGAGACAAGAAACAGTCTCCGGAGGATCTACAAGGTCCCAAGAAGAATAACCAGAAGAAGAAGAACAAAGGTGAAATGAACAAGTGTGCATACTGCAATAAGGGCAATCACTCTGAAAGCTCTTGTATGAAAAAGAAGATAGACATGCTGACCCAACTCTTGGAAAAGAATGGCATCTCCCTTCCATAAAGCTCAAAGAAGAGAGAAGGAGGATCAAGTTCAGATGACAGAGAGAGAGTTCATGCTCTAGTTACTGGCACATCAAGCTCACCCAGTTTTATCATTGATTCTGGAGCTTCAAGACACATGGTTTCGACTAAGGAGGCCTTCTCCTCAATGGACAAGTCGAAAGGACCATCTATTGTACTGGGAGATGACTCTCTCACTGAAAGTATGGGTAAAGGAAGGATAGATCTTGATCATGGCCAGTTCAGCAATGTGCTGTATGTTCCTGGTCTCGCCTCCAACCTCCTGTCAGTGTACCAGATGACCCACACTGGGTCTCCTAAGAAGTTCATATTCTCCCCCAATGAATTTGAGATCACAGAGATCTCAAGTGGTAGAGTCATTGCAAAAGGAGTTGAAAATCATGCTCAAAAGGTATATATGTTCTCACACTTCCTACCTTACTCAAACCCCTCTGCTCCTCTCATTCATGCTAATGAATCCAGCAAGCTTTGGCATGAAATATTTGTCCACCTAAACTACAAATATATTTCTGATCTTAGTGAAAAAGAGATGGTCATAGGGTTTCCCAAGATAAAATTTTCCAAAGGAGTCGGCCAAGGCTGTATCCTAGGAAAACACCGAGAGCACAAATTTGAGAGAGCTAGTCATGAGAGAACCTCTGCACCCCTCGAGCTGATCCACAGTGATGTTTCTGGCCCATTCCCTCATATGTCCATGAGTCAAGCCAAATATGCGTTGAATTTCATTGATGATTTTTCCAGGTATTGCTGGGTTCACTTCCTGAAACACAAGTCTGAAGTTTTTGGCCTATTCAAAGTCTTTAAGGCTTTCGTTGAAAACCAGTCTGGAAGGAAAATCAAGGCCCTCAGATCTGACAATGGTGGTGAGTATGTCAAGTCTGAGTTTATTAATTATTGTGCAGATGCAGGTATTCAGATGCAACATTCTATCCCTTACACACCACAGCAAAATGGTGTTGCTGAGAGGAAGAACAGATCACTGAAGGAGATGGCAACATGCATGATGGAGGCCAAAACTTTGCCACCAAAGTACTGGGAAAAATCTATCAATTGTGCAAACTATATCCAGAATAGGGTGCCTCACAAACAGCTTGATGGCATAACTCCCTTCGAAGCATGGAGTGGGCACAAGCCAGATGTGACCCATTTCAGGATTTTTGGCTCAAAGGCATGGGCTAGAATCCCAACAGAGAAGAGGAAGGATTTGCAGCCCCAAATCCAAGAGTGTCTTTTTGTTGGATACTCTGAAGATTCAAAAGGGTACAAGTTGATAAATTTGAGCACAAACAAATCCTTCATTGAAAGGTGTGTTCAGTTTGAAGAAGAACCCCTTGCAGCAGTGGAAGTTGGTGAAGTCTCTTCACCACCTGAACCTCAAGAAGTAAGTAAAGAGTTTGTTGAACATGCTGATTCTGATTTTTCTGATGGAGATGAGTTTATTGCAGACCCTAACATCCCTACAAGGCCAAAATGGGCAGCCAAGACACTGCATGCAGCATGAGAGCTAGCTGGGGATCCCAACGACTCAAGGAGGACTAGATCTCAATTTGAGAGTGGTCTGTGCATGAAGGATCCTATGTTTGCTGAAAAATGCTATTTGATGGTGGAGTCTGATCCTCAAACATATGAAGAAGCAGCAGGAGATCCAAGATGGCAAACAGCCATGAAGGAGGAGTTCATCTCACTCCAGAAGAGCAACACATGGGAGCTAGTGGATCTTCCTCCAGGAAGAAAGTTAGTCTAGTGTAAGTGGGTCTATAAGACCAAATTTGCTGCGAATGGTTCACCACTGAAGTACAATGCCAGATTGGTATCCAAGGGCTACTCACAGGTTCATGGCATAGATTACAATGAGACCTTTGCCCCAGTGGCAAATATGGATTCCATCAAGCTAGCTCTAGCCATTGCAGCCTCAAGGCAATGGGAGGTACATCACATGGATGTAAAATGTGCCTTCCTAAATGGAGATCTCACTGAGGAGATATATATGCAGCAGCCTCAATTTTTTTCTACTAACCCTTCTCTTGTGTGCAGGTTGAGAAATTCATTGTATGGGCTAAAGCAAGCCCCCAGGGCTTGGTATGCCAAGATCGATAGCTTCTTGCTATCACTGAATTTTGTTTGGTGCAAATCAGATCCAAATGTCTATTTGAAGTTAGTTAATGGTTCATTAATGATCATTGTGTTATATGTTGATGACCTCCTCATTACAGGAAGCTCACAGGCTGAGATTGCTTCCTTAAAAGGAGCTATGAACCAAGCCTTCTCCATGACAGATTTGGGGCTCTTAAGTCAATTTTTGGGGCTTGAGATCTCTCAAACCAAAGCTGGAATCAAAGTGCACCAGTCCAAATATGCCTTGGAATTGCTGAAGAAATTCAAAATGAAGGATTGCAAAGAAAGCAAAACTCCTTTCCTTTCAGGAGTGAAGCTGGAAGAAGCTGATTCTTCACCGATGGTAAACAATACACTGTGTAGGAAATTGATTGGATGTTTATTGTATCTGACACATAATAGACCTGATATTTGTTATGTAGTAAGTGTGGCTTCTAGATTCATGGATCAGCCTCAAGAGATCCATTGGAAAGCAGCCAAAAGGAACCTTAACTTTGTTCAGGGAACAAGGACACATGGGATCTTCTATAAAGCAAAATATGATCTTGAATTGATTGGATTTACTGACAGTGATTGGGCAGGTGATAGCACAGCAAAAATTCCACATCAAGATATGTGTTCATGCTTGCAGAAGGGCCAATTAGCTGGTCAAGCAAGAAACAGAGTGCCATTGCACTCTCATCTACAGAAGCAGAGTACAGAGGAGTTGTTAATGTAGCAACTCAATGTTTATGGTTGTAGGGTTTACTTGGAGAGTGTGGCTTCGAACCTGAGTACTCAACTTCCATCTACTCTGATAACCAGAGTACCATTCGAATCTGCAAGTATCCAGTTCAAAATCAGAGAACCAGACACATTGAGATCCATATGCACTACATCAGAGAACTTGTGCATGATGGCACCATTCACCTACTCTTATGTTCATCTTCAGAACAAGTAGCTGATATCTTCACCAAAGAATTTTGTGAGAAGACCTTCAGCAATCTCAAATCACTGCTGGGGATTGCTGATCATGGTGTGAAAGCATGAGTCAAGACAAGATTCTACAATTTTGTTTTACAGTCCATGTTTAAGGGAGGATTTTCCCAAGTTGGTTTTGCCTCTTTCCTTGTTTAAATGGATTTGCAGTATGTAAAGGGTGACTAAGCCTTGTTGCTAGGCCCTATAATTTTCTGATATATTACTCATAATTCAGGATTAAGAGGGTTTTTTAGAATAATCAACCCATAGTTTACCCACTTAGACATTAATTTCATTATTTTTGTCTTATTTGCCTAGTTCATATGTCCCACCTTGTGCAAGTTGTCATTTGCCTATCTATAATGGTCAAACTTGCCTTATTTGACTCATGTAGCGCATGGGAGAGCTAAAGGAATCAATTTTTCTTTATTCCTGGCCTCCTAGGTGCCCTTCTATTTTTTCTGCTTTATTCCCTGCTTTTTCAGTGTTTTAAGGCAAAAGGAAAAGCTAGACTAGGTGAGGTTGACTAGTTTTTTGTCCTAGTACACATCCTCCTCTCTTTTCTCCATGCAAAAGCATGTATGAGCTGCCATTCCACCCCTCTTTATCTTGCCTAATCCTTTTTTCCAATTCATGAGCTCCATGACAAATTTGGGATCAGCTTTTTACACCTATGGGGGATTTGCTTATTTTTAGTAAGCCTGCTTTATGCTAGATTTGATTTGCTCCTCATGCAATTGAATCCTTGATGTATTATATTTATTCAGCAGCCTATGTTATTACAAGGTTGTCTATTGTATACTTACATAATACAGTTTAGTGTTACAGCTCCATTTTTAGTTTCTTTTGTGAGTGATTTTGCATGATCAATTGTTAATTGTTGTGAGTAAAATTAATCTATCACTGGGTTCAATTTCCACAGGATGGAGAGGAATGGAGAGAGAAGGGTGCGGGGGTGATGGAGAGCGGAGGATGGAGGTGGTGGCATATATGAAATGAAGGATGAGGGCAAGTGAAGCAGCAGGAGAATGGTGGCGTGAGGGAGGGTGCGTGTAGGTGGAGGAGATCGGTGGAGTTTGGAAAGTGCAGAGGAGAGTGGAAAGGGCATGATGATGGGCGTGAGGGAGATGAAGGAGGATGGGGTAGGGGAGAAATGGCTGGGCAACAGTGTGAGGGATATGGGGGAGGGAATGGAGCAGTAAGCCGAGCAGCGGGTAGTGATGCATCCTGCAATTTTTTTTCTTTTTTTTTTAATAATAAATATTTATTTTTTTTATTTTTTTATTTTCTCTTTCTTCATGGTGTAGATGGCCAAGGACCAAAAATTTAGGGAAACCCTGGGTGATGGCTAAAATCCAAAAATATGGCCAAAGTCCGGGATCTAGCCAACGAGGATCTGATACCACATGAAGCGAACAATTATTTTGCTAACACAATAATCACCAAAATATCTGGAATATCGGATAAGCCATAGGGCAAATGTATATTAATGGTTGTATGGATAAAAGATAATAGATTATTACATTGGTTGATGACCCACCTATAAAATAAGGCTTGGGAATTGTGACTTGAAAGGTCATGTCCTTTCAATATTATAGTTAATTATGTTTATTATTAGTTATTTAATTATTATTTTATGTTCGTTACATTTAGCCTCTAAATATTTCTCACACCACAATTTCTCTTTAAACTTAGAAGTAATAATATTTTTAATGTTATTAATATTTTGCAATGCAACACTTTCGTCGATCTCCCAGTGGTTTAACCAGGCCCTGGTATCTTTATACCAACCTCACTTGAGCCTTAGGTGGTCTTGGATGGAATCAAAAGCTATCTTAGGAAGTATATGGTCTCCCATGTTATTGATTTTGTGTTTGTACAACAGTAGCCTAGTCATAGTTAGGCTCTCGATGGGGGAAAGACCCACTTCTGTAAGGATAATAGGGTATTGTGTATTGCTTTTAATTTTGAGGTTATATGTTATAAAATGCTTATGGATTTGCTCAATCTTCCTCCAAGATTCTCTAGAGATGCTGCAACCCCAAAACTCACAACCATACAAGATAACAGGAGTGAATAAAGTTTCAAATAGGAGCTTCTTTTAATCCCACATCACCATATTTGCTTCTTTGCAATTACATTCAAGGCCAAAATAAGATTTCCACCCTCCATTAATCCTTTTTTCAATGCTATAGTTCCAGTTGAGCTTGTGATTAATATCCATTCCTAGGTATTTGTAAGAAGACACTTCCTTTAAGTTTCTATTTTCATACACAAAATTAGCATAAGTGTCCTTCTTGGATTCTATAATCATAACTTTTGTTTTGTCAGTGTTGACAGTCATACCCATGGTAGAGTAGAAATACTTAAGAAGTCAAAGTTACTTATAAGGATCATACAGATCCCTTGCCATAAGAACAATATTGTCAGCATAGAGAATAAGGATGATGGCTATCCTAGCTAAGAATGCCAGCACAACCTGCTTCTTCTAAACAACCTTCTATCTTATCGATGTAGATGCCAAATAAGGTAGGAGAGGGGGTGAAACCTTGTTTAACTCCGATATTGCACTTAATATCTATCGACCACCCCTCTTTGCTCTTAAACTTGGCAATTACATTTTCGTATAACCTTATTGAGACAACTCTCAACTCGAAAGGAACTTTTGGCTCTTCTAATCTATTCCAAAGGTTATTTCTAGGTACTTGTTCGGGTACACAAGGTACTCCCAAAAGACTGAACACCTTGAGAAACCACTTCACACAAATAGATCACAGATCAACTCATCGATGTTTGTCATGTCGTTAAAAACCTCGAGAGGGAAACATTCCATGGCCCTAGCCAAATAGCTACTTGGAGCAATTTATTATGCAAACAAAAGAAAGTTACATGAGCTTGTCATAATCGATCAACTAGACAAGGACAATCTATGATCTTTAAATAGATATCATAGACCAATCGAGTGTTAAGCCATGGATCAATGGTAGGTATGATCTACGATAAGTTGAACTGTCGGATCACTCTGTGTCTAGAACATATCGTGACCGTGGGATTAGAATATTTACAAATGCATACTAATGCATACTAAAGAAACACACTTTCACCTAACAGATATATTACACAAGTTGATCTTAAATAACTCCTAAGTGTCTAAATATCCTAACATAACCCCTTAAGAACAACTTGGGATAGGATTGAAGGATTTACAAAAGTGACACTATTAGGAGAAGGAAGGAGGGATTAGAGCCTATCCTCCCTTAAGGACACATTCCTGATCTCCTAACATAGATCGAAGTTTAGAAAAAATTGCTTCTATAAGATACTTGGTGAAGATGTCTGCAATTTGATCATCTGTAGGGCAATAGAGCATTTCAAGAACATGATCATGAACAAGATTTCTGATGAAGTGCATGTGTAGCTCAATGTGTTTGCTGCGTTGATGTAGAACTGGATATTTGGAAAGCTTGATGGAACTTTGATTGTTGCAGCAAAGTGGAGTAGGCTGCTGCTGCTCGAATCCAAACTCTGAAAGGATCTGTCAAAGCCATAAAGTTTCGTGACTCGCATTAACTGTGGCTTGATATTCTGCTTCTGCTAAAGAAAGAGCAAGATCTTGTTGTTTCTTACAAGCCCAAGTGACAGGTCCAGATCCCAAACTGAAAACATAACCTACAGTAGAATTTCGATCATCAGGATCACCGGCCCAATCTGAATCAGTGAAACCAACCAACAAACATTCCCCCCCTGTACTGTAATGAATCCCAAACTGAATTGTACCTCGAATATATCGAAGTATTATTTTTGCTGTGTTCCAGTGAATTTCATGAGGAGTTTGCATATAACGGGAAACACGACCAACGATAAAGGAAAGGTCAGTATGGGAATGAGTCAAGTATAAAAGGATACCAAATTTGATGATACAAGGTGGCATCTACTTCAGGGTAAGTACAAGTGGCAGAAATTTTGACTCCAGACTAGAAGGGAGAAGGGGCTGGTTTACAATATTCCATGTGGAAGCGACGAAGTAGGTCACAAGCATACTTAAACTGAGAAAGAAAGATTCATTCTTTGGTTTGCAAGACTTGGAGACCAAGAAAATCATACAAATGTCCTAAGTCTGACATTTCAAAATTTTGCTTAAGACTGGATTTCACATGGGTTATAAGTTTAGGGTCACTACTAGTAAGGATAAGATCATCAACATAAAGAAAAATTATGATGAGATGGTTTCCTACTTTCTTGGTATAGACATTGGGGTCAGCATCTAGAAAAACCAGTGTCAAGGAGAAAGCTATCCATTTTGGCATACCAAGCTCTAGAAGCTTGCTTAAGGCCATATAAGGATTTCTTAAGGAGACAAACAAGGCTAGAGTTATTCTAAACATATCCAAGAGGTTGTTCCATGTAAATTTTCTCATGTAAATCACCATGTAAAAAGGCAGACTTGACATCCATTTGATGGAATTCCCAGTTATGTAAGGCTGCAAGGGAAAGAACAAGGCAGATGGAGTTCATTTTTTTGTACAGGGGCAAAGGTTTCATTGTAGTCAATCCCTTCAACTTGGAAAAAACCTTTGGCAACTAACCTTGCCTTAAGTCTTTCAACACTTCCATCCGATGCATACTTATTTTTGTAGACCCATTTACATCTGACAAGTTTTCTTCCTTTTGGAAGAGGAACAAGATCCCAAGTATCGTTCACCATTAAGGAATGATATTCTTCATCCATAGCTGCATCCCAATCTAGATTTCCTGAAGCTTCTACAAAATTTTATGGATCATGATTCTCGAAAACTTGAGCCAAAAGGGAAGAGGCTCACTGAAACTGAGAACGTGTTCGATGATGAACTCTAGGATCACTGGTAAGATCACCAACTGCTTCACATGTTGAACGAACCCATCGAGGAAGTATTGGTGCTGGTGCAATTGGAGGAACATGAGAAGGAGGAGGTGGATTTTCATCCTCACTATCATCATTAGAAACTGGAGTTGGAAACATGTCAAGGAATTTGGAAGAAGAAGAAGAAGGCACAATCATCGAATCAGGCTCGCAGGCCAAAGATGGCACACCCACCAATTTAGGCTCGTGAGCCAAGAGATTTTCATCAAATTTAACATCTCTTCTAATGATTATATCATGTGAATGGGTTTGAAGAAGTCTATAACCTTTTACATCTTCAAAATATCCAACAAACATGCACTTTTCACTTTTAGGCTGCAATGCTTTCCGTTTTTCATCTGGAATGTGAGCCCATGCTTCACAACCAAACACACAAAAGTGACTTACATCTAGTTTAATTTTACTCCATGCTTCTTCCTATGTTATACCTTGTAAAAATTTAGTGGGTGTGTGATTAACTATGTAATTTGCACAATTTATGGCCTCAGCCCAATATTGAAGACTTAGTCCCTTAGATTGGATCATACAATTAGCTATTTCTTTTAAAGTGCGGTTCTTCCGTTCAGCTACACCATTTTGTTGTGGTGTATATGGAATACTGTGTTGTTGTTGGATTCCTTATTAGTGCAGAAAGTAGTGAAATTTTTGTTAACATATTCTCCTCCATTGTCAGATCTTAACTTAATAATTTGATGACAAGATTGTTTTTCAACAAGGGCCTTATAGGCTAAGAACATGTTAAATACTTCGCTCTTAATTTTTAGAAAGTAAACCCAAGTGCGTCTGTAGTAGTCATCAATGAAAGTTAAGAAATATTTGAAACCAAAAAGGAAAGCAGATGGAAGAGAACCACACAAGTCACTATGCACAAGCTCCAAAGGAACCGAGGTGTGCCAAGAGGCACATTTGTCAAAACTGTCCCAGTGATGTTTTTCGAGTACACAACCGGAACAAACACCATCCTTGCAAGATACCATTAGAAGACCAGTCAACATATTGTCTTTACATAGTTGTTGCAATGATCAATAATTTAAGTGACCAAATCGCTCATGCCAAAGTTTGCTCAAGTTATCACTATGAGCAACAAAAACTGAATGAAAATGTGATGACACAAACTTGTTAAATATGTACAACCTGGTAATATCATCAACAGTTCCTGTAGCAAGGACATTTTGAGGATTTTTAAAATCCTTGATTACAACTTGGTGAGGTGTAAACGTCACAGTTTTACCTTCACCTGAATGAGTAATTTGATAGAATGATAACAAATTGCAGGAAATTTTTGGAACACATAATACTTCACTGAAATGACCATTTTCTACTGAAACTGTTCCATATCCTACAACACTTAGAGATCTATCATCACCAACAAATATTTGTTTGGTGTTACATTCATGCGTAGTAGAAAAGATGGCTTGATCCTTAGCCATACGATAAGATGCTCTAGAATCAATGAGCCATTCATTTGAATTAGAAGAAGAAGATGCAGTATAAGAGTAACCAGAAGCACAAAATGCATGTCCATGAGAGTTAGATTCTGAAGATGAATCTAGGCTGATGTGGTGCTTCTTCATTGCTACTTCCAAGGATGCCATCTTCTTGAAACACTTAGATTCATCATGATTATCTTTCCCACAAAAATTGCAATGATGCTTAGTCTTCTTTGCTTTTGGCTTGGATACTTTATCATTTTTTAAAGAAGGAGCTGACTGAGAGGGTTTGGGACCCTTGTTGTTTGGCTTATTATTACGAAAATTATGTTTCTTGTGAAGCTTGGACTTGTCTTTCTATTGGGACAATAAGGCTTTCCTAGATGTATCTGCATTGTTAATTACTCCAAGGTGAATGAGCTTATCTTGCTCTTTAATTAAGGAATCACAAAAGGATTCAAGACTAGGCTCTTGATAGCTAGTTGCAGTCGATGATTCTTTCATGGAGTAGAATGTAGATACAAAAACAGAATATGCAGGTCCAAGTTTGGAAAGAATATGATAAATACATTGTTTGTCTTCTTTCTTAATATTGCATTCTACACATAAGAGTCTAAGAGTTTTATATTTAGATAAATAGTGTTGAATGCATAAAAAATCATTTGTATTCAAGGAAATCAACTCATTCTCACGTTGATGACCCCGAATTTCATTATGTTTACCAAACACAGATTCCAACTTTTTCCAAGCTAAATTAGGTTCATCAATTCCAGATATATGGAATCGCAAATCAGTAGTGATTGAAATCCCAATCAACCCACAAGCTTCATCACATCTATTTTCCCATTTAATTTTCTTATCATCATTAGTGGGTTATGTTTCTTTCCCTGAGGTTATCCTAAAAAGTCCCCTACTTCGCAGAACATCCTCCATACGAGATTTCCATGAGAAATAATTAGAACTTATAAGTATAATATCACAAGGGGAAGCCATACTGTAAAATTATGGCCGAAAGAACAAAAACTAACTATCTATATGCAAAGAGCTTGAAGAAATATGCGGTTTTAAAAAAAACGGCAATAAAAATTGATTCTAGATGATGAAGTTATGCTTGATCAAAGAAAATGTTGAAGATGTCCTAATAGTGACGTGGCAGATATTAACTTGACCAACTAATAAAAAGAACCCCCATCTTCCCAAGATCAACCTTTGACAATCACTTTTCGATAAAGTTGTTTTGAAGTGAATCACTTTTGTAGAATAAGTGAGGTTCACTTTTACAATAATATTACTTTTAAATAGTGCGGCAATAAATTAAAAGACTTAAGTGACTCACTTTTTATTTTATTTTATTTATGTGGGATGCACTTTTACAATAAAGTAACTTGAAAATAGAAATTGTATGCACTAAAAAGTAGCTTAATAAAACTTGAACTCAAGACCTATTAAAGAAGAAAGCAACTTTGGATCAAGTGAGCTAAGTTTAAAAGATACGTAAAAGAATGGAAAGAGGAATGGGGTTTTTTTACTCTTCTCTCTCATTCTCCGTGCTTGCCTTTTTTTTCTGCAAATCACAAAAAAAATGAACAACAAAAACAAAAAAAAACTTTTCCGACACAAAGGAGTTAGATCTTGGTTAGCTTACCGGAAAAATCTACATTTTCAAGTTTTCTTGTTGTTTCTGATTTGTCATGATAGCACAAGGTGCATGGAAATGAGCATACATAGCTGAGAAGACAAGAAAAACAACTTTCCCTTTCTGTTTCTGATTTGCCGCAATCGCGCAAGGTGCATGGAAAAGAGCATATGAAGCCAAGGAAGGAAACTTTCTGAGACAAAAACAGTAAATATCTAATAATAAAAATGATAAAATTTGAGAGATTTAAAAAAATAAATAAAACAAATCCATCACTGTAACATTATACCTTCAGATTTGTCGAAATGGGTGTTTCTGGAACAAACGAAAATGGTTTTCAGTGAAACGAAAATTGTTTCTCAATGGAAACGACACTCTGGACATAATGGAACAGCTCCCATAGGCCACAAATGCACAAAAAATCTAGAACCAGAAACCCTTTCAATGTTTCAGCAACACCGGTTCCAGATCTTGATCAAAACCGAAAAACGGCTCTTCATAAACGCTTTGATACCATGTTCGGGTACAAAAAGTACTCCCAAAAGACATAACACCTTGGTAAAATGCTTCACACAAATAGATCACAGATCAACATACCGATGTTTGTCACGTGGTTAAAACCATCGAGAGGGAAACAGTCCACAACCCCAACCAAATAGCTACTTGGAGCAATTTATTATGCAAAAAAAAATAAGTTACACGAGCTTCTCATAATCGATCAACTAGCCAAGGATCCTCTATGCTCTTTAAATAGAGATCATAGACCAATCGGGTGGTAAGCCATGGATCAATAGTAGGTATGATCTAAGAGAAGTTAAACTGTCAGATCACTCTATGTCTAGAACATATCCTGACCTTCAGATTAGAATATTTACAAATCCATACTAATGCATACTAAAGAAACACACTTTTACCTAACGGATATATTACACAAGTTGATCTTAACTAACTCCTAAGTGTCTAAATATCCTAACAGTACTGTGTTGAAAGCCTTTCTAAAGTCCACAAAGCAACAAAAGAGATTGGATTTATCATTACGACACTCCTCCACAATGATCCTAAGGGTAACGAGGTGGTTTGTTGTTGAGTGTTGCCTTCAAAGACATTATAATTATTAACACATTACATTTATTAAAACATGATAATATTATACTCTTTCACACTATATTTTCAATTATATTTTAAAAACCTTATTTTTTAAAAACATTTTTCATATTCAAATTATTAAAACATTATAATATTATCCTATTCCATAAATTGACTATATTTTCAATTATATTTAAAAAACCTTATTTAAATATGTTTGTTTAATTTTTTTGTATAAATTATTAACTATTAAAAAACCATATTTTAATAGTTATATTTCATAGTCCCATAATTTAAAAAACCTTATTTAAAACCTTGCAATACTATCCTAAATGTAAACATTAAATTGTTTCAAACCTCTAGATTACATCATAAGTAAAAAGTAAATATTTGTATTTTTTGAGTAGTTTCTTTCCAAGGAAATTTGAATGGCCTCGCCTTGTGTTTCCAAGAAAGACATGTTGTAATCCAGTGATTGTGAGTTGTAAACTCATGTAGGTAGTTATTATTTGGGTCTTATCTATTTCTATAAAGGAGAACTGCCCTGTACATTTTTTTTTAACATATCAATAGATCATTTTGTTTCCCTCTCATTGTGAAGGTGCAAGAACCGTCATGTACTTTTTTTTGAACATATCAATAGATAATTTTGTTTATATCTCATTGTGGAAGGTGTGTTTTGCAATATAATCCTTGATGTTATTTTAAACATCTACATGGTATCAAAGCAAATTTGCAAGCCTCTTCTCAATTTTGTAGAGAGAGTATTCCTCTGCATGAGTGTTGTCCGAGATTGAGTGTTTCCCCCAGTTGTAAGCAAAATTTATGCTTGTAATTATCAATTTCAGATAAGCCAAAGATCTTCTATGTGACATAGGCTTCTAGATCTCTGTTATGTAATATCATATCCACTGATACTTTACTCCCAGTATAACGGCTCCACTATCTCTCACATGGGTTGTCTAGCCACTCTTTTTTAGAGTATTGTTGACGTGAACTATTTTGAAGCTGTTCTTGAATACTTGTCTAGATTTTTCTCAAGAATACAGAGGTTTGGAGATAAATTATTGATCAATTCTCAGATTGATCTCCCAGTGTACGCCATATATGTTCAATCATTGGCAGCCAGCTCTATGATTGGTCATCTAAACACTAAGAATTTCTAAGCCATCTCCCTGCACATCAATTTTGTTTTGTGTGGATGTTCCAGCATTCTAGAGGTTTATGTGAACAATCCTTTTCGTACATTATTCTCTACAGTGTGGCCATTCACTTCACATGTTAAAGACAACTCAATTGCCATTTTTGAATTGTTGAGGGAAAAATTTGCTCATAATTGCCAGTGGAAATCTTTAGACATGAAATGGTTTGCGTTATGGGGTATTTTTACTGAGATCCATTGAATATCTTTGAGAAGTCATGGTATAATCATATCCATTTCATATCAGTTGTTAGATCAAATTGTTCGATTTCAGTTATCTCAGATCTACAATCTCATCCAAGTATTTTTTTTATCAGTTGTGTTTTCCTTTTCGGAGGCTCGAATTTGGATAATAATATCTTCCTTTAAATTGATAATATGATGGAATCAAGGGTTGTTGAGCTCTTCACTCCCCCGGAACTACCACAATTTGAAGCTAATGATGCAGCAACTATTGCAATCAAAATGATTATGGCATATGTTGGCTAAGGAGAAGCCAATTTTCACCAAGGATATTGAGAAATTTTCCTATCAAAATAAGTTGGATGAGGAAATTTTATTGATCGGACTTCATATTTCTAGTAGCCTGCTTTTTCACGTTGATGACTGCAAAAAACCAAAGAAAAGATGGGACAAATCGGACTCGCCTTTTGGGAGAGACAATGAATTTTGGGCTATGCAATTAGAAATGGACTTGTCATCTCTTATACCTGATGAGCATGCTTCCATTGAAGATTACCTTACCAAATTCAAGTCACTCATTGCGCATTTGAAAGAATGTGGTAAGACTAAATCTGATAGTGAGTTCATCTTCCTCATTCTATCCAAGCTGAAGGGCCCATATCATGTATTTTGTTTCTCATTTTATTCTACAATGGATGCACTTGGTGATGATTTTAAAATTCCTACTTTTGATTTATTTTGTGAGTGTTTAACAAGGAAACAATCCAAGCTTCAACAGCTAGTTGAAGCACTTTCTAGCTCTAAGACACTTGTGCCACATAACTCAAAAGGTAAGCCAAAATCTCATTCTCAAAAGAAGACGAATTCCACTCAGTGAGAATCCCTCTAAGACAGCATAAAACAAAATATTATCCACCTACTTCCAATTCCAATAAGTCTTCTTCCAAGACATGGAATAAGAGGTTAAATGAAACCTGCAACTTTTGTGGAGGAGAAAGGCATTCAGAATTCAAGTACTCCTAGAAAGTTGAAGCATTGAAAGAAGCTATGAAGCAGCATAATATTTTAGTGTCCAAACCCTCTTCACATAGTAAAGGGATTTCTTTATCTACTGATGCTTCATGTGAATTCTCAAACAACTGGATATTTGACTCAGGAGCATCTCATCATATTACTTAATTCCTGTAATTTGTTTACATATCCATATGATTGTAGCATTTCACAAATTACGGTGGGATATTATTCACAGATTGATTTTCGAAGATTGGGAACGATGTAGTTATATGATGGTTTCATCAACAATGTCTTTCTTGAACCTCACATCTCTACAAATTTTCTTTCCATTTATCATATATGTCATACTGGTGATGGGAAAAATGGTTGAGTTTTATCCCAATGATGTATTCATTCAAGAACTACATGATCCCAAAACTATTGTTGCATCCTGGCAGGTTGATCATGGGTCTTGATTACTATATATTTTTTGGTTTCGAGTCTTCTGGTTCCTGGTTGATTGCATTTCCATCTATCACTTCTGCAAACCATTATATGTGTTGGAAAAATGTAATTAATTCACAGATCTGTATTTGATCTCCAGCCAACTCTATCAGAGTCTGGATAAGCCACGATCTTGTCTGTCAGTCTGACAAGGAGGAAAAGTCCACATGTAGGCAGCGTAACTGAGTCAAATTTATTTCAGAACTTAAGTTGTTAGGTAGACAGTTATTGCAGTGTTTAATGCAAAGTAAGTCGGCAAGTAAGTCGGTTTATGCTGTAGCAATCTTCAGATTGCCTATAAATAGAAGAAGCATTTTGTAATTTAGTTTTTTACATAGACAGAAAGAGAACACGAACACAGGAACAGAGGATCTCACGGTGAGAAAGTGAAGTTGAAGCTCAAGCTTCTGTGCATGTGATTTAGTCGGAGAGCTGAAGCTCTGTGGACCGACGAGTTTGTAACAGACAAGTTTGTATTACTTTGTATTTCCGCATAGTTGAATATATGAAATAGTTTGTGGTTGAATTCATGATTATTTAGCCGTTCATATTTCCAGATTTACTTCTGTAAATGTATTTTACTGTTACTGATAAGTAAAAGAACAAGAACCCATAAAATATCATGGCGTGAAAGCTCCAGGTTTTACCGCACTTTGTTCCGCTCAAATATTCCTACATATTTGGGCATATGTTTTCCATAAGTTATTTGGATTTGTAAATGTGGTCATTTTACTTCATCTTACGCACAGGTGAAAAGTATTTGTAAAATTCTTAAGTCTTTAGACTAAGAATAATATTCTATCAATCTAGTCGCATCAAGCACCAAACTTGATCGCAGGGAATTTGATCGCATCAGGCATCAACTTGATCACAAAAGAAGTTGATCGCATCAACTTGATCGCACATAAGTTGATCGCATCAACTTGACCGCCGCATCAACTTGATCGCACCGCAGATAAGTTGATCGCATGAGGCACCAAACTTGATCGCAGATCGCACCAAACTTGATCGCATCAACTTTATCACAATAAAGTTGATCGCATCAAACTTGGTCGCACCAACCAGCTTGGTCGTAGTAAAAAGTTGATCGCAGTAAAAAGGTAGTCGCAGTAAAAACAGGTTGGAGTTAAAAAGTGAAAATTATTTTCTTTTAAATATTGACTGAGCGCTAAACCCAAGTTTAGTTGGCTCGGTTTTGGCTATCTGGTATCAGAGCGAGGTTATATCAGAGCAAGGTTTATAACAGCCCAAGATTTTAGGAAAGAAATCTTGTCTTAAAAAGTGGAAATTAATTTTCTACGGAAAGTTAATTAAAAATTAAAAATGGCTTCCACTTCCGGTTCACTACAACCTCCAAGTTTTACAGGAAAGAATTATGAATATTGTTCTTTAACAATGAAGGCTTTATTCAGAGGACAAGATGTATGGGAGATAGTTCAGCATGGTTATGCAGAACCAGTAGACATGACAGCATATAACAATATCTCACAGGCTGAGAAAGATGTCTTGAGAGAACAGAGGAAGAAAGATGGAAAAGCTCTGTTTTTCATACATCAAGCTATGCATGAAAGCATACTCCCAAGAATAGCAGCATCGACTAATGCCAAGCAAGCATGGGATACATTGGAGACTGCCTATCAAGGTTTGACTAAGGTAAAGACATCCAAGCTGCAGATTCTGAGAAAAGATTTTGAATCTCTGTGCATGAAAGATTCAGAGAATGTAGACACATTCTACACCAGATTTGTTGGGTTGATAAACCAACTGAAATCTCATGGAGAACCCGTATCAGACCAAAGGGTTGTTGAAAAAATTCTCAGAAGTCTTCCCCCAAGATTTGAACATTTGGTTGTGACCTTAGAGGAACACACAGACATGTCAACATTCAGCATTGATGAGCTGCAAGCTTCACTCATCAATCATGAACACAGAATCAGCAGATCACAGACATCACTGGAAGGTGCATTTGCAGCACAGTCATCCATAAGCCGTGGTAGAGGCAGGGGGAGAAACAACTTCAGAGGAAGAGGAAGAAGTTCTTCAAGAGGAGGACGAGGTAGAAGTCCTGCAAATGTCAGTGGCAGAGGAGATAACCAGAACCCAAGTCAGCCAAGTGGCCAGAGGTTTGATAAATCAAAAATTCAATGTCATTACTGTAAGAAGTTTGGTCATTATGCATATGAGTGCAGGAAGAAACAATATGATCAAGGAAGACAAAGCCCAAGTCAGATAACCAGCACCAACACTTCAACAGGTGTAATGTTAATAGCCTCGACATCTCCACTTGAATGTAATGCTGTTCAAGAAAGTCCACATGACATATGGTATTTAGACTCAGGATGCAGCAACCACATGACTGGTAATTTAAATCTTTTTTCCAGTCTAGATACTTCAATTAAAACTGATGTTACACTTGGAAACAATGCCCAAGTTACTGTCTTAGGAAAAGGCACAGTAGATATTCTAACCAAACAGGGGGAGAGTAAGTATATCCCTGATATCTATCATGTTGAAGGTCTGAAACATAATCTGTTAAGCATTGGACAGTTGTTACAAAAAGGCTACAGAGTCTACATGGAAGATGAACAGTGTGTGATCAAAGACAAGCGTCCAAGCGACCAGCTGATAGCAAAAGTGCCAATGACAAGCAACCGCTTGTTTCCATTGAGGATAGTTCCCAACATAAAAGGGAAAACAAAGACAGGAGCTACATTCAAGGCAGAAAGTGAAGAAACAGTCGAGATCCTCGACAAGAGAGAAAATTGCAGCGCTAATTTGTAAGCTGCATTTCAGACAGAAGTTCAGGATGAATCCTGGTTGTGGCATTTCAGATTTGGACATCTGAATTTTGGTGGGCTGAAGCTACTGCACACAAAGAATATGGTGAAGGGATTACCATTGATCGACAGACCAGAGAGGGTTTGTGAAGGCTACATTTTTGGCAAGCAGCACAGAGAGACATTTCCAGTCAGAAAGTCCTATAGAGCACGCACACCACTTGAAATTGTGCACTCTGACATCTGTGGTCCAATGCAGACATCATCTATTGGTGACTGGAAATATTTTCTAACCTTTATTGATGACTACTCAAGAAAGACATGGGTATATTTCTTGAAACAC
This sequence comes from Pseudotsuga menziesii, assembly GCA_001517045.1. Classification (NCBI taxonomy): domain Eukaryota; kingdom Viridiplantae; phylum Streptophyta; class Pinopsida; order Pinales; family Pinaceae; genus Pseudotsuga; species Pseudotsuga menziesii. The sequence continues at coordinate 106,970 of LPNX011007605.1, forward strand.
AAATCTGATGCATTTGGCTATTTCCAGTAGTTCAAGGCACTCGTGGAGAACCAGAGTGGACACCGCATCAAGATCTTAAGGATCGACAGAGGAGGTGAATATGTTTCAAATGAATTTCTGAATTTTTGCAAGACCCATGGCATACAGAAACAATTCACTGCACGGTATACACCTCAGCAGAATGGTATTTCCGAAAGAAAGAATAGAACCATCATGGAGATGGCACGCAGCATGTTGGCAGCCAAGCATTTTCCAAATGAATATTGGGGTCAAGCAGTCGCAACTGCTGTATACATTATGAACCTATGTCCAACAAA
>LPNX011007605.1:108084-123084 GCA_001517045.1 Pseudotsuga menziesii
CTAAAAAGGTTTAACATGTCTAACTACAAGTCAGCTCCAACACCAGTGATAACAGGTTTAAAATTGAGTAAGGATGATGAAGGATCCACTGTAGATCCTACGCTGTTCAAAAGGCTTGTTGGCAGCCTTATGTATTTGACAGCAACAAGACCAGACATTATGTATGGTGTAAGTCTGATCTCAAGGTTCATGGAGTCACCAAAAGACTCACATTGGCAAGCAGGTAAAAGAATTCTGAGGTATGTAAGTGGCACAAAAGACCTTGGTATTATGTACTCAACCTCAGAAAATTTTAAACTCATTGGTTACACTGACAGTGAAAATGGAGGCAGCATAGATGACAGGAAAAGCACATCTGGATACACATTTCATTTTGGTACAGGTGTTGTTTCATGGGCTTCAAAGAAACAGCCCATAGTAACTCTATCTTCATCTGAAGCATAGTATGTTGCAGCAACAAGTGCTGCATGTCAAGCTGTCTGGATGAGGAGAGTCTTAAAAGACTTGTCACAGAACCATCAAGAACCAACAACAATCTTCTGTGACAACAATTCAGCGATAGCATTATCAAAGAATCATTTGTTTCACAAGAGAACCAAGCACATTGACACAAGGTTTCATTTTATAAGAGAGTTGGTGAACGACAAGGAAATTTGTTTGGAATTTTGCAGGTCTGAAGACCAACTTGCAGACATTTTCACAAAGCCATTGGCAAAGGACACATTCCAGTATCTGCGTAGTTATCTTGGAATGACAAGTTCTTCACAGTGAACTCTGTCATAAACAGAGCATGTCTAAGCTCTGAAACATTTTGTAAATTTTATTTTAAAAATCCCCATCTGCTCATAATTAAGGGGGAGTGTTGGAAAAATGTAATTAATTCACAGATTTGTATTTGATCTCCAGCCGACTCTATCAGAGTCTGGATAAGCCACGATCTTGTCTGTCAGTCTGACAAGGAGGAAAAGTCCACATGTAGGCAGCGTAACTGAGTCGAATTTATTTCAGAAGTTAAGTTGTTAGGTAGATAGTTATTGCAGTGTTTAATGCAAAGTAAGTCGACAAGTAAGTCGGTTTATGCTGTAGCAATCTTCAGATTGCCTATAAATAGAAGAAGCATTTTGTAATTTAGTTTTTTACACAGACAGAAAGAGAACACGAACACAGGAATAGAGGAACTCACGGTGAGAAAGTGAAGTTGAAGCTCAAGCTTCTGTGCATGTGATTTAGTCGGAGAGCTGAAGCTCTATGGACCGACGAGTTTGTAACAGACAAGTTTGTATTACTTTGTATTTCCGCATAGTTGAATATATGAAATAGTTTGTGGTTGAATTCATGATTATTTAGCCGTTCATATTTCCAGATTTACTTCTGTAAATGTCTTTTACTATTACTGATAAGTAAAAGAACAAGAACCCATAAAAATCTCACGACGTGAAAGCTCCAGGTTTTACCGCACTTTGTTCCGCTCAAATATTCCTACATATTTGGGCATATGTTTTCCATAAGTTATTTGGATTTGTAAATGTGGTCATTTTACTTCATCTTACGCACAGGTGAAAAGTATTTGTAAAATTCTTAAGTCTTTAGACTAAGAATAATATTCTATCAATCTAGTCGCATCAAGCACCAAACTTGATCGCAGGGAAGTTGATTGCATCAGGCATCAACTTGATCACAAAAGAAGTTGATCGCATCAACTTGATCGCACATAAGTTGATCGCATCAACTTGACCGCCGCATCAACTTGATCGCACATAAGTTGATCGCATCAACTTGACCGCCGCATCAACTTGATCGCACCGCAGATAAGTTGATCGCATGAGGCACCAAACTTGATCGCATCAACTTGATCGCAGATCGCACCAAACTTGATCGCATCAACTTGATCATAGTAAAGTTGATCGCATCAAACTTGGTCGCACCAACCAGCTTGGTCGCAGTAAAAAGTTGATCGCAGTAAAAAGGTGGTCGCAGTAAAAACAGGTTGGAGTTAAAAAGTGAAAATTATTTTCTTTTAAATATTGACTGAGTGCTAAACCCAAGTTTAGTTGGCTCGGTTTTGGCTATCTGGTATCAGAGCGAGGTTATATCAGAGCAAGTTTTATAATAGCCCAAGATTTTAGGAAAGAAATCTTGTCTTAAAAAGTGGAAATTAATTTTCTACGGAAAGTTAATTAAAAATTAAAAATGGCTTCCACTTCCGGTTCACTACAACCTCCAAGTTTTACAGGAAAGAATTATGAATATTGGTCTTTAACAATGAAGGCTTTATTCAGAGGACAAGATGTCTGGGAGATAGTTCATCATGGTTATGCAGAACCAGCAGACATGACAGCATATAACAATCTCTCACAGGCTGAGAAAGATGTCTTGAGAGAACAGAGGAAGAAAGATGGAAAAGCTCTGTTTTTCATACATCAAGCTATGCATGAAAGCATACTCCCAAGAATAGCAGCATCGACTAATGCCAAGCAAGCATGGGATACATTGGAGACTGCCTATCAAGGTTTGACTAAGGTAAAGACATCCAAGCTGCAGATTTTGAGAAAAGATTTTGAATCTTTGTGCATGAAATATTCAGAGAATGTAGACACATTCTACACCAGAGTTGTTGGGTTGATAAAACAACTGAAATCTCATGGAGAACCCGTATCAGACCAAAGGGTTGTTGAAAAAATTCTCAGAAGTCTTCCCCCAAGATTTGAAAATTTGGTTGTGACCTTAGAGGAACACACAGACATGTCAACATTCAGCATTGATGAGCTACAAGCTTCACTCATCAATCATGAACACAGAATCAGCAGATCACAGACATCACTGGAAGGTGCATTTGCAGCACAGTCATCCATAAGCCGTGGTAGAGGCAGGGGGAGAAACAACTTCAGAGGCAGAGGAAGAAGTTCTTCAAGAGGAGGACGAGGTAGAAGTCCTGCAAATGTCAGTGGCAGAGGAGATAACCAGAACCCAAGTCATCCAAGTGGCCAGAGGTTTGATAAATCAAAAATTCAATGTCATTACTGTAAGATTCATGGAATCCATTTTTAGTGAGATAGGAATCAATCTGACTATACCAAGCTCTAGGAGCTTGCTTCAAACAATAGAGTTCCTTTTTCAGCCTATACACTTTATGCTTTTGACCTGGAACTTCATAGCCTTGTGGTTGTTCCACATATACATCCTCTTCTAGATAGTCATTCAAAAATGTTGACTTAACATCCATTTGATAACATGCCATTTGTTTTGTGCAACAATGGCCAAGACTATTCTCACTGTATCTATGCGTGCAATAGGTGCAAACGTTTCATTGAAGTCTATGACGGGATGTTGTGTGAACCCTTTTTCTACCATTCTTTCTTTGTGCTTCTCCGCATTCCCCTCAACATCTTGCTTGGTCTTGTAAATCCATTTGATGTTGATTACATCCTTATATTTTGGTGAATTTACCATCTCCCATGTCTAGTTCTTCTCAATGCATTCTATTTCTTCATCCATGGCTTGTTCTCACACTTATTCTTCGACAACTTCTTCAAATAATAGTGGATCATACATAGGAGAAAATAATGCAAAGAGAGAGAATGAATTTGGTGTACCAGCTTCATATATTTCACGCGTACTTCTTGTCTTCATTGGTTTTGTCGATGTCGACCTCAACGAAATGATTGATGGAGTCTTTTTTCCTCTTCATTTATTTGTTAGTGTAGCTTGAACTGCAACTTGTGTCAATGGTCCTTGTGCTGAACCATATCCTGGTGTCATGGGATTCTACGCTGCACCAGCTGGTTGACTTACATGTGGTGTTTGAACCACTTCCTCTTCCATGTCATCATTGTCGACAGTCAACACAATCTTGACATTTATGTCAAAAATTCCATCCCATGATTCATTCTCTACAAATTGAACATCTCGACTGATAATCTATGAATATATGAATCTAACCATCTTAGAATCTATGTTGGAAGAAGTGATTAATGGTTTTTTCAAAAAAAATAATGTATTGGATCCATACGGTCTTCTAATCTCATTAAAACATTTAATTGGTCAGAGTCAAATTCAATTGTTTTAAACTCGTGAGTCATTAGTGAGAAGTTCTTGAATTATCTATCAGTATGGTAGACTTTAATTGTAGGTTTTATTTTAATTCTATGTAGTTTTAAAATTAATATAAATTTTAAGAATATTGGGATTATTAAATATTGTTATTAGGATGCATTTAAATTGAGTCATAAAAATGTAAATTTGAGAACATAAATACATACAACAATTAATTAAAATGAAGAAAACATGTATTATAACATAAATAGATACAAAACATTAATTAAAAGGTAGAAAAGGTGTTTTATAAATAGAAAGTAGAAGAAGTTTTTTAATCTTTGTAAGCTAAAACCAAAGAAATTTTGTAAGTAAATTCTCACTCTTAAAACTAAATAAAACAATATAATTTCCTCTAGGGGTTGGAATTCCTACTTTAAAATTGATAACGAATGATCCGACAGTTGTCTATCAGAGAACATGTCTTCAACTCTAATACCAACTAATAACAACAGGGTTAGACTACCTAGATATGCTAAATCAAAGTCTCCACATCAAAATGGTGTAATGAACCCTTCGATTCACCAGCACACAGAAATGAAAACACATAGAAATATGCCAAGGATTATGACCTATATTAAATTAGAAATCATATTACATAAATGATTACAATCAGAGTGAGGTCCATGTTTCTGACACTTTGTCTATACATAGAATTTGTTTACATTAGAAGGAAGCCCCTCTACCTATTTCCTCAATATCTATTTATACAATTTTTTTTGCACCGCCATACTTTCCTACTCATGTGTCTTCTAGAAGCCTCTAGCTTCTAAAATTCTCCTTAGCATGTTGTGTCATTTGGCATCTTCAACCACCACTACTATTCTGCAATTGATGTTGCAACTACCTTCGTGACAATACTGGTTATTTACTTTTTCATAATTTTTTATCAGTTAACTCACAACCGGTACTCGACATTTGTTCATCAGTCACACTGTGCGATGTTCCTACATATCCATCAATCCATAGACATTCCCTTCGACTGCCTTCACTCTAAATCCACCTCCCTTTATATGTTATCATTCCCTCTGACTGGACTACTTCCTTGCTTGGTCTTCTTTATTTTCATTGGTGTTAATGTGAATCCTCTCACTACAACAAATCCTGCAATTAGCATCCCATTTAGCATCACTTTTTAGTGTAATTTTTTTTTACACTGAGTGGTCAAACTAGACGCTAAATGGTACACGTCATGGAAAAAACTTAAAGCGTCTCAAAAAATGTGTTTTTTAGTACATAAAAAATATAAAATAGGATCGTAATCCTCAATATGTTAGAACTATGGAATCTCCTCAACCTCATCATCTGCACCTGCCTCCACAACCTCTTGGTAACATAGGATAACCCTGGACACCTTTCAAAGTAGGCGTAACCAAGATGGAGGTGCACCCTTGACATGCTCCTGTATGGTGATAGGAATCAGATCCATCCTCAATGTTGGTACATCTTGGGTAAGCTTGACTACCTTTACCTCCACAATATGAAGCATAGCTTTGTCCCTAGCTCCGTCTACAGGGCGTACATAAGTCCTAGGATGTCTATCTAGACGGACATGCCCAATATATGCATATCATAAAAGATGAATTAGAATCAAATAAACTACATATGTATATAACAGGTTTGAACAAAAATTCATAAAAAATTATATATTTGAAAAAGTAAAAAACACACCAGTGTCTCCCCACGCTTCTCTTGGAGGGAGAACTAACTCAAGATCTCCACGACAGTCCAAGCCAACATACAGGAATTGCTCCAATTAAGGTACCTGATGGCTTCACCTTGCATATAAATCGTCATCATACCCACCCTATATCTGACCACAACCCTAGTGGAGGAACACATGTCCCCACCGCATAATTCTAGGTTGACGTGGAGGGGAGGGTGGAAGTGTGACTCTGGGGCTCAAAGAAGAAAGCAACCAAAATACTATTATATTTGAAGTTATTATTCTTCCCTAACTTGTAGTTTGAGAGTTGTTTCTTCATGATAAGGACCAACCCTGAACACAAGTCAAAGACTACACCTCATAGACACTTCACTTCTATACACATGTGGGTCTACATAGCCAAATGCAATGTGGATGAACCCGCCACTCTAACAACAGTTGTCACAAGAACTTTCAGTGGAAAACTAGTGATATGAGCAATAGGGATTTTTGTCCCCGATTTATGTGTACCAGGAAAACAATATGTGTTGACATAGTCTTGCACGCTAAGGGGATCACCCCCACGACCGGTTCCACCCAAGTTAATTGCTGCCCCTCAATAAGATAATCCGATGATAAAGCATATCTCATTGGAAGTCATTTCTAGTGTGCCCCCTGAAGATCAAACAAACCTAGCTCATGATCCCATAATCGTACCAACATCTCTAACAATCAAACTTGGGATCACATGTTTGATGTGTGGTATAATTTCAACAACCCACACCTTCAGAGGGAATTTAGTGTCATTAGATCCCCCATTTCCAACCTATCCATGTCTTCATGCTCCCTTAACCTTCACTCTAGAACTATTTTGGCCTGCAAAATGAAGATTTTTTCCATTAGACTCATAAAAATACCTAATCCACAGCACTCGTGACTTTCCTATGGGGACAAAGTTTGTCACTTGTGAGTTCCCCATTACATACACATGATTACATCATGAACTCACGAGTTTGTAATGGGATACCCTTGAGTCCCACGTGGTGCCCTTAAAGTTTGCCAAAAAACCTCAAATGGGCATAAAAATAAAAAATTGAAAGCATGAAATCAAAGATGATGGAGATATGAGTTACCTGCAACTTACAGATCAGAAATTCGTCAAGCGGTTTGAGCACACGAACTGTTTGAATATTAGAGGTAAAACTTGCACTAATAGTGGTAAAAATCAAATAAATGTTTTTTGAACCAATTTTTAACTATTTATAGTAAAAAATTCAAAAGTTTTACCTACTTTTATATCGTTTTGGTCAATTTATTTTATTTGAACTAATGTTTATTTTTTTTACCAAGGTTTCCAAGTTATGGATGAAATTGGAGTATGATTCCTCAGCATTTAGGATAGGATTTGGTCCCCTTCTGCATCTTGCACTTATACCTTATCCCCTTATGAACCTTAGGATCTCCTTTTTCTCCATGGACTGTGATTTTCAACCACTTATTCCCCTTCAAATATTGTTGTTCTTCCATGATTAGAGCCTACCTCACATGGGTTACCCTAGTTAGAACACTTATTGTTGATTCTGGTACCCCATGCTACATTTTTCTAGCTTGCAGAAATCCTTCGTAGTTATTTTCACACAAAAATGAGCCTCATTTTGTATCTTTTACTGAACTACCCTTGATAATAAAGCTTTTGCCATATGGAGTTATCTTCAAGCCCTGATCTGACTCCTTAAACATGTGTAGATTGTCGAATTGCTTGTTCTTTTAGACTCATTAAAGGAAATGAAGGATCATCCATAGCGGTATAAGTTTAACCATTTTCCGAACCCTATGGATCATTTGCGAAAAAAGAATAATCTATTTTCTTTGGAATATAGAAGAGTATATTCAGGTATAGATTTATCTCTTTTACGGGCCTCGAGGACTAAACTTATGGAAAATGAACCTGTTTGAGATTACTTTTCTCTTTTTCGTGCTCTAGAACTAAACATGAAAATATTCTAAGCACTCTTTATGTCATTTTCATGCTTGTTAAACCTCAGTACAAAGCATCGAGTTTATTTTTGTTTGTCCCATTCTTGTAAATAAATGAAACTTTCCAAGTGATCTTTCCTTCCTTCACACTCGTTAAACTAAGGCTACATGCTTGCTTTTGAAGGAGTGTTGGTTTGGTCATATTTTACCCATTTTTTGGACCTTGTCGACTAAGTCCAAAAAAAGGTATACCTTAGTTCTTGAGATTTCTCCTTTGGATTGTTTCATACTTTTTCGGACTCATGAGACTAAATTTACAGAAACATCACCCCCCTAGATTCTTCTTGGAGTTTTCAGACTCTCAAAACTATTAAAACACTAACGAGTATTCACTAATTCAGGCTCGTAAAATGCACGGATTAGTGTTATATCAAGCACTATTCTCTCTTTTCTTCAAGCTTACTCAAAAAATGAAGAAAACTTGAGTTGAATTTCCTGGACTTGTTAAAACTTAACAAGAAAGGAAATGAAGGAAATACACTCTTTAGTTATAAGTTTATTGGAAGCAAGACATGCTTCAACAAAGCACTAGTTTGAGCCTCCCGATACTCATCTCAGTTTTTCACTTCTCAGTTCAGCTAACACTTTGAGTCCTTACTCCTCCACTTGTCCTAAATACATAACGTATATTTCCATGTCTCCTAAATGGAAGATAAGTCTAGTTGTTCCAGTTGAAAGTTTAAATATGTCTTGGGTCATCTCTGTGTCATGCTCATTGTTCAAGTATCTTTATCCCCCTGTGTATTCATCCTGATTCCTATCATTTTCATCTCTCAGATCATCTTACTTACAACTTCCCTTATCCAATCTACCAGTTACTCATGTGACCTGTTGAAGGATTCATTGCCTTCCTCTTCACAAAATGGCTTTCGATCAGTACCTCCTACAAAAGAAGACCTAGAGTTCCAAAGATAGTACCTTAGGATCCACTGCTCATATTGGTGGACTCATATGCATTGGTTGTTAGTAAAATTCTCTAACTCACACTCTGATGGGATCCTTCCATGTTTGAATTCAACTCATGTATTCACATGGTAGGATTCATACCGGTTTCTATGGATTTGGACAAACACCTTGGGTCACAACCTATATAACCTAAGTCATACAAGATTGTGCCACGCTTTGTGACTGTATTTCTAGCTATTGAAGATCTATCATTGTACTATTGTGGCTTTGATCCACCTTTATAAAACATGCATGGACCTGTTTCCCGTAGTATATGACGTAAATGACTCTTGTAAAGGAGCTAGTGTTCCACATTATTGAACATGCCATCCTTAGTGATGATTTTTGAAATGAGATAGATATATTTGTTTTAGGTACTTCTCTGTGACCTTGATTCTTAGTCCTCCAAGAGAAAATATTTTAATGTATTTCAGCCATCGCTACCCTCTGACCTAACACATTAGGAGAAATCTACTATACCATGAAATGTCACTTCTCCATCCGAGTAATGACTTCAGCTTGTTGTTGCAAAAAAGGACACTATGGATTGAAGTGACCATAACCTTATAGATGGATGTGATCCTTGATACATGTTTTCTCCTTCAGCTTTGCCACTTTTTATGAATGATATTTCCTTTTTAGAGATGACTCGCGGGTCCTATCATAGAAACACACGTGTAACTTGTGGGTAAGCCCATATGCAACTTGTGACTCATCTCTAAAAGTTGTAATCGCGACTTCTCTTGAGGAAATTCGTGATTCACTCGCAATTTTCCTTATATATACCTGCGATTTCCATTAAAAAAAATTAAGGGTGAGTGCACAAACTTGAGGGTCTCTTTTGGCGCGTTAGATGCAATACAAAACTGAAAAAATAGACATCCATCAACTTGCATGGATATTTTGAGAGACTTACACAATGAATCTTGCGATGAGTAAAAAACAATAAATGTAGGAAATTGAATGACCTTTACAAATATACATTTTTTTTCTATTGAAAATGATGTTAACTATCTAACATTAGATATTTTTTAACAGGCACTTTTTATTTTTGGGACAAATTATAAAGTATAGGTTTTTGTGGGTGCAACGTATGAGTGTCTAAATGATGGAATAAACTTACGAAAACCGGTGCACATATAGAGAACATATAGTACTAGTGCACGACTATTTTTCCAATAATAAAAATCATTTTTTTAATTTTTTTTTAATTATCTAAGAGATCAAACCTTGAAAACGGTACACCAACTGTGGGTGTAGCGTTTGAATGTCTTAATGCAATTATTTGGAAATGGGTTTTTTATAGCATGTAGAGGTTGGTGTTCTTTAGTGCGCCATACTTTTTTTTTAAATGGTTGAGAAACAAAAGAGATATGGATGAAACACTAATAGTGTGTTTTTTGAGTTGAGGAGTGATGATAGAAGATAAATAAGGAAAAATAGAAAAAATTATGTATTTTTGTTAAAATTTACATATTTAGAATCTGCAAAAAAACCCATATATGTTTCTAAAATATCATAAAAAATGGAGGTGTGTAGCATAATCAGATGAAGCGCTAAACATGAGCATATTGAAAATTTGGATATAATGTTGAATTAGCCATGGTTTATCATACTCCAAGGCATAGGCATGTTGAATCCGAAGAAAAGTACAAAGCAGACACATAGGCATAAGAATTCCATGAAAGCATGGGTGGAGGCTCATCCTTATCATTTGGAGGGAATAGATTTTTGAATTTAAACAAAACGCAAGCACGATTTAGTAAAGAAAAACAAAAGCGCGTTTTAGATAAGCAAAACAGGAGCGTGTTTTAGCTAATAAAAATGGGGGTGCGTTTTAGTTAAGAAATATAGGAATGCATTTTTAAAAACTACAATGAGTGCTTGTTTTGTCAATTATACCAATATGTTTATTATTTTATGCCCCCCCCCTAACTCCCCTCTTCCCCCTAACTCATACTAACCCCCCCTCCTCTCTCTTCCTAACACCCCACCGCCNCATCAACATCATTAACATCATCTACATCATCATCATCACCATCATCATCATCATCGACATCAACATCATCATCATCGTCGTCATCATCATCGTCATCATCATCACCATCATCATCACCATCATCATCATCATCATTCATCATCATCATAATCATCATCACCATCATGATCATCAATCATCATTGTCATCATCATCATCATTATTGTCATCATCATCATCATCTTCATCATCACCATCTTCAACATCATCTTCATCATCGTAGACATCATCCTCATCGCCATATTCATAATCATAATATCATCATCGTCATCGTCATCATCATCATCGACATCATCATCACCATCATCATCATCCTCATCCTCCTCATCATCATCATCATAAACATCTTCAACATCCCCGACTTCTGTTGCGATATGGACTGATTCTTTCCTATTCTTACCCATTCTTTCTGATTCTCTCTATGATTCTTTCCTATCCTGTAGATGGTTGTTTCCTATCCTTTTTTTAGGATCAGTATCTTGATTATAGGATTTGCAGCATGATTGTAGGATCAGCAACTCGATTGTAGGATCTGGAAATTGATCCATTGATGTATATGTATTTGTACAATTCACTGTAATAAAAACAGAATTATTTTTCTCTTAAACTCTGTTCTGAACTTGGTATTAGAGCCAAGAAGCTTAAATCATTAGTACTGTCCATTGAACCATGGCCGACTCAGATTCTAAAACATCTCGGACAAAATCTGCTCCCATTATTATTCAATTTGAAGGTTCGTCGTTCAATGCAGGGATTGTACTCGATGAAACAAACTATGATTTGTGGTCTCAAATTATGGAGATGCATATTGCTGAGAAGGAGAAACTCTCTTTCATTCGTGGTAATTCACAGTCACCTACCAAGAAGGATGATGGATATGAGAAGTGGTATGTAGACAATCAAAAGGTTAAGAGATGGTTGTTGATGTCTATGTCCCCAGAAATCATGAAGTGATATATTCGCTTACCCACCGCTCGAGATATTTGGAAAGCTCTTTCAAAATATTTTTATGATGGAGCAGATGAATTGTAGGTGTTTGTCTTGAATCAGAGGGCCTTCTCTGCGAAACATAATGGCAGAACACTCTCAGTGTATTATGGAGAATTAACCTAGATCTTTTGTGAGTTGGATCATTGTGATAAGGTGATTATGGAAAGTGAGAATGATGTTGAATCTTACCGAAAATCAGTTCAGCGACAAAGGCTGCATATTTTTCTTGTTGGATTAGATGGTGAATTCCAACAAATCCATGGTGAAATTTTGAGAAAGGATCCTATCCATGAATTGGAAGCATGTTATGCTTTGGTCCATCGTGAATCTGTTCGACTCGCAATGATGAATGGAGAACTGGAAAAATCTGAAGCTTCAGCCATGGTGACTCAAAATCGGTCTAATCAGAACCGATCTTCCCAAATCCAGCCTAAGAACACTGATGGTGCTGATAAATCCACCTAAAAATGCACTCAATGCAATCAAACTGATCATACCAAGAGCCACTACTTTTAACTTGTGGGGTATCCAGAATGGTGGGATCATAGTCGCGATTCACGAAAGAAGAATTCCAAGAGGACCTCCAGTGCTGCAGTTGTTGAAAGAAAGATAGCAGATGGTGTTACTGGTCATATCTCGGCATAGCAGCAGCGGCAAGTAATGGTGGTAAGGTTTTAAATATTTATACACTTGTTTCTAATAGTGCATGGATAATTGATTCCAGTGCTATGGATCATATGACGTTTGATTCTAGACAGGTCTCACCTCTTAAACCATCTGCACAAAAATTTGTTTCCACTGCTAATGGCTCTTCGGCCCCAATTATTGGAGAAGGGTCTTTACCGCTCACGGATACTTTAAATATATATTTTGTTTTAGTTGTTCCGTCTTTGGATTATAGTCTGTTGTCAATTTCCCAAATCACCACTACTTTACTTTGTATTGTAATTTTTGGCCTGATTTTTTTTTGTTTAAGGACATCTGAATGAGGAAAACAATTGGTTGTGGTGTTAGGCGAGGAAAGATGTATTACTTGGAATTAGTTTCAAAGAGTTCGGACAATTTACATGAAGCTTTAACGGTGGATGGATCTGAGGGGGAGAAGAAGAAATCTAAACTCTGGTTATGGCATCGACGTTTGGAGCATGCCTCCTTTGGTTACCTGAAGAAATTATTTCCTAGTTTATTTGTAAAATTTGATGTTTATAGTTTCCATTGTGATGTTTGTGAACTTGTAAAAATCCATCATGCTTCGTTTCCATTAAGTTTGAATAAAAGTGCAGTTCCTTTTATGGTCATACATTCTGGTGTTTGGGGTCCGTCCAAAGTCACTACCTTTGGTGGATCACGTTGGTTTGTTACTTTTATTGACGACTGTACCAGGATGACTTGGGTGTGCTTGATGGAGTCTAAAAGTGAAGTGAATTTTTTATTTCAATTTTTTTATAAAATGGTTCATACTTAGTACAATGCACAGGTTCAGGTTCTCCGTAGTGACAATGGAGGAGAATACTTGAGTTATGAACTTCAGCAGTATCTGGAAGCACACAGAACTATTCATCAAACTACTTGTCCCAATACACCTCAACAGAATGGGGTGGTTGAAAGAAAAAACCGCCACTTGTTGGAGGTTGTCTGTGCTTCATTGATAGAAGCCCATATGTCCTTATCCTATTGGGGAGAAGCACTTAACTCTACAGCATATTTGATCAACTGGGTACCCTCCAGCACTATTAATTTCCAGACACCATCTCAGGCTCTCGCTGAAGCGATTGTTGCTCCAACCATCCCAAATTTATCTCCTCGCATATTTGGTTGTGTAGATTTTGTACACCTCCATAAGCATCAACGTAACAAGTTGTCTCCTCGAGCACTACGGTGTGTCTTTATCAGATATGATGCTTATCAAAAGGGGTACCAATTCTATCATCCTCCAATCCAACAAATGTTTATTACATTAGATGTAACTTTTCATGAAGACTCGATGTATTTTTCCTCTGAGCCTGAACTTCAGGGGGGGTACTAGAAGGAAATTCAGACTCTAGACTATGATGATCACATCTCTGAAGATGTGGTTGTTCGCATCCTAGAAGTAGGGGAGCTCTCTGATGTGTTGAATCAAGAAGTGGGGGAATTGGATGTGGGTGGTTTGAATTTGGATCCAAGTAGTGATGAACACCCAGAAACTGAAGTTGTGGCTCCACCTCTGTCCGAGTCTCTCACACCATAGGTGACTGATACACCAAACCAATTGCTTGCTGAGGATGCTCCTGAACGATTTAGAAGACAACTACCACAACTTCACACTAGAGGTATTCCTAAACCCACATATGAACCTGAGCTTTCTAGTAACGTTAAACACCCCATGAGTCATTGTGTGTCTAACCATCATTTGTCAGAATCAAATCAGTCATTTTTAAATCAGTTATCTACTGTATCTATTCCTAACAATGTGTAGGAAGCCTTAGTTGACCCAAGGTGGAAATCCGCTATGAATGAGGAGTTGAAATCCTTGCAGGAGAATAAAACCTGGGAACTTGTTGACTATTCACTAGGAAAGAAACCAGTCATATGTCGGTGGGTTTACATTGTGAAGTATAAAGAAGATGGTGCAATTGAATGCTTTAAGGCAAGACTGGTGGCAAAAGGATACACCCAAACCTATGGGATCGATTATACAAAGACATTTGCACCTGTAGCTAAAATCAATACAGTACGAGTCTTGTTGTCTCTTACTATGAACTTGGGTTGACCATTACAACAATTTGATGTGAAGAACTCCTTTCTACATGGCGAGTTGTCCGAAGAAGTTTACATGGAACTCCCACCAGGATGCATGATACCAGAAACGCATAGTCGAAAGGTGTGTAGATTAAAGAAGTCACTGTATGGGTTGAAACAATCTCTGAGAGCATGGTTTGGAAGGTTCACAAAATCTATGAAAGCCTTTGGTTATTGTCATACCAACTCAGACCACGCTTTATTCTTGAAGAAAAAATAGGGTAAGATAACTGCACTTATTTTATATGTAGATGACATGGTGGTTATAGGAAATGATCCTAGAGAAAGGGAGGCTCTACAGGATTACTTGTCCAGAGAATTCGAAATGAAAGACCTCGGCCCCTTTAAATATTTCCTTGGGATCGAAGTGTCTCGATCTGATAAAGGGATTTTTATATCTCAAAGGAAATATGCCTTAGACTTGTTACAGGAAATTGGTATGTCAGCATGTCAACCCGCTGATACACCAATG
>LPNX011007605.1:128084-188230 GCA_001517045.1 Pseudotsuga menziesii
AATGTCTGGTCCTTCATTGGTAGATTGCCACGCTCCGATATGAAGCTCATTGATGCGGTAAAGGTAGTGGTGCAAGAGTTTTGGTGTGACAATAGTAGACCTTCATCCAACCAAAAAGATGTACTGAAATTGAGAATGGGTGCAAGGGATCATGAGCCCCACATTAAACATTTTCTTGACATGACACAAACAGAATTATATGAGAGGTTTAGGCATGAACATAATGAAATTAACTTGGGCCAAAGATCCTTCGAGAAATTCAAACCATGGTATGTTAAAATAAACACAACTTGTAACACATTTTGTTGTTGATATCACATTGAGTACACTTATTATTATGACACATATATACATATATTACGTGTTTTGCATAACACTCTTGTGTAGGGATGCTCAACTACATTGCCACCAACATCATCTAGAGAGTTTATCCATAGCATCTTGTGTAGAAGGATAGAAGGTTGCACATTTTATCAAAGGCCTTGCGTAGATGGGACATGCCCAAGGTGTGGTGGAATTGCATTTTTGGACAAATGCATACATGTCACCGAACTTGGGAGACATGAATTGAACTTGCAGTCATTCAAATATATCACGTATGATATCGGTGGAGGGAATGAAAGGAAAAATACAATTGGTCATCTCTCAGGTTAGCAACGAGTTCCTGAATAGTATTTTTTCCTATTGATATCTATTGCTACTTCATATATGTAACAACCTATTGATCTATACATATTTATTGTTGATCTACCAGGTACTGGTATGCCACTTCGTGGAGGAATTCTTTGAAAAGACACAACAGTATGTAAATCATGTACATGTGGCTCATTAGCAAGATGAGCAGTTTAGAGCGTGTAGGGATACATTTCCTATTGGAACTATATTATCATTGGTCGATTTTGTAGAAAACTACACTCTTCAACCACAAAATGATATTCAGAGTCAATATTATCACTCAGATCAGGTCAACATAATGGTCCATATCGCCTATAGACATGGGGTAGATAGTACTGAAGAGAACAGGGTTATATTGAAGGAGTATCACTTTTACATAAGTGATGACAGGTGTCCTGACTTGGATTTTGTACAACACAACTTTCAATTGTTCTACAAAAACTTGGAGGATAAAAATATACATATGGAACAACAATGGATTTTGTCTGATGGTTGTGCAGGGAAATTAAAAAATTTCTATGTCTTCCAATGGTTGTGTATTCTCCACAAGAGGCACAAGGTGCCACATATTTGGAACTATTTTGAGACCCGACGGGGAAAAAGGGAACATGATGGAGCAGGTGCATGCATCAAGACTACATTACATAGGAAAGAGATGAAATTCACAACTATTTCGCTCATCCAAGATGCAAAGACCATTGTTGCATGGTGTTATTCAGTGATGGGTCAAGGAGCTAGAAGGAAAGAAGACCAATCATCTCAAAAAGCACATGCACATAGATATTTTTGGGAGGTGGTAGATGTAGATCGATCACACCTATATGAGTGCAAGAACATCCAAGGAACTCGTGCATTCCATTCAGTTAGGACGTCAGACAATGCTATAGTTGAAATGTGAACAAGAAAACTCTCTTGTTTTCGTTATCCATGTAGCAGTGGTGAATGGGCCCAACTGTGAATCCAGAGATTGGGTTGATAGCTGGGATCATGTATCACTCCCAATTGGTTAACAAATAACTTTAGAATTATCCCAGTTGGAGGAGGGCCAGTCGAGTATTTCACATGACTATGGCCACATTTCAGATCTCATACAACCAGGTTCGACTATTATGTTGATCAATTTGAAATATTTTGACGACTAGTTGTGTTTAGTTAGTTGAATCATAGGTCTGCACTTTATTTTATGCAGGGCACATATACATAGTGGTTTACCCTAGAGACAATGAATGGCACACTGACTACTAGATGGCACGTTGCTTGGATGGGAAGCAGACCCTCATTGTCTCATTAAGCAACTACGAGGGCAATGATTTTCCAATTGGGTCTATGGTTATCAAAGGGGAATTTTAACACAAGATGCCCACACACGAAAGAAAAAAGGTTATGTATTTGAAGATTATAGACCAGGTCAAATTGTATACCATTATAAAAACTTAGTTATTGGCACAAACCTCCAGCTACAAACAATGCCAAACAAGAACTCATCAAAGTCACAATACTTGTTGCCTTACTTCGAGCATGAGAGGCTAAACGGTACCATTGTTGTTAGAGGTGATCTCGATGGTCTAGTCGAATGACCACAGGTAGATAGTCAGGTATGTGGTAGTCGGATATTTTGGTTTTATGGTCTCAATGATTATTTGTAGTTTGATACATTGAGCGCTTGATATAGTGATAAATTCAATAGACTTCTACAATGGATTTGTTGCATTATATTGATACTTACATGACTCATGCCTTATAACCCAAGACCATTATCTACCACTCTATATGGGATACGTCTATTGCATTTTCCTTGAATCTTGAAGTTGATCCTATAAGTACATCTCCTTGAATCCGATAATTATCTCCTTCACTCCGATAATTTGTTTCTCTCAGGTAGGGATTCAACAGGTGTCCCTGAAAGCCTATAGGAGGTGGGATTCAACGTGTGATAGAATGATGGTCATTGCTCTAATCAACAAACCGTCAGCTCTGTTGGATTTGAGACATCGGGATAGTTCTATGGAGGCCCTCTAATCTGATTCCATGGATAAGAGACCATTTTTTTGGTCAATTTTGGAAACTAGGGTTTTGCTCAGTCAGTGAATGTCCAATTTCTACACATGGTGGTCAAATTTGCATATTGCTTGACCATGAAGGTGTGGATAGAGTTCCCACATAACACATGCCTAAACATGCTTTCATGACCACCGAAATCCCTTTTTTATGCACGGTTTCCATTCTATGCCCCGGGTAGGGATTCAACAGGTGTCCCTAAAAGCCTGTAGGAGGTGGGATTCAATGTTCCATAGAATCATGACCATTGCTCGGATCGAAAAACCATTGGATCCGTTGGATTCAAGGCATTGGTATAGTGCTAGGGAGGCCCTCTAATCTAGTTCCATGGATAAGAGACCATTTTTTTGGTCAATTTTGGAAACTAGGGTTTTGCTCAGTAAGTGAATGTGAAATTTATGCACATGAGGGTCAAATTCACATATTTCTTGACCGTAAAGGTGTGGCTAGCATTCCCACATAACACATACCTCAACACACTTGCACGACCCATCGAAAGCTCTTTTTGATGCACGGTTTCCATTGTATGCCCCGAGTAGGGATTCAACAGGCGTCCCTGTAATCCTGTAGGAGGTGGGATTCAACGTGCCATAGAATCATGACCATTGCTCGGATCGATGAACTGTCAACTCTGTTGGATTCAGGACATCGGGATAGTGCTAGGGAGTTCATCTAACCTAGTTCCATGGATAAGAGACCATTGTTTTGGTAAATTTTGGAAACTAGGTTTTTGCTCAGTAAGTGAATGTGAAATTTTTGCACATGGGGGTCAAATTCGCATATTGCTTGGTCATGAAGGTGTGGCTAGAGTTCCCACATAACACATGCCTAAACACGCTTGCAGGACCCACCAAAATTCCTTTTTGATGCACAGTTTCCATTCTATGCCTTGGGTAGGGATTCAACAGGTGTCCCTGAAAGCCTGTAGGAGGTGGGATTCAACGTGCCATAGAATCATGGCCGTTTCTATAATCAACGGCCCATCAGCTCCATTGTATTCAGTACATTGGGATAGTGCTAGGGTGGCCCTCTAATCTGGGTCCATGGACATGGGATCATTTTTTTGGTCAATTTTGGAAACTAGGGTTTTGCTTAGTAAGTGAATGTCAAAATTCTGCATATGGGGGTCAAATTCGCATATTGCTCGACCATGAAGGTGTGGCTAGTGTTCCCACATAACAAATGCCTAAACACACTTTCATGAACCATCAGAATCCATTTTGGATGCACGGTTTCCATTCTATGCCCCGAATAGGGATTCAAGAAGTGTCCCTGATAGCCTATAGGAGGCAGGATTCAACGTGCCATAGAATCATGACCATTGCTCGGATCGATGAACCATCGCTCCATTGGATTTTGGACATCGGGATAGTTATAGTGAGGCCCTCTAATTTGGTTGCATGGATAAGAGACCATTGTTTTGGTCAATTTTGGAAACTAGGGTTTTGCTCAATAAGTGAATGTGAAATTTTTGCACATGGTGGTCAAATTCGCATATTGCTCGACTGTGAAGGTGTGGCTAGCATTCCCACATAACACATGCCTAAACACACTTGCACGAACCATCAGAAGCCCTTTTCGATGCACAATTTCCATTCTATGCCCCGGTTAGGGATTCAATAGGTGTCCCTAAAAGCCTATAGGAGGTGGGATTCAACGTGCCATAGAATCATGACCATTGCTCGGATTGATGAACCGTTGGCTCTGTTGGATTCAAGACATCGGGATAGTGCTAGGGTGGCCCTATAATCTAGGTCCATGGATAAGGGATCATTTTTCGGTCAATTTTTGAAACTAGGGTTTTATTGAGTAAGTGAATGTCCAAATTCTCAACATGGGGGTCAAATTCGTATATTTCTCGACCGTGAAGGTGTGGCTAGCATTCCCACATAAAAAATTCCTAAACATGCTTGCATGACCCACTAAAATCCATTTTTGATGCACAGTTTCCATTCTATGCCCCAGGTAGGGATTCAGTAAGTGTCCCTGAAAGCTTGTAGGAGGTGGGATTCATCGTGCCATAGAATCATGACCGTTGCTCTGATCAATGAACCGTCAGCTCTGTTGGTTTCAATACATCGGGATAGTTCTAGGGAGGCCCTCTAATCTAGTTCCATCGATAAGAGACCATTTTTTTGGTCAATTTTGGAAACTAGGGTTTTGCTCAGTAAGTGAATGTGAATTTTTTGCACATGGGGGTCAAATTCTCATATTGCTCGACCGTGAAGGTGTGGCTAGTGTTCCCACACAACACAAGCCTAAACACGCTTGCACGGCCCACCAGAATCCCTTTTTGATGCATGGTTTCCATTCTATGCCTCAGGTAGGGATTCAACAGGTGTCCCTGAAAGCATGTAGGAGGTGGGATTCAAAGTGCCATAGAATCATGACCATTTCCTGGATCGATGAACCATCGGCTCCGTTGGATTGAGGACATCGGGATAGTGCTAGGGTGGCCCTCTAATCTGGGTCCATGGACAAGGGATCATTTTTTCGGTCAATTTTGGAAACTAGGGTTTTGCTCAGTAAGTGAATGTCCAAATTCTGCACATAGGGGTCGGCTTTGTAAATTCCTTGATCGTGAATGTGTGGCTAGAATTCCCACATGGAACCTACCTAAACACGCTTGCATGACCCACCGAAAGCCCTTTTTGATGCACATCGTGTGCAGTACCACCCCCGCGAGAGGCATCAATCTCTTGCAAGAGTAAATATTGCATATATTATGAATCTTTTAATATGTTACATATAGTATGGAAAAATTAAAAATTGAACAATAACAGAGTTTTAAAACAATGTCCTTACCTGACCACCAGTCATCATAGTGGTACCATGTCTTGGTCCAGGACCATAACAGGGTCCCCCACACTATGTGCAGACGTGTGGCTCACTCTGAGGCACATGGGATGTTAGTCTATCCCCACCAATAGATGTTCATCCACCACTAGAAGCTGGTGTTGTACACCAGCAGAGGAAGAGGGCGTTCGCTAGTGAATAGTGGTCATGTGTCGAGAGACCATCTCAGCTAGAGTAAAAAATGCCTCATGTGTCTGGAAAAACATGTCATGTGCAGGAGGGATGTCTGCCCTCGGTAGTTGGGCACGGGGTGCAGGTATCTGTGGATTGGCATCTATATTCCTAGTATTGGGTCGGTGTTGGGGAATCCCCCTACCAACTCCCTCGAAGCCCAAAATGTCAAAATAGTTGACATGTTTCCCCATCACAAACTCTACATACAATTTTCGGAGGAAGTACAACGGTACTTTCCTATTGTTATGAGGGGGAATGTCAAAAACCATGTACCACCTATCCATCCAATTGTCTCTAATGGGTGGAGAGGTGCACCACTCAATAGAAATATGTGGCCTGTTGATCTCCGGAATGTCATCTGTCCCAGGAAGTCTAAACAATGAATATATGTGTTGTTTTGTTATTTTGAGCTTTTTTACCTCGTTGTAACTTAACCCACCAGCATATTGTTGTATTTTCCTCTCCCTATAAGATGCGATGCTATACAAAGCATCATTAGATCTTGTGATCGTATCAACAATAGACAACAAAATAATTTGACAAGGAGCGGCAGAGCTCATATCCACCCCTCCAAGCATAACCAATCTCTCTCAAATGGACAATAACCCTCAATATCTCCGCATTGTTATCCATAGTAGCCACTGCAATCATAAATACAAATAAAATATCATTAGAAATATAAACACATGATATAATGAAATATCTAAGCACTGAAAACTGTATAACTAATGTACGACAAATAACAACATAAACTAAATCTATCATGTAAATTCAAAAATTGATCTTGAATTTTACAATAAAGAATAAACAGTTAACATTTTTTCATTTCATATTTATGTCCTAAATTCAAGTATTAATTCCAATTTTTAAATATGCATGTGTACATAAAGTGTCTTGAGTGCATATGTTGATTGCGAAGCTCCTCTAGCTTATTTTAAGGCTTGGATTATGAAGTTTCGTCGAAATTGTGAGGTGCTGACTATTGCCTTTGCAGGACCAGCTCCCAGATTGCGGGTAGAGGCAACAACTAGACCCTAGAATAGGCGGCATAATGTGTTGTTGATGAATAAAATTCCAGTATAGGCAACGATTTTGTTAGATATGTAATTATTTGTTGTAGCATGATGTTTTTTGGACTCCAAAGTCTATTTAGCATATCTTTATGGATTTTATGGTTGTAAGGGTTCCATTGGATTATATCATGTATGATAGTATGTGATTGGCATGTTTAATCAAATACATCAACCTACCTATGTATCTTCACGTTCATAGAGTCTATTGTTGAACTTTGTTGTCTTGACCTTAACCAAAAAGAATCCTTCGTTCAAGATGAAATATTTGTTAAAAGCATGGAAAGCTTCTATACCTTATTTTAACACTTGGATTAGGAAGTTTTATCAAAACTATAAGGTGTTTATTGATGTTCTTGGAAGACCAACTTCGATATTTCAGATAGAGGTAAGGGATTTACCATGTTTGTTTATGTATTTTAGGGGAATATATGAATTCTACTTGATTTGTTTTAGTTGTATGCAAGCTTGCAACATAATTGACAAGCTTTGCATATTTGTTAATTTTGGTTTCGATTCACAATGATGCTTGCGAATATACATATATGCAAATAATAAAGTTCGTTTGTTTTTTATGAGTTAATTGAGGTTTTGGTTTACACTAGGCATGTAAATTACTTATGCAAACTTGCAATGTGCTTGACAAACTTTGCATATTTGTGGATTTTGGTATGGATTCACAAGGATGCTTGTGAATATGCATATGGAAATAGTTAAATTCATTTGTTTTTTGAGTTAATTGGGGTTTTGGTTTCCATTGGGCATGGGAATTTTGGGTATGAATTTTTGTAAATAATCAAAATTATTAAATTTTTATGATTAAATTGGGGAATTGGTTTCCATTGGCCAATTACATTGGGGTTTTTGTTTCCATTGGCCATAATTTAATTTATTTTGGTTTAATTTTTCAATTTAGGGCAAATAAAGGGATGATCAAAGAGAAAAAAACGTGAAAAGAAATGAGGAAAATACCTCACAAATAGGAGGTTGATCCAAAGGTGGAGATGGATGGCTTTGGCACACCCAAAAACGCATTCTCCTAGTCAAGATTTGCTCCATAGAACTCTAATAGCCGTGCGATGTGGCAAAAAAGATGCGCTCGGCCTATTTAAAAAAAAAATAGGCTTTCCAAAATGTGCGTGTGATTTTGTTCACTAAAAAAGAGGCACGGTTTTCTTGAATAAAACGGAGGCGCGATTTGCTTAAATAAAAGGAGGTGAGATTTGGTTTACTATCCTAATTGGCATGCCTATTGGCAGTCTTGGGACTAGGCTTGGCAGGTTCGGGATTGCTTGGGATGATTTCTCTTTTTGGGATCAAGAGTGATTGAATTCACTCCACCATTGCATCTAAAAGGTCCCTCAACTTTTTGCACACACCCTTAAAAATAAAAATATGATTAGTTTAGGGGTAGTTGGGTCCCCATTGGTAACTTCCCTAGCTACCCTAACCATCCTAGGCCTCGAATCCTCTCCTCACTAGCAACTATAAAGAGAGGGGATAGGTTGAGGATAGGGGAAGCATTTTGGAGAGCAAAGTTATGCTGGAGGAATATATTGGAGAGAGGAGCAAGGAGAACTCAGGTCTTGGTTTGCAGAAGAAGCTTATCTCAGACAAGGTTGTAATGTTTCCTGAACTTCATCAATAAAGAGTGTTTTTCTTCCATATTTGTCTTAGTACACGCTTTTGTTGTTATGGATCATGATATATATTGTTATTTCTTTCTAAATGCAATTGTAATATGCTCATGTTTCTTTATCTAACAATAGAATATACTGTGGACAAATACCAATCTTTGTTGCATGTGTTGAAGCTCAGAAGGCTAAGGAGCATCTAAGGAGGAGAGTTAAAGCTTGGATCAACCATTCAGAAAAATGTGCATGTCCTATTAACTCCATTTCTCTTATATATGTTTCTAAACCTAGATGTCTACAAGTCACACCCATAGTATGCTGGTGACCCTAGTACCCCAAGTCATGAGGTAGATATCCCTCATAACAAGCACAAATATTGAAAAGGTCTTGTTTGTTTGGTAAGTATCAAACACGTATAAAAAGAAAGGAACTCAAAAGTGGATGAATTAGCAAAATTTTGGTTCTGGTCCGCTTGCTTCTTTCTGCATTCACATTCATAATGCCCATATTTCTTGCAGTAGTTACACTGAACATTGGACTTATTTGTCCATCTCTTGTTTCTTCCCCTTTGACCTTGAGAGTGGTGAGAGTGTTCTGAGTTCTGTGAGTGTTCATGATTTTGACTGGTTCTATCTTCTATAGATCAAGACCACTGGCCTCTTCTTCCTCTACCTCGTCCTCCTCTGCCTCGACCTCTGTTGAGGAAAGCCTGAGTGTTGAATGCATTTGTCAGCGATTCTTCTTCTTGAGTGAATCGCGCTTCATGAGATAGAAGAGATCTAGTCAATTCTTCTAAGGTGAATTTAGACAGGTCTTTTGCTTCTTCTATGGCAGTCACTACCATAGCAAATTTCTTGTGAGACACCGAAGAATATTTTGAACAACTATTTTTTGTTCTAGCGGTTCACCATAGGTTTGGAATTGGGTCATAAGACCCGAGCCGAGACCTTAGTCATGAATTGATCTACAGATTCCGACTCTTTCATCTTCAAACTCTCAAATTGAAGGCGTAGGGTTTGCAGTCTTACCGTTTTGATGCGATCAGTTCCCTTATAAGTTGATGCAAGTAGATTCCAAGCCTGATGTGCACTGGTAGCACCTGAGATCCTTGGGAAAATGGACTCTTCAATGCAGCTTTGTATCAGCCATGTGGTTGTGAGATCTCGGTCTCAGTGAGCTTCGAGAGCATTTTTCTGCGCATTATTCATTGCGGCCAGAGCAATCGCTTCGGGTTTTTTGAACTCGGTTTCCACCATATCCCAACATTTGTTGAGTTGAAGAAATGTCTTCATTTTGATAGACCAAAATTCATAGCTAGATCCGGTCAAAACAGGCCTGGATATTGGCTTCAAAGAGCTTGTATTAGCCATTGGATATGACTAAAAAAAAAAAATTCCCTTGCTTTTTTTTTTTAATGCCTTTCTTAGCCTTTTAATTCCTTGCTTGTCACTTTTTTAATATAGAAAAAAAAAACCCTTGTTTTAAAAAAAAAAAAAAATCCGGTTGTGCACCACTCCTGGTGCAAAGACAAAATGAGGTGAGGGGGTGCGGTGCCTAAAATTGTTACAAGTGACTGCAGTTCACTGCGTTCTTTAGAAATATGAAAAGCGGTGGTACCGCTTATGGACTTTTCAGTATGGGCGGTGGCACCGCTCTCGCAAGGTGGGAGAGAAACAGTGCATGCATAACACACATAAAAAAAATACTAGATGGGATCCTGCAGCTCCGTTTTCTTTACACGCGATTCTTCTGGGTCGATTTCTGATCGTGGTATTGCTTGTTCTGCTAGAATCTGGTTGCCTTCTTCTCCAATTAAAGCTTTGACATCAGGAACTTGAAGCAGCTTAGGCAATTGGTAACGGCGTCTGACATAGATTCGGGACTCGATTCGCTTCTCCTGGAATGTCTTTCAGTGGTCATTGTGGGATTAATTGCAGCCAACACAAATCGTTTAAAACAATCTGCCCGCGTGTTATGACGGTGGAATTGACAAGGAGAAGGCGTCTTGGTCGCCGAGCTCAGCGTTGCTGCTTGACAGATATGCGTAGGGTTCGATTGGCGGCAGATCCGTAGCCTTCAATTCGCCAGTATCACCACCAGTCAAAATTTGAAGAAATATTTTTGAAAGATGGTTTGAACAATGGTTGTCAGAGAGCGTGGGGAGAATCTGTAATGGAATGACACCGTTGGGGGCGAGATCGAGCCCTAGTGCGAGCAGGCTCAGATTGGATCACAGATTGGATCACAGATTTGATGACGAGGGACAATGGTATTCACCCTCTCTAACTCAAACTCACCAATCTCCTTCTGATCAGATCAAGTAATCACCCCCTCTGCTTGAGCTAAAGTGCTTTCCACTCTGTGAAAAGGCTTACCTCAACAATGGATGGATCAGGCCTTAAAATCTGATACCATGATAAAGAAAAGAATGGAGTAGAAATAGTACGGGCAGATGATTTCCTTCTCACTATTCAGAGGAGTTTAAATAGGAAATACAAAACAATATTACTGTGGGTGAATACCACAGTTAGGTAAATACCACCGTGGGTTACCTAACTCTCTACCCTAACTACGGGTGAGATTACTCTCTTCAACACACACCCTTAATCTCAACTGGTAGTACATCATTGGCACTGTCTATGCCTAAGTGCTCTCTGTGATATACAAATGCAGATGTTCCCAATGGTTTGGTGAACATGTCAGTTAACTACTCCTTAGAGCCACAAAACAGAAAAGAAATTTGCTTTTCATTGACTAACTCACGAATGAAGTGATAGTGAGTGTCAATGTGTTTGTTTTTTCTATGAAATACATTATGTTTAGACAACTGTTTTGCACAGTTATTATCATAGAAAATAGAAGTGGGATCTTTTGGAGTGTGACCCATATTTTTCAATAGTCTTCTTAGCCAAGCTACATGGCAAGCTCCTGTGATGGCTGCTACATATTCTGCTTCTGCAAAAGCGGATGAATTAGCAAAATTTGGATCTTATTTCTGAAAGGTGAATGGTATATTTATGAAAATTTAGAGGTGGAATACTTACGTGTTCCTTTCAATGAATGTTGAATGCTATACTCACTAAGAGGATTGGAAACTTAGTGATGTTTTCTCCTACCTAGAGGATAGTTTTGTTTCATTATGGAATATTAATGGTTGTTTTTTAAAATAATTTTAGAGTGAAGTTGGATTATATGATTACATATGTTTTTTTTTTAAACATGCTCTATAGTGAAGACTTTGCGTCTTTTTCTAACATCATTGGAATATAAAGCTCTTTATTAGAAGATGGACGAGTTGATCACTTTAACAGTTTGGGGTTTTAAAAGTAAAATACTCGTATGATGGTATTTTGACTCGTTTTGTTTAATATAGATATATGCACATGAGTTTATCATAATGCTATTTGAAGAATGTTTCTCAATAATAATGTTGTGATTATTTTTGTGTGGAAAAACAATTGCATTTATTTTCAATAAAGTATTTATTTAAATATAAATACTTTTTATTATTTAAAAATGAAATTTACTTAATTCAACTTATTCAAATTCAAATTTATTATTTGTAAATTTACTGAAATTATAATTTAGGATTCATAGAATTTCAAAAAATTTATTTCAATACAAATTTACTTAATTTTTATTCCATTCTTTTTAAACATAAAACAAAATCCTAAGTAATTCTTTTAAAATCAGTTTCATCATACTCTTTGATTTCGCAACATTTTTATCACATTAAAATTAAAAAATGTGCACATTAAAAT
Organism: Pseudotsuga menziesii; assembly: GCA_001517045.1. NCBI lineage: Eukaryota > Viridiplantae > Streptophyta > Pinopsida > Pinales > Pinaceae > Pseudotsuga > Pseudotsuga menziesii. The sequence goes on from LPNX011007605.1 coordinate 140,313, forward strand.
AAAACAAGTGGAATAAGCAACGCAGTTGCTTAGTACCTGCCACTTATGTAAGAAACAATGTAAAGTAAATTAGCATCGGACATCATGCATGGTCATTTACAACTCCATGAGTGATTTAGATTTTAAGTATCCCTTTGTAGTCTTATGAGAAATTTTTGGTAGACATGAAACACCTAACACTAGACATTACCATCCATAGCCTCATAAGCGATTTAAGGCATACATAGCCCTCCATAGTCTCGAAAACTATTTTTTATAAGCATTATGCACCCAACAATAAAGTAGTAAGTGATATATTGATTGAGATGTACATAATTTACGCAATGTAGTAGACCATTCATAACTCAAGAGTCATTTAAGGCTTACACCGACCTTCATAATCTCAAGAGTGACTCAAGGTCTACATAGTCTGTCATACTTCCATGAGTTATTTTTGGTAAATATTATGCACTAGTAGAAGAATAATAAATGTTGCATAATTTGAAATATACATTATGGATGTGGTGATGTTACTTCATGAACTGTAAAAATTAATAAATAAGCATTAAATAACTAAAAACCATAATGGAAAACTATTATTGAATCTTTAACTTTTAAAATTACTTTTCATATCTAATATTATATTATGTAAAACAACAAAAAAAATTAATTACTCAAAAATATAAACTAATTATTTTCTCAAATTTTAGAAATTATTTTTATTTTTTATAATATCCAATTTAGTATTTAAATTTTAAATGACTTTTATGAAAAAACTTTAAAAAAAAGTAAATGCTCATACAAATAAATAATTAATGAGGAGGTGGATTATTTGACCCATACTAAATGCTAATGTCATCATTGCCATGTGTCAAGTGAAAACCAGATACCAAACTCCAAGAGTGACATCATTTCTGATTGGCCAATTAGAAGTTTACAAAATATTAAATACAAATATTTTTATTAAAATTTAAAATATTTTTTTGCAAACTCTAAAGTTTGACTTTAGAAAACAGATTTTAATTTTTTGGTGGCGGCAACTAATAGAAGGTCAAAGGTTCGGTTGACTAGCAACCGATTACTATAATTTAACAATATATACATTTAGATCATAATGATTCATCCAAATAACATTAAATATAATGACATCAAATATAACTATACCACATGAAAGCTCAACGTATATAGAAGAATTATATTCGTAAAAATCCAACTAAACATGAATTAATCATGAGTTGAGTTTAGTATATGTAAGGAGTAAATAAACAAAATATACACTAATGAAGTGTTACATTTCAAATTTTGAGAGACACATGGCTTTTCAATGCCATCAATCTATTAAAAAGGATTATTTATTTATTTATGTTCAAAATTCTTAGGTATAAATAAAAGATCTTAAATTTATATAGTTATAATTAAAATTAATTACTTTATTAATTAAAATTAAACAATTATTATCAATAGATATATTTTTTATTTTGATTATAATTTAAAAAAAATAAATTCCATATATATATAAGATATTTTTAATGACAAATAAATTGTAAGTATACTAAAACACTTTCATAATTCAAATAACCTTTAATTTATTACAATTTACAATACTATTTTGAGTTCATGAAGCTTAGATATGCATAACTTTTACACATTTTAATTTATCATGATATTATTTAGAATTGTTTTGAATTAAAAATAAATTAATTTAGGCACAAATCTTTCCAAATTAGTAGAATTAGTTCTAATCAAAGATGGTTGAATGTCTAGTTTCTTCTTATAAACAATCATAATAAAAATAAGATATGATCTTATTTAAGTTTTTCACATAGAAACAATAGCCTTGAATTATCTTTGGACACAAATACATGGGCTTCCATTAAGTATACACAAGCAATGGCTCAACATGATTAAACATGCAATTGCCAACATTTGGCAGCTTCATAACCAACAACTACTAAAATTTTTTCCCCACAAGTATAATAAATAAGAATGGATTGCATAGCTAGGCTTGCATTAATTATCGTATAGAACACATTATTAGGTATATGTTATCTCTATGGTATCTCATTAGGTTTCTAATGGAATTATTGTCACTGAACTGTCTTCCTAAGAATGGACCTCTTCTTTATTTAAACATTGGAAAAAATTTATGTGAGATAGTTAAAAAATAATGCAAGTTGTCCAAGAATGTGGGCCAATGTGATATGGAAATATAAGTGAAAGTTGGTAGTAACATTAAAAGGTACAAGGGGTTTACTTGTCTTGACCATTACTCCAATTCTCTCTTCAAAACCACATGACTAAAAAATCATTTTATTTAAATTATTGCAATTTTTATAAACGTAAGCAATGAAGAAAATAGTAGTAAACTTCACCTTTAATCTACAAGTGTAATGTCACGCTTGGGGATATGCGAGGTCAAATACGGTGTGCAATGGGTCGACTACAAGAGGTAAGTGCATGGATTTCTTCGAGGAGGGTGGATGATCCAGACGTGTAAGGAAAATCCTCGGAGTGAACAATGGTTGTTTTCAAATGTTGAGTGGCATTGAAAGTCTCTGTCTTAATGGATAAGGTTAAAAGGTATTGTTGTGAGGTTAGTTCTAGAGCTATATCCTTTAAGGAAGATGGTTCAGTGGAAAGGAGGCACAAATCTATTGCAGATACACCAAGGAGTTGGTTTTCCGCATCATCAAAAGTTGTGGCAATGTCGATCTGGCCAGTGTGGTCTTGTAGGGAAACCTTCAACATGTACCTGTAATCGCACTCTGAAAACTCACTATTGCACTTGATGCAATGCCAAGTGTTGTGAACCCAATGGGAAATCTTTTTCATGCATTGAATGCCATCAACAAAGAGAGGGCATGCAAGGAAGTGGAAGTCATCCATGTTAATGTCAATGATGGAAGCACGTACAGAGAACCATAATGCCTTCTCGGAGGGTTGCATGATTTGCAACTCAAGTATTGTTTTCTTTGGATTACTTCGAGACATAGAGCACATAAATTTCCGGCTCAATGAAGGTGAAGCTACATGGAAACCACTTTCAGTGAACCACTTTTGAAGGATGTGGGTTGGCTCAATATCTGGATTTATATGCAGGATAGTATTTGCAACACTTCCAAGTGTTCTGCCATTGAAATCAGTAAGACGAGCACCCTTGATTGCAAGGACAAGAGGTGGATCAAAGGAGTACAATGAAGCAAGTTGTGAGCCCTCAGTGTGGCAATGATGGCCCCAAAGTGTGACATCTATGTGAAAGCAGGATGTGTCTCTAAGGCCAACAATCCTCCTATTGGTTTCAGAGCCATCTTTTTTCCGAATTGTTGATGCATGGGAGACGGAGATGACCATGCCAATAAGGTCAACCATGGAATTTAGTGGTGTCGCTTGAAGGTCATCGATTGTTTTAAAGTGGAAGGAATGTACAGAAATTGAGGGGATGTCATGTAGGCAAGGTTGGATGGTTGACATAGAAGAGAGGACAATCTCAAGATGGTTGTTCAAATGGTTATATACAGGGTTAGTTGCTTTGATTGTGCCATTGGAGACAGTGTAGACAGTCCCTATTTCAATTTGGGAATAGAAGGAGTCAACAAATTTGTTAAATGCAGAGACATGGATCTCTCCTCCAGAACAGTCAAGAAGGTCAAAGCCAAATAGTTTCCCTAGACCTTTTTGGTTGGTGTATTCATGGATGTTTGTCTTTGCAATTACACGACCTTGAATGGACCATTTTTTGTGGTTGGGGTTAAGTGCTATGAAGAGAATAATAGTAGGTGGCATGGATACTGGTGGAGTTGATGTTGGGGATGAGAAAAGAAGAATACTTTCTTGTGTGAGTCCAATTGATTGACTAGTTGATGAAGAAGGCAGAAGTCCAAGGATAGGTGGGAGTAAAAGAGGCAAAGGACTCCCAATTAGGGAAACTTTGTTGTGAATCAATTCAAGTTCAAGCACCGATATATTCCTGGCAAAAAAAAAGAAGAGAGAATTAATAATAAAAAATATGAATAAAGTGTCAGCAGGTGGGAAACAAAATGGAATAAATGTTTGGAAGAAAAAACAAGATTAAGAAAAAGGGAAAGAGAATGTATGTTGCATCGTGAACAACGTTGCAGATGCATTTGATTAGTTTGATTATAGAGCCTTCTTGAAGTCCGTCGTCTGAGAGGAGGGGGTTGAAGGCAATTGGAAGCAACGTCTAGTGTGTGTTGGTGCCATCCGAGGTAGTCATTCGAAAGCGCGTATTTGTTGATTTGTTTGAGCCGACTAGGGAAAGCGAAACAACTTGCAGATATGGTTGGAGGTGTACTGAACCAGAAAAGAGAAGAGAAATCACATCTTCTGTCAAGGGTGGTTCCATTGGGTGGGAAGAATCCTGAGATATATAGAAAGAAGGTAACTTATATATAGGAGACAAGATGGAAAAGGAGGCAATGCAAGAGGTGAAAACAATTTAAAAGAACAAATCTAAAAATTAACTTAAATCCGCTAAATCAATATAAACTAAAATTTCATTTGGGAATTCTAAAAGACTCTCATATGAGATACATAAATGCTGGTGAAAGTTAGAGGTATATATTAATTCTGTGAGAGACATATGTAATGAATGTCATCAAACACAAAAAAATCCTTGTAAAGGTGGAAGGAAATAGAAAAGCCATGATAATGACCTATTTCCACTTGTAATTAGTGGATAAAACTTTGTTGGAAACAACACATATGAACAACTTGCACAATTAAACTGTCAAAGTGAAACTAAACACATAGCATTTCAAGGGATAAGGAATTATCTTGTTGTGTGGATATATCTTAGTAGATGAGTAGAACTCCATTTTTTTTTAAGTATGTATACATAAATATGTCATGGTTTATTTAAGATGCACTTATGAACACTACCAATAATGGTGTGTTTAATTATCCAATTGATTCAACTTTATAAGTCAATGGATTCATCCATTTCAAGGCATTCAAGGGATTCTTCCATCATTGGACATATATACACACATTAAGAGACATAATTATTTTAGGCACATAAGTTACGAGAATCATTTGAAATTTAATATATGTAGGGACAATTTTTTATGAGACTGGTTTAATATATATTAGACAGTTTTAAACATTATCTACAAATTATAAGAAATGCTAATTTTTTGTCAAATGTAATAGTGATAGGAGATATGAATTATTATGAATAAAGAATGTTCAGTACAACTACACAAAATATAATTTAGACTATGAATGATTTCCATTGTAAGTATGTATTTATATCTTCATATATCTTCTACAAAAATCTATAAATTGCATAATCATATATCTGCTGCTCTGATTTTGAACGAAAGCAAGTTAATTTCGATTGATTGGCACTAGATGATCCCTTTCCAAGATACTGTTGATAATATTCCTTTGGTCTGTAAAATTTTGTGTCACAATATTTTGTGCACCAACTTTTGGTGACTTTCCATTGATTCCAATGCGTCTCTTTCTTGGTTAGCTGAATAGTAATATATGCCAGATTGATCCTTTTGCTAAAATGAAAACCTCAGCATTTGACTAAACCCAGGAAATAGCTGAGACCACACTTTGAGGATATGCAAGATTAAATGATATATCTAGTTAGTTGAAGAACCAAGAGCTTCAATTGTATAAATATTTTTGTGCTGGCAGCAACATACATGTTCAGTGTAGATAACTATGCCAATGTAACATAGGCTGAACAAAATGTAAACAAATAAATTGTTTGTTTCTTATAATTAAATCCATCAAAATTGGTACACTCTAGTTGTTTCCATCATCACTAAAATAAATAAATCTGATATGTATTATAAGTTAATCTCAACATACATCATTCCCCTTGGAAACAAAATGTAAAAAACAAATAAATTATTTGTTTCTTATAATTTAATCCATCAAAATTGGTACAATATAGTTGTTACCATGATCAATGAAATAAATAAATTTGATATGTACTATAAATTAATTTCAATCCAGTATGGAATCCTTTGGAATCTTTTTGCTTTACATCTGGTAATCAAGAAACATGAAACCCTCTTTACTTTCATAAAATCAAAATTCAGATTCGTTCAGGATAGAAAACTGTGTGAAACCATGAAGAATTGAGAATTCTGGGGAGGTTGGAATACTGGAATAAATCATCCATGCTGTCTATCATTGATTTAAATCTTAAATCTTCGTAAAGCCATGCCATGCCAAAAGAAACACAGCACATAATTTTTTGAAGAGTCCAGCTACATAGGTATACAGAAGCAAACAGATAAGTCACAGTTCCCCCACCCTAGATTACATGACCTTCACCTAAATCCTTTAAAATCCAAAAAAAAGGTATCAGTCAGCCATCATGGAGACAGGATATGATTTGTGGTCAAAGAATAAAACATTTATTGAAAATCAATCAATCAACTATATTAGCATTATAAATAGTTCACAAGTACTATTGCTACAAAAACCCAACTCAGTAAGGCTTGGCATACCTGAGTAATCACCTTGGCTGCCCTTACTGCTACTATAGGTCCAGTATCAACATTGTCAAGCAATTCATATCCTTTATTTTCAATATCATTCCAAACACACACTATCAATGTCTTCTTGCTATGGTTGTATGCAAATAACCCAGAGAAAAAAAAAAAAAAACCACGTTTTTTGGTAGGGTACTTTACTACAGCAGTGACATCAAGGGGTTTTTTTTCAGAAATTTTGAGCACAAGTATTTACAACAATAATGCATGATTAAAATAATATAAAACTAACAACAAATGTTTTAGAACACCAAAAGCATCATATCCTAGTAGAATGACATTTTTAGGGTGAGGCCCCACACATGGAATCTTTGTATTTGGAATGAAATCTATTGGATATGATGCTCTTGTATTCTTTAAGTCTTAAATCAATGTAAATGGCATATTACTATAATAAAACATTCAAAAACATAAATATTATCTTTAATTGTTCTATAAACATTTGTTAATTCTAAATGTCACATAAAAAATATTCATAGCATATTAGATTATAGAGCCAATAGAAGATAAGACGACAAACCTGCTTTTCTTAGTTGAATAGTCTTTTCATGTAAACTGATAAGAAATTCAAAATGGTTCATAACTCTATTGTCATGCTTTAGTTGGATTTATGACCAGCCATTAATGAATAATGTGAAGTTACAAAAAAATGATACAGTAACGGATTTGTTCGAGTAATCCACCTCTCTTGTATGCATATCAAATACATCATTCTCCAATATTGCTAAAATCAACAAACCACTTATTTTCATATATCAATTTAATCTAATAAGTCATGTATGAACTCAATTGCACTTTGACTCTTGAAATACAAGTAATATCAATAGGCTTAAATTAACAATAAAAAGAATAATAGGTTCTGCTACTCTATGCATTTGTTCCTCATTTAGACAGGCTTCACAACATTCACTCCACATTGTAACTTAACTACAAAAATGGAAAATAAGTAAAACCTCTCAGACGAGAACAATAAGTTCATTAAGCGTACTTTTTTACCCAAATATTATAACATATACCCACTTTGCAACTATTTTTATAGCATTGAAATGCCAAGATAAAAATATATCCATGTTGAATAGTTCTGACAACAAGCTTTTAAATCTCAAAATAAATAAACTCTACATATGCATCTTAGAATATGCCCGAAATGTTTAAGACAACAAATTTACACATAAGATTTGATCTTATTTAAGTTTTTCACATAGAAACAATAGCCTTGAATTATCTTTGGACACAAATACATGGGCTTCCATTAAGTATACACAAGCAATGGCTCAACATGATTAAACATGCAATTGCCAACATTTGGCAGCTTCATAACCAACAACTACTGAAAATTTTTCACCACAAGTATAATAAATAAGAGTGGATTGCGTAGGTAGGGTTGCATTAATTATCGTATAGAACACGGTATTAGGTATATGGTATCTCTATGGTATCTCATTAGGTTTCTAATGGAATTATTGTCATTGAACTATCTTCCTAAGCATGGACCTCTTCTTTATTTAAACATTGGAAAATTTTTATGTGAGATAGTTGAAAAATAATGTAAGTTTTCCAAGAATGTGGGCCAATGTGATATGGAAATATAAGTGAAAGTTGGTAGTAACATTAAAAGGTACGAGGGGTTTACTTGTCTTGACCGTTACTCCAATTCTCTCTTCAAAAACACATGACTAAAAAATCCTTTTATTTAAATTATTGCAATTTTTATAAGCATAAGCAATGAAGAAAATAGTAGTGAACTTCACCTTTCATCTGCAAGTGTAATGTCATGCTTGGGGATATGTGAGGTCAAATATGACATGCAATGGGTTGACTACAAGAGGTAAGTGCATGGATTTCTTCGAGGAGGGTGGATGATCCAGACGTGTAAGGAACCTCCTCGGAGTGAACAATGGTTGTTTTCAAATGTTGAGTGGCATTGAAAGTCTCCATCTTAACGGATAAGGTGAAAAGGTAATGTCGTGAGGTTAGTTCTAGAGCTATATCCTTTAAGGAAGATGGTTCAGTGGAAAGGAGGCACAAATTTGTTGCAGATACACCGAGGAGTTGGTTTTCTGCATCATCAAAAGCTATGGCAATGTTGATCTGGCCGGTGTGGTCTTGCAGGGAAACCTTCAACATGTACCTGTAATCACACTCTGAAAACTCACCATCGCACTTGATTCAATGCCAAGTGTTGTGAACTCGATGGGAAATATTTTTCATGCATTGTATGCCATCAACAAATAGAGGGAATGCAAGGAAGTGGAAGTCATCCATGTTCATGGCAGTGATGGAAGCACGTATAGAGAACCATAATGCCTTCTTGGAGGGTTGCATGATTTGCAACTCAAGTATTTCTTTCTTTGGATTACTTCGAGACGCAGAGCGCATAAATTTCCGACTCAATGAAGGTGAACGTGCACGGAAACCACTTTCAGTGAACCATTTTTGAAGGATGTGGGTTGGCTCAATATCTGGATTTATATGTAGGGTAGTATTTGCAACACTTCCAAGTGTTCTGCCATTGAAATCAATAAGACGAGCACCCTTGATTGCAAGGACAGGAGGTGGATCATAGGAGTACACTGAAGCAAGTTGTGAGCCCTCAGTGTGGCAATGATGGCCCCAAAGTGTGACATCTATGCTAAAGCAGGTTGTTTCTCTAAGGGGAACAGTCCTCCTACTGGTTTCAGAGTCATCTTTTTTCCGAATTGTTGATGTAGGGGAGACGGAGATGACCATGCCAATAAGGTCAACCATGGAATTTAGCGGTGTTGCTTGAAGGTCATCGATTTTTTTAAAGTGGAAGGAATGTACAAGAATTGAGGGGATGGCATGTAGGAAAGGTTGGATGGTCGACGTAGAAGAGAGGACAATCTCAAGATGGTTGTTCAAATGGTTATATGTAGGGTTAGTTGCTTTGATTGTGCCATTGGAGACAGTGTAGACAATCCCTATTTCAATTTGGGAATAGGAGGAGTCAACAAAGTTGTTAAATGTAGAGACATGGATCTCTTCTCCAGAATAGTCAAGAAGGTTAAAGAAAAATAGCTTCCCTGGACCTTTTTGGTTGGTGTATTCATGGATGTTTGTCTTTGCAATTACACGACCTTGAATGGACCATTTTTGTGGTTGGGTTAAGTGCTGTGAAGGGAATAATAGCAGGTGGCATGGATACTAGTGGAGTTGATGTTTGGGATGAGAAAAGAATAAGACTTTCTTGTGTGAGTCCAAGTGATTGGCTAGTTGATGAGGCAGGTGGAAGTCCAAGGCTAGGTGTGAGTAAAAGATGCAAACTCCCAATTAGGGCAACTTTGTTATGGATCAATTCAAGTTCAAGCACTGATATATTCCTGCCAAAAAAAAAAGAAGAGAATTAATAATAAAAAATATGAATAAAGTGTCAGCAGGTGGGAAAAAAAATGGAATAAATGTTTGGAAGAAAAGACAAGATTAAGCAAAAGGGAAAGAGAATGAATGTGGCATCGTGAATAACGTTGCAGATGCATTTGATTAGTTTGATGATAGAGCCTTCTTGAAGTCCGTCGTTTGACAGGAGGGGGTTGAAGGAAATTGGAAGCAACGTCTGGTGTGTGTTGGTGCCATATGAGATAGTCATTCGGAAGCGCGTATTTGTTGATTTGTTTGAGCCGACTAGGGAAAGAGAAACAACCTGCAGATATGGTTGGAGGTGTACTGAACCAGACAAGAGAAGAAAAATCACATCTTCTGTCAAGGGCGGTTCCATTGGGTGGGAAGAATCCCGAGATATATAGAAAGAAGGTAACTTAGATATAGGAGACAAGATGGAAAAGGAGGCAATGCAAGAGGTGAAAACAATTTAAAAGATTAAATCTAAAAATTAACTTAAATCTACTAAATCAATATAAACTAAAATTTCATGTGGGAATTCTAAAAGACTCTCATATGAGATACATAAATGCTGGTAAAAGTTAGAGGTATATATTAATTCTGTGAGAGACATATGTAATGAATGTCATCAAACACAAAAAAATCCTCGTAAAGGTGGAAGGAAATATAAAATCCATAATAGTGACCTATTTCCACTTGTAATTAGTGGATAAAACGTTTTTGGAAACAACACATATGAACAGATTGCACAATTAAATTGTCAAAGTGAAACTAAACACATAGCATTTCAAGGGATAAGGCATTATCTTGTTGTGTGGATATATCTTAGTAGATGAGTAGAACTCCATTTTTTTGTAAGTATACATACATACATACATACATACATACATACACATATATATATATATAGATTATAAATTGTTATGGCTTCCGGATTGTAAGATATGTTGGTTGTTGGATGTGAAATTGAATCAGTAGAAAAACAACTGAAAAATTACAATTCTTTTTATAAATAGATAGCTCATTTCCACTCATTAGACTATTAAGTTTAACACTCTATCAACCTGACTTGTGCTTGAGCTGTAAATCTATGCCCTACTTATTACTAGCTACTTTGCAGTCATACTTAACATGAGGACATTATATGTAAATGGTTTTATTCACCTAATTCATATGCACAGAGATATATAAAATCTATGAAATAAAAAAAATGGTAGTGCAAGGAGTAGAAACTTGGTATAATTGGCAAGCATATATGCAAAGGTGGAAGAGACACAGTAACAAACTTATCAAACCTTGTCAAATTTGATAAAGGTATTCCTTTTAATTAGAGTTTTGCATGCCTAAGTTATTTCAATGTGTAATATTTCCCAAAATTCAAATAGTGTTGGACCAAATATTAAAAAAACGCTGAGAACAGGCAAGAGAAGAGTTATATCTCTTAATCTTGGTGGATACATGTCCAATGGCGGAAGAGTTGAATTGCTTGAAATGGATGAATTGTGTTTAAAGGAAAAATACCACGGGATGGGGAGAGCAAATCTAAATAAATATAAGCTATAAATTCATGTGAGAATTCTGGAAGACTCTCATATTATATACAGAAATGCTGGTGAAAGTTTGAGGTATATATTGATTATGGGAGAGACATATGTATTGAATGCAAGTGATTACCGAACAATATATCATAAAGATGGAAGAAAAAAAAACAATGTTAATGAGCTAGGTCAGCTTTAATTGATAGATACAACTATGTTGGAATAAAAAATTATGATTAGCTTGCACAAGTAAAATCTCAAAGTGAAACTAAACATATAGCAATTCAAACCAGCAACAATTCTACTGTCATGTATATGCAAGAATTTTTGTTTTTTTTTAGAGCATTCTGTATATGCAAAAAAAGAATTGCACCATTAGGTTACAGTAAAAGCTCTACATATATTAATTTACAATTAAAGAATTAAAGATAAACGATGATTACCTGTACATATTAATTGCATGCTAGGTAATGTAATTTAGTGAATGATTACTTGTATATATTCACATCCTGATATATATATGATATTATAGTGAATGCTTGGAATTAGATTATGGAAAATTCGTCAAAGGCCTTGTGCCTGAAATCTGTTCATTTTAATATCCTGTATAAGGAGCTACCAGTTTTGACTATTGTATGAGAGTGAACTATTTTCTATTTTAGAAAGGGAGACCATCTAATGAATTTACTATTCTTGGCTAGCCATGTCAAATCCATCGATGGAAACCATCTTCTTGAGGCTGGTTTGGAAGGATTTTATGGAGAGTCCAAAAATGTGGCCAATCCAGGCTTCTTTGTGGGGACAGATTTCATCACCAATAACCAAATCACAGGAATTGATTTTGCGACAATTCATTCCTATCCTGATATCTCGTTTTTCTCTTTCTCATTCTCTCTTTTCTTCATATGTTATTGGATTGAATAAAACTTTGAGATAAATTTGTTTTTCCAAACGTACATTTGTGGATTAGACTTGTTTTTTTCTTCATGTATGTATATTTTTGTCCAACAAGAGTTCTTGATTGAGTCACATCTAGTGTTGCATTCATTTATGCAATCTTTTAGGCAGACTCTGATTTCTAGTAAACAAGTGCTCTTTAGGTCATGACTATGATGAGATTCCACTAATAAATTGAACTATGATTTCAACTTTAAAGGCTGGAAGGATCAAATGAGGAGGCCAAGCTTTCATTTCAGCAGAATCAGATATCAACCCATTTGGAAGATGGAAACATAATATTGAAGAAACCAGTTCTATTTACAGAGTTTGGGAAATCATCCAGAGACCCAGGATTCAACAATGGGTAGAGAGACAATTTATTTCATGTGGTTTATGAACACATATATGCTTTTGCTAGCAAGGGAGGAGCAAGTGGAGGAGCCATGTTATGGTAGCTAATTGAAGAAGGAATGAGATCAGATGGAGATGGGTATGAAATTGTGTTGTCTCAGGATCCATCCACAACATCTATCATTTCAGGTCAGTCTCATAAATTGGCTGAGCTTACTCATATATTTACAATGTTGCATGAGTCTGAGAAGAGGAGGTAGGTTCATGCACATAGAAGGGCTAGATGGCACAGGAAATCCATTAGAGGCTAAGATAATTAGAGTTTATGTACATATTTGGTATGCATTATGTGATAAGTTATAAGTTAGGTGTTTCGCTTTGTTTTAATAAAACTAAGCAGCGGGGGCAATGAGCATTTTACTCTTTTTTTGACTAAAGCGGGCTCCCCCTATTCCAACAATATAAGGGTATCCTTGGCCCCCATAATGGACTTCTGAGATCTATGAGCTGAACAATTTCGAGACTTGTGAGACCTTTGAGTCCATCATAGGTGTATCGTTGCGCCACTCTATGGGGTCTAATGAGCATTTTATTCTATGAGATACAACTTTATAATTCAATCTAAGGATATCCTTGGAAATTAAGATTGTGATTCGTCAATTGAAAGATATATACAATTTTATTCTTTTCAAAATCAAGATCATGTGACTTAATTTTATTTTAAATCAACCTTTTTATCAAATAAACTCCTGGTCTCTTATTTCCATGGAAATTATAACTTCTAATATTCAAGTTTTTAAGAATCAAGAGGCTTTCAAGCTTTTGAGAATTAAGAGGCTTTGTTTCCCATTTCAAGAATCAAGTATTTAAAGCTTTTGAGAATTAAGAGGCTTTGTTTCCCATTTCAAGAATCAAGTATTTAAGTTTTTAAGAATCAATAGGCTTTCAAGCTTTTGAGAATCAAGAGGCTTTGTTTCCCATTTCAAGAATTAAGAGGCTTTCAAGCTTTTAAGTACTCTAGGTTAACAAGCCCTCACTCACTGTTACAACAGTGTTGTTTTCATTGCAAGGTATGTAATCTTTCATCATATGGAAATCTGCTCATATTTGACAACAAGGACTCAATTCTCCTCAACCACAAGAAAAACAGAGTTGTGAAATAATTCCCTGGAATACAAGGAGGAGGAGCCAGGAATTACCCTGCATCTGAGTCATTGGTGATGCTGCCACTTGATTCCACAAACTCGTTCCAAATAGTAGATATTTTAATATGTGGAGGTGAACCAAAAAATGCTTACAACAAATTGAAATCTAGCAATTTCAGAGACACTGTCAATAACTACGACATCATAGTCATTACATATAGAAACCTAGGATGGTCGATGGAGAAAATGCCTAGGACAATGGCTATGCCAGACATGCTGATTCTCCCTAACAGAGAAATGAATATTGCATACACTGAACGAAAACAATATACACAATGTACATGTACAATGAACGAAAACAGTGAAGGTTAGGCTGCATGACTCCTGTCTTACATATGGCCACAATGTAATTTTGTCAAATAGTTAAGAATTCTAAGGTTAGTGCGGAGGCAAGCGTGAAATAAATTGAGAAGCCAAGGGATAGGGAAGAATTACACTACTTCATTAATAAGTAGAGGTACTTTATTTCTTTGTTTTCACTTCACTTCCCATGCAAGCAGAAAATTTTACTAGAGCGAGTGTGGAGACAGGGCTGCATCTAGAAATGCTTGCAACCTGCAAACCATGATTGATAAGTCTTGCTGTGCTCGACTTACTCACTCATTAATTATCACTCAACCGACTTGGTATTGATCTATATGAGGGATGGGTTCTTTTGAGATAAAATAGGACAAATACAGGTGGAAATTGGTAACAGAGAGAAAAGACCGCTCTGATTATTAATATAATTTTTTATATATACTTGCTTACTGGAGAGGAACAGAACAAGATGCGTTCATGAACTTCATAGTCTCCCTAGCATTATTGTCTTCCTCTTTTGGAGCAGCTTTGTTTTCACTTAAGTTCCCATGCAAGCAGAAAATTTTACTAGAGCGAGTGTGGAGACAGGGCTACATCTAGAGATGCTTGCAACCTGAGAGCCAACATGGAGTTTGTGTACATAGTTGTAAAAACGATCTGGGAGCTAATTTTCATAAAGTGATTATTCCAATCAGAATCCCCAAAATAGAATTTTTATTAAAAAAAAACCCTCTCCCAAACGGTGAAGTGACTCCTACCTCATACCTCGCTCCTCCCCCTCATACCTCAGGAGAGCACATCCGCTCATAAAATGAGGAGGTTTTAAAAATCTGTTTCAAGCAAACTTGGTTACCTTTGCTGGGGTGCCAGGGAAACGGTGCATGGATGAGCTAAGATAATTGCTAGGCAAAGAACCAAAAAAGTGGTAAGATGTGACCTGTTAATTGGTAACAAATAATGTTAGGGAATCATTCCAACCAGTTGAGCGAGAAGATGTATGAATCTTCGGCTGCAATTGCAGGGGTAATGAATCTTCGGCTGCAATTGCAGTGGTAAAAACCTAAAATGGAGGACTGTAAACATTATACATCATACCAGTTCCTCTGTCTCCAGACTTATTTTATTGCGTGTAGGTAACTATATTGCAAATATATTAAGAATCAAAATAGGTTTTTCTTTTTCTATACTTTTGCATCAAATATATATCTATGAAAAGGAGCAATAGTGTAAGGAAGGCGCTAAGGGTCCTAAACAAGTTTAAACCAAATTAAAAAAAAGTGTAGAAATAAACCTTGTAAAAAGTTATTTCAATGCAATTTCTAGACATAAAAAGAAGCACAGCAACACAAGTACCTGTGTGTTGGATGAAAGCTCAGTTGATCTGAAAGCTCTAACTGTGGGTTGGATGAAAGCTCCATTGATCTTAGGCTGAAACAGAAGAACCTCTTTGTCTGATGAATAATGGGTTGGTGCCTCTGCATCTTTGTCCACATTATATAACAATCCAAGGTTGTCGAATCCATTAAAACTTCATTAATACTTGTCATTTCCGTCTTGTCGTGAAGGGTTTTATATCCAGACAATTTATTTGCAGATTAGACCATGAAGGGTTTTACATCCAGACAATTTATTTGCAGATTAGATGGGGGAGACAGTTTGTAGTGGTGGTATGGCTACACTTAGTATAGTTTGTAGTATAGGTTGAAGCGGAGGACAAAAATATAAAGCAAAATACGGTTTTTCAGCAACAAGATTTATTGCAGATTGGATGGAGAATATAATAGTATGGCGGTCAGTGTAGTCGGTGGTAGGATGAGAAGAAAATAACACAGAGCCAAGAGTTAAATGGCTTAACAAGCGGACAAAGAAAAAGACAGGTGTAAGAAGAAAGTCTTTCTCTCATGGAAGGGTGAACTCACTGCTACGACAGGTGATAACTATGAGTGTTATCTGTCCAAAAGAGAGGAGATGTCTTAGATTTAATTGATGTGGCTCTCCACTATGTGCCTGTGATAAAGTGATTGATCATGAAGCAGAGGTGCACTAGGCTCGGTAGATCGGACTAAAAAGCCATGTCCCAGATCTGGTGTGGTAAGCTTTAGGCTGGTGCCAACTTATTTGGGAGAGGGGATATCATCTGTAAACCCTAAAAGCACTGTGAATAGCTGAAACGGCTTTGTAAACCCTAGGTAGTGAATCGCTGACTATAAGGTGAGGCAATGTGTAAGACACGTGTAAGAAAAACAATGGTTGGAGGGACGACCGTAAAATTACAGCTATTTTGAAAACCTGACCTCGGGAAAACGCCTTACCGCGTATGAGAAGGTTCAACCAATGCTGCAGGGGCAACCAAGTCAATCTCATACGGATGCATCCAACCAAAAAGCCATAGAAGTCACTAGATCCAGTTTGCGTTTGTCGGCTAGTTCCGTTAATAGAAGCTTCTTCTCCACATTTAATTAGATTCTTCAATAATTAATTAACTGAGCCAAATTATATAATCCAAGTATCGGAACTCCTCTTAGGTGCCGTCTTTGATTCTTGTATTGGTGACAAATTATTTGACAACTTCTTATAAAGCTGGTTTTCTAAGCAAAGCCATTCCAAGGAAATGAATGAGTCGCCATGATGCTACAATATGCTGGACAGCGGAAGCTTTCAGAGTCCGGGTCAGGTTGGTAGCACGTGAGTTGGGTATATTTTTCAGTTGGCTTTTTTGTGTTTTTTGTTTTGGGATCAATCCCTATTCGGGTGTATATCCCAGTGACGAAATTAATGCCTGGCAAAAGGATATCAGTGGAAGGCGACGCAGAAGAAATCGCTGTGTCGCCCAGGCCCAAATCCCGGCAGAAAAATGTAAAGAGGCCGAATCCTTATTCTACGGTAGGGCTTGAGAAGTTTGAGAGCGTCTATGCCGAGCTCTCTGCGAAAAGAGAATATATTGCGAAGAAGACTGGTGCACCAGAAGCCGTGGTGAGGTTCGTGTATTCTAAGAACGGATGGATACCAGTTGTTGTGAGACCCAGAGAGGGAAATGGGAAGAAAAGTGGTGGCGCGGGTGTTGGTGGGGCTTCGATCCTGGGACCTGTCCAGATAAATAATAGCGAGGAGGACGGGGAATTGAAGAGAAAAGATGAAGGGATTGATATTAATGGTGGGTGTGAGAGTATTTCGATTTCTGGGTTAGATGAGAGGAGACATACCAGCCTGGTCATGCCGTGGTCTCGGTTTCTTAAGATAACTTTCTTCTGGGTTTTGGGTTTAAGTGCAATGTGGGTCAGAAGGCCTGCCATTATTGCGGTCGCGGCCGTGATCATGGCGGTGGGCAGTCTGATGCGTAAGAAGAAGTTTAATTTGAGTGGGGTTTCATACTCCACAATGCGATTTAGAAACCCTAACCCTAAGACTAGTCAGAATGCAGAAGGCGTTGGAGAAATTGCAGAGCAAAAAGACGTTCGTAAGCTCAGCAGAAGAAACCATGATGTGAGAGCATCCAGCAGCCCTCTGAGAACTCATGTTCAGCCAATCAAATCTTGTGCTTCTGCTTTTCTTAAGCTGAAGAACATAGATCCTGAGCACAAGCTGCATCATCAGTCTAAAGTTACAAAATCCAGAAGCGTCGTGTCCATTGAAAATCGGCCCACCAGAACTGCAATATCACAGTGCTCGGATAGCTTCCACAGGAGGACCAGCCGGGCCATGCATAACGATGGTAGTGTGGGTGCAACTGTTATGATCATCACGCTGTTCTCTTTGGTCTTCTACGGTCTGCTTTGTGCAATCTTTTTCACATTTGCATGGTGGTATCTACTTCCAATGTTGGTAGAACAAAGGATGAGAGGGATGAATAATAGCAGGATGATGGATCTTCAATCCAATGAGTACAAGATGAAGGTGATCATGGATGGATTGCTGGAGAGGAAGCGTAATTGATAATTAGGTTAGTTATAGGATAAGATGGTGTGGTGTTTATTATTCAGAAAAGGCATCAAGGGAATAAATGGTAGATCTTGAAATTTACAGAAGCCACCCAATTTGTGTAGCTACTCTACACAGGTTTAGACTGACAGCACTGATGTATAGATCAACAGCGTATCAGCCTGTGCACAATAAGGTCAATGTGAATACATTGCTTTTGAATAAATATAATCCATGAGGTTAGTTATCTGTTAAAGTTAATTCGTGACATTAGTTGTGCAATACTATTTAGTTAAAGATCTAGTAAATCGGTACAGTATGATTGTAATTTAATTGTTTGGTAGGTTCAGAAGATACTTGAATATTGTCATTGTGAATTGATAACTGCTGCAGTGGACGCATAATTTATAAGATTAATTGAGGGATACTGTTAATTCATAACGACGATTGTGTTATGGTGTTTGGTTAGTAATCTGTGCAGTAGAGCCATACACATGTTTATCCAGTTTGTTTACGAGCTTTAGAATGTTTACAGAGGTCAACGGCCCTGGAAAGTTAATGCTGACCTGATTGGACTTAATGAAGTTAATGTTGGGCTTCCTTCAACGAATTATGTAATGTTATCTTTGTATGGAGGGCATAAATAACCATGATTATATTCACTGGGTTTGTCAGGTCTACACAAAAACTGTTTTGTTTCAGGGGTTGAAATAGATTAAATTTATTATGGTGGTGAGGATGGTCGGACTAGTTCTTTTTATTGATAGTAAGGGTTGATTTATTGGTTCTAAGAGGTTTTTTTACTGCTTAAATAGGTTATATGTGTTAGTTCTGTAATAGTGATGTGGTAATGGCTGAAGGATACTCAATCAAATCTCAATAGGGTGGGCCGTGGCTTATGCAAATCTCAAGATCCACCATTTACTCCTTAAATGTTTTATCTCAATAATAAAAACCATCGTATCATATAACTTACCTAATTATCAATTATGATTCCTCTCGAGCAATCCATCCATCCATGATTGCATTGCATGATTACCTTCATCTTGGTATCATTATATTAAAGGTCCATTATCCATATTCATCATCTCTTCTAACATTGAGAGAGGAGTACCATCATGCTTCTATTTGTCTATGTGAGATTGTATTATCGAGGAGTCTTTGTTTTAAGATGTAATTAGTTGCCACAGATTTTTTCTAACTATCAAATTTTAGAAATGTAATTATATGTGTATATTTTTTTTATAAATTTATTTTGATGTTAAAGGAAAATTTAGTATATAAATATTTATTTGATTGAATAATAATATATAAAAGATTAACTTAGATGTAAAGATTTTTGTGTGACTGTAAAGATTTCTATGTGACTATATAGATTGAATTGTTGGTTATTATATTAGGCTTGGTTGGTTATTTAATCATGATTTTAATATTTGATGATTTATTTTTAAATATATTTAATAATTAATTAATTAATTAAAAATTTATTAAACAAATTATTTTTATTTGTTTATTTGTTTATTTTTAATTTTCTTAATATTCAATTTTACATGAATTATGGTAATCGATGTTTCATTTATATTTATATCTTTTATAGATAAGTTTTACTTTTTAAAAAATTTATAAAAAATTTATTTTAAAATTTTAAATAATTATTATTTATATTTAATTATTAATTTTATAAATAAAAATAAAAATAAAATAATTAAAATTGATACATTAAAATAATATATTATTAAACTAAAACCTTAAAAGTTTGTGTATTCATAATATAATAAAATAATATAAATTAAACTAAAATAATTTCTTTTAAAAACTAGGAAGCCTTAAGGGATGTTTCTCATTGGAATATAGAGCTGTGTTTTCCTTATAAATAGTGGATGAGAGTTAACATTTATGTTTATCATGTCGGCTGGGATTTCCTTTTAGTTTTTTAATTTTAATTGCATAATTAATTAATTAATTTTACTGTTTTTTAATTTTAATTGCATAATTAATTAATTAATTTTACTATTTTTTAATTAATTAACTAATTTCTTTTTTGTGTTACAGGTTTCCAGGTTTCGCTTAGTATGAGTCCGTCGTCCCTGTTGAAATTCTTCTCATGCTTTTCTATTTCGATTGCTTCTCGAACGCGTCTTCTGTTATAATTTTCTTCAACTGCAATGACCTTTGCGTCCTCTATGCATATGTGATGGTTGGTCTTCTGAGAATGTTCAGCAATTGCTGATTTTTTTATTCTTTCATGTCTTATGTCGGCGCAGTGCTCTTTAATTCTGATATTTATTGCTCGACCTGTTTCCCCGATGTATATTTCACCGCATGAGCATGGAATTGCGTATATGCCTTTTCTTAGTTTAGGGTCGATGGGATCCTTTGATTTATCAAGAAGGTTTCTCAAGGAGTTTGGGGGGGAGAAGGCAGTTTTGATTTGCTTTCGTTTGAGGTCTTTGGCTATTTTCTTGGTCGTCCCTTGTATGTAAGGGAGGAATGCTTTTCTTCTTTGATCTTCCTGGTTCGTGATCCTAGGTTTCTGTGCTTTCTCGAAAGCTCTTTTTATGTCTTGTAGCTTATACCCATTCTCCTGCAATACCCTTGAGAGATGTGCTAACTCCTCCTTGAGATGCTCTGTGTCCGAAATTCTTACTGCTCTTGTGGCAAGAGTGTTAAGGATTCCAACCTTTTGCGATGGGTGATGATGAGATTCATCGTGCAAATACCTATCAGTATGGGTTTTCTTGTGGTACACTTGGTGTGAAAGAGAGCCATCTGTCTTTTTTGTAAGAAATACATCGAGGAAGGGAAGGCTATTGTTTTCTTGAGTCTCCATGGTGAACTTTATGTGATCTGAGTGATTATTTAGGTGTGTCAGGAACATGTCTAGACTTTCTCTTCCATGTGGCCAAATAATATCGGTATCATCCACGTATCTTTTCCAGTCCCTGGGTTATACCAATACTTTATAGCACCCCAACCATAAGTGTTTGTGGAGTTATTTTGATTTTTTTAATAATTTTATTTTATTTGAATATTAAAGTTGGTTAACAAGGTGACATAATGTTAAAAGAATTTAACGCTATGATTTAAATTTATTATATTATCAATTTATTGCTTAAGTCATATATATTAAAATACACGAAGATATGTAAGTCTCAAATAAAAATTTAATTTAGCATAATAGGTACTCTAACTAACATTTAAACCAAACAAAATGTATGCTAGATATAATGTAACTCTTTAAAACAAGGAGAGCTGCTAAAGGCAGCAAGTCCCTGCCTTAAGGAGTTGAGTATAATGTAATAGTTCAGTTGAGCAAAATGTAATGAGGTTTTGCGTCAGAAGGTTGGGTTTAATGTTCAGAAGCGCTTAAGATGATGGTGTTAAGATCACTCTTTTGTAGCGCCCTAGAACCCTAGCAAATAGTCGATCATTAGGTGCCCTGGAAAATAGTCAATCATTAGGTGCCCTCGCGATGATGGCTTATAGTTTCCTTTTTCTCCCATAAAGTACGTGGGTCTGGTTATGTACAATTAACCACCAAATGGGCTTTAAGCTCACCAAATTCCACAAACTATTTTTTACTAAGACATGGAATAATAGGGTCATATCAGTGGAAAAACAAAGAAGGTAAATGCGACCTATGTTTTTTTGACCAAAAGTTGTGTTGTTGATCATAGGATGCTTTGGGAATGCTTCGGTTATGGAAAACAAAGAAGAAAAATTTAACCATTCTTCACAATCTCAATGGTATCGTTAAACCAGGAAGGTAAACAGACATTTTAAAAGATTTTAACTTGAAATTAGTAGATGATCGAAGGTCTGGGAAGGTCTGGGCTGATTTGTGGTTTGTAAAATTGCAATTTATGAAGATTAACTCTACTTCTTGGTCCCCTTGCCTTGGGGAAGACTACTTTGCTCTTAGAACTTGCCGGAAATATTTCAAACACTCTCAAATTAAGTATGCCAGCTGCCTTCAAGTCTCAAATATTTCATGGTGTTAATATAGATGGAACTTAATTATGTATGAGGTTTTTGTTTAGGTTGAAGGAGAAGAGACATATAATGGGCATGCCCTCAACGAATTCGTGCCAGAAAAGGCTTCTGCTTACATCAGTTAGCATGATACCCATTTGGGAGAAATGACTGTTAGAGAAACTTTCAACTTTATGGCTCACTGCCAAGGCGTTGGTTCAAGATATGGTATTTTTTGAAGAGTTAATGTACACTGTGTTTACATTGTTGATGGACTTAGCTTACCATTATGGATTTACTTATTATAGGTCTACACTAGTGTGTTTACATTGTTGGACTTACTGTTGATAAAATTGGTGATGAGAGTTCAGTTCACTACATTCTTACAGATCTAGGTTTTTATAGATCATCTTTATATCTATCTAAAACCTTTACACATATATACAAGAATTATTAATAATCCAACCTCTTGATCTCTCGTGATTAGAATGGATCTATGTTGAAATAACCAGTCTTGGCTACAGATGTGTTGACTGAGCTTTGCAGAAGAGAAAAATAGTTAGGACTACAACCAGATATCGACATTGATGTTTTCATGAAGGTAACGACTTCGAAACTGATGTAGTTTTGAGTTTAGTTATTACTTTTTTTAATGGAAAATGGTGGAGGTGAAATAAATACTGTGAACTGCTGAAAATATATAGGCAACAACAATAGAGGGACAGGAAACCAATGTTATGACAGATTGGGTTTTGAAGGTAAGATTTCTTCCTATTCATCTTCAAATCAATTCAACTTTTATGTTCAGATCTAAAAATGGAAAGCAATTTTTTTTCGAATTGGTCGTCGCAATTAACAACATGTTTGATGTGAATTATGGCACTTGTATGAATAATGTAAAAATATATACTTGTTGGTCCAAATATTGGGGTTAGACATATGTGCAGATACGATGGTTGGAGATAATATGTGGCGAGGGATTTCTAGAGGTCAGAAAAAATGAATGACAATGGAGGAGATGGTGGTGGGAGGTGCCAAAGCTTTTCTGATGGATGAGATATCGACGGGGTTGGACAGAAAAAAAGTTGCCCTTGTAAGAAAAGGAACTGCCATGGTTTATTCTGGACCTTCCTTTCAGCCTTGGTTAATATTTGTTGAGATCATGTGCCGTGCAAAAGTGATACCGTGGAGAGATAAAATAAGCCCACGTAAAGCTTAACTTTTTAAATGTGTTGAAGACGGCATCGCCACATTGAAAAAGGAAAAATTTTAACATTGAAAAGAGATACAACGTATTCAATATTTTTTTACTAAAGGTTTCATCAAAAGCAATTTTTGGATGATTATGAAAGCTTAAAAATTAATTTTTTTGTTCACATGAAGTTTGAATTAGTTTTGACGACACACCGGAGGATAGCTGCATCACACATGACCTCCCATGTGTCTCTCTCATGGAGCCATAGCCTTAATAATATCGCCCTCCGCATCATATATTTACAGCAATTCGAAATGATAATTACGCAACCCAGGGAGTAGATTCTGTAATAGCAAGTGGTAGACCGTCAAGCAAAACCATTGGTTCCGAAATGGAGAGAAGGATGATATTGGGGTTGGGCAATTCTCGTGCTCTACTTTTCATTTCTTGTTATTTTGGTATCCTCTGTAATTCATGCCCAACGAAGAAGTAGCAGTCATTATGGAGGGAAGGATGAGAGATCATCATGACCGTGTCAGAGGTAACCTTCAATCAATAGCAGGAAGACTGCCTGGACGAACAACTAATGAAATAAATAATTACAGATATAGAAGGCCGCATGCCGGTAATGCCAATGAATTATGATACTAAGGCCATTGCATTTATGTTAAGCCATTGACATTGTTGTGTGCAAATTAACACTGCAACTAGTTAGTTTGTATAGCAATAGTTGCAGCAATGGAAGCTTGCAACTGTAAACCATATGACACATAAAAAAACACACTGGCCTCTTTTTTTTATGTACTTGCACGTGTTGTAGATTTTTGCAAGTGTTGTATATTTGTAAACCATATGACACATAAAAAAACAAACTGACCTATTTTTTTTGCACTTGCACGTGTTGTAGATTTTTTCATGGGAACTTGGCCACCAAATTCGTCCATTCGGATAGCCATGTCTGCAACTGCTGGGCATGGATTCTTCTTGGGAGATCCCCATGTGAGAGGATTCTCATCAATCCTGGTAAGTTAGACAGTGAGCACTATCCACCCTCTAGGTTCTCTGTTGGCTTACCATCTACCATCTAGGTTCTTTGTTGGCTTATTATCAATTAGAGAAGATGCACAACAACATTGTTTATCATTAGACAAGCTGAACTGAACAAATCCTATAAAGTGAAGTGAAATCGGACTGTATGATTGTTCTAACTAATTTATAGAAGCATTATTGTCAGAATAGATGAATTGAACTAAGACAATAAAATAAAGGTATTTGATATAGGCTAGTGAAATTATTCTATAGGGGGGAAAGGTTCTATGCAATTATTTGTTTCTGAATCTTGCATGACCAAACAATCAGATAATGAGCATGCAGAAGATGTGAGTGCACACATTTACCAGTCGGTTCCATTCGTGGTTTCGTCAATCCGCCCGTCCATGGGCTTGTTCGTCCCTGCTATTTTTCAATGGTAAAGCCCACGCTTTAGTCTACACGCTCTTAGGATCTTCATCCATCCCTGCTATTTTTCAATGGTAAATCCCACGCTTTAGGCTACATGCTCTTAGGCTCAATGGGGCTACCTGCACAATATCTTAGGCTCCATGGCCAGGCTTGTGAAAATATTATGTAACTGCCTGAATATGAGCTAAGAAGTATTATGACTTGCCAAGCCACATAGAAATAGATAGATAGCTAATAGATAGAAGCTATCTAACATAACAAAAATAAGTTCTTGGTATAAGTCCTGAAAATTCAAGAGCCACAAAATACACAATACTGAAATTACAGAGCCATCTTGCTAAGCCTTATCTGATGTCGCTCAAGCCATTTGAAAAACCAAGCTATATCACCGTCTACCACATTTTTTTGTTGGAGTTATTCAGCTTCTTGCTGCCAGGTTTGTTCCTCTCCACCACCACTTAAAACAGGGAAGGTGTGGCAATAACGAAGATGGTCGAATTCACAAGATTTCTGATGGCTCAACAACACATATACAAATCGACACCAGACGTCCAACATCCATATTGACAGCAGCAACATAGTTCAGTACGGAGATCTTTCACTAGAAGCAAGAATGAGGTAGTGGGAGCATGAACTAAGTTTGATGAAGCAAACATTAAACGGGGACTAACAAGAATGAGGTAGTGGGAGCATGAACTAAGTTTGATGAAGCAAACATTAAATGTTTGAAACTAATGTCAAACAATCTCATAGCATTAGTTTAATTGTAACAAAACAACCAAAAAAATTAGGACAAACTTAGGACATGTTGCTTGTGAAAATGCCCCTACCTCGAAAAAGGCCAAATAAGAGTTTCAATTCTCCAATTGGTTGAAAGAATGGTGGGAAAATAGATGTCAAATGAACAGGGACTAATAATTAGATAAAATAACTACGTTATAAATGATTCAATGCAAACTTAGGACTAATAATTAATATTTGTTTTGTTTCGCATGCAAGATAATTGAAAACAATGACAAGGCCATTCATAGAGTCCCTGCTAGCCGATGGTAGGGACTAACAATATATAATTTATTAAAATTTTTTACTCTAACAATATATAAATAATTTATTAAGTTTTTTTATTTTTATTTTAGGAAGTTTACATATGTATGTGTACATATTTATTATTTGTGAAAATTAGTTCATGATAATAAATAAGCCCCAATATACTATAATCTTTATGTCTAGAAAAATTTCCACAAAAGTAGTGACTCTCCTAACATATAGTTCATTGGTTGGAGGGTGACTATGCTTATAATAAGTCTAGATAATTTTTTGAATAGTAATTTCTAGGATTCACTTGAGTGGCAAGCTTTAAGAATCACTCCACAAGTGAAGAATGAGCCGACAACAAATATTGAAGAGTCATATTATATTAATTTAATGCATTTGAAAGCACATGGTATAACGAAGTAGGATTTTATGTTGTAAGAGAAAAAATTGAATGATAAAGAGAAGGTAAGAAAATAGAGAAAAATAGTAGGGAAACTAGGGGAATTTCTATTTTGTTAATTATATACAAAGTTTTATAAACAAATGTAGAATTTCAAAAAAAAGGAGTAAAGTGCATAAAAGCACACAAATAACTAATTTATAAGTTTTCAACCCATACTAAACACAAAGACAATGAAGAACAACATAAGTTAAGGTATGTAAATGGACCCAAATTTAATCTACATAAGATGCATTCAATAATGAGATATGTAAGGGGGTTCTTAGTTACTTGGATTTTGTTTCAATATGGTTTTCTTCTCTTCATTTAGCTCTGATAGAATAGTTCAAAATTGTATTTGACCGTCAATTACACTCTTTAAACATGAAACATGCAAGGTTTGATGTACACATGTGTTACAGCTGATTTTACCACACATGGTAGATCACATATTTATGGCCTTCCATGTCCCTCTGCAGACTCTTTGGACCCCATGGACTATTTTTGTACCTTTGATGTTTCCAAGATCATCCCTAGAAACACATGTTATTTTCCATACGCAACTTTTAAACCTATTCTCGTGTATATACGTGGATATGACCCTTAAACCCGCGTATATCGGGATGTGTGCAAACGGCCAAATAGTTTTGGAGTTTTCCTTGATGTGGATCCGAGTCACTTGTCTCTTGGCCTTCCATATGCCTTGAGATCACTCGGATTTGACCTTCCATTATCCCATTGAAGCAATATATAAGGAACCCTTTGGATACATTGAAGGAGGAGGAATTGAAGAGCAAGAAAACTATAGTCCATTGTTGTCATAGCTTGATTATACTTGAGTCTACATCCCTTTGTCCCTTGGAGCACTTGGCGTTCTTACCAAGCTTTCATTTTCTTGTGATCTTGCTATCGAGAGATGGAGGATTGAGGTGGTGGAGGCCCAGGTGGATGACTCAGTTTCTCCGGTTCACAGACGTGCCGACAGAGGTTGTCATTCTTGTAATCTCTTATTTATATTAATAGAAATATCTTTTCCTGTCCAATGATGTGCATTTAAATGAATATTGAATCCATCGATGCTTTTAATTGCTTATACATTATTGATTATATATGTTAGAGTAGGTCTAACACAATTATATGGCATGCTTGTCTTGTTTGCTGATTGTTGAGAGAGAAAATTGTTGACACAAGCGGGATTGGAAAAGCTCAACAGGGATCTACATCAACCATCCGTAATAAGGTATGTTTCGAGATCCTTTAGTGTTAGATGTTTATTTCTCTTACATATTGGGAAGGGATTGATTTCTGCGGTTACTCTATTTGTTGTGGTACACCAAGCCATAGGAATTTTTCTTCGTAACAACATGATATGAGCTATAGTCAATCTTTTGCAAGTGGTTCTATCCCTCCATTAACAAACTAATCTCTTATGAGAGGCCTTTTTCTAGATCCACCTCTACACAGATACTTGAACATGAGGGATGGGGCGGCTTGGGCTCAACTCTATCTATATACTTCCCCAACCTATTCCCAATATCCCTTAAGTCCTCATCCCCCAGCAATGCAATGGAAGGTGAGGAAGTTTGGCCCAAACCAGAACGACGAAGGGGAATTCTTTATCCGAGTGGAAGGAAGCATTCCACTAGTTCAGGTACATTTCCCTTGGGCCCATAAAGTATGGCCCATTATGGAAGATAAGTTCTTCATCTTCTTTAAATTCAAACAAAAATACAAAAAAACCCTTACCACACAAGTTCTAAACTACCTTTCTTTTGATTAAGAGCCTCCATTTTTTTCACCATACCTCAATAGGTTTATGAGACGACTAGAGTCCCGTAAAGTTCCCTATCAGTGACTTTTTCAGGTATATCCACAATTGTGTTTTTATCCGCGTCAGAGGAAAGAGTAACCTCACAGGCCACTCCAAGCTTGACAAACCTCACCTCAAAGTCAACATCTAGTTTAGACATCGCCGCAATAGCTGAAGAAATGGTCAATTTGAAACAGGCATCAAAGGAAATATCCTCCTTCGACGAGAATACCAGAGGAGAAGCCATGAGCAACAGAGGCCATAAAAGGGAGGACGAATTTAACACTCGAAAGGAAACCCTAGATCCACTCATCCTTCTCAAAATTTGCAAGCTATAATATACAATCCACAACTGAATAATTTCAAGGGAGCAATAATGCTAAAAAGCATGTCAATGCTACCTAATCTTCTTCAACATTAGTGACTTAAATATATTGAAAAATAAGAGATTTTGCAAGTTTAAATGCTTTCAAGAGATGAACAAATATTAAGATTTCACGACGGGTGCACACTGAGCTCAACATTTAACATGTAGAGTTGCATAATTAAATCTTCAAGCTATGACATTAGATTGTTTGACGTTTTTCTTTTAAAAAATTCCTTCCTTTGCAATAGCGAATTCCTTTAGCAACCTCATTGATGGTTTAGTTATGGCTACGAGAGATCAAAGTCACTCCCACAAAAATGGTCATCAGAAAATATTCACCCCATGAAGGGATAAACTAATTGGGTAAAGAAAAAGGTATAACAACATAGATACAAAGATGAAATATTCCATTTAGCAAATATATGCACATAAACTAGATATAGAATAGAGATCAACCAATATTTTCATGGGCTGTAAATTAGGGAGCACACCTAGTGAAACTTAGAAAATAGGTGTAAATTTGCAATACAAGGGCTGCTCCCAAATTTTTGTGTTTGAATCAGAATGAACCACGGTGGCTCGGGGCCGGTGGGCCACTACCAATTGGGCTTCTCGGGCCCGACCGGCCCAATGCCACACTACCAAGTTTCAATTTTCAAAGCATTTTGATTTAATGGCATTATGGTAGTGGCCAGTGGGAACATAATCACATAAATATTGCCAAAATTTGGCATTTACGATTCACGAATCAATTAGGATTTACCAATTAATAACTTCATTAAATTCTCTTCCATGTGGCATGTTCTGGTTCACAGAGTCATGTGATCTTACCAGTCATCGTAGTAGTATACGATTAGAAACTAAATTCTCTTAAATTTTAATATTTATTGATGGATCACGATTCAAGGATGATAAATTGGTATTGCAATTTTTTATTAAAATTTAATGCGTAGACTCCACCTTGTCTTTCTCCTTCAACACATTCTACAATTTTCAGCATTCTGAAGAGAAACCAAGGTTTTCCCTTCCATATTTTAGGTTGCCCCTAGACTGTAATGAAAAATAATCCACCAACACACAGAGGAGCATGCTATCTGCAGACATGGTAGGAAATTCTTCTAGTGCTAGGAGCAGTTTCAACTTTCCCATCAGGTTATTGTTCTGCTCTTGTGAAATCTTTGATAAATGAGACATGGATTTTGATAATGGATACCAATACGAGGACTACAATCTCGGGAACCCCCACCGATATGGTGCGTTATGCTGTATGTGAGTCAATATGTATGTTTTTAGTCTTGTTTTATTTTATATTCCCTATAACATTCACATGAACACTCCATTCCTCGAACATTTTAGTATTATGTAAGAGGATTGTGTCTCATTACATTGTATCCATTCCCCCTGTTGCTTTGTGTGTTGTTTCTAGGAGGAAATGGAGTTTTTTGCATTTATGGTTTTTCTTCTTATCATTTTAGTATCCTTAGTTGAATCATGGAGGCCATGGCCTCAATATTTCAATTAGACTACTACTGGTTTGGGACTAAAACAAGGCAGATTTACAGTCTGGGGCTTCAAAGAAGCATGAAGGGTCTTCAACGTTTGTGAATATGAGCTACCATATGGGGCTTGTGCTAACTTCTACCATCATTGTCCATACAATTTGGTATGGAAGATGGAGCAAGAAGGAGAAGAGGATTATCAATGAATTTCTGCTATCCATCTCTAATAATACCAAGAGCCCTTCTTTGAATCAGTGGTGGCAAACAGTGCAGTTCTATATTGATCAGACTGGTGCCAATATTAGCAGAAACATAGTTATTGCTAGTGAGCATGAGGATTACTATTCCCATAGTAAGATACTGAGCAGGTTGACTGTTCAGGAAGTGATAAAGAATTCCATAAGTGCCAATATTAGTCCCCTTCCTATTGGTCCCAAGAATGGTCTTTATCTTCTCCTCACTTCTAACGGTGTTGTTATCCAAGACTTCTGCAGGGCAGTCTGTTGGTTTCCTTATTTTACATTCCCTTCCATTGTACGATACACACTTCCTTATGCATGGATTGGTCACTCTGGAAAGAAGTGCCCAGAAGTCTGTGCTTATCCTTTTGTAGTGCCAAGTTATATGACTGGAATGAAGGCATTCAATCCTTCTAATGGCAATGTTGGGATTGATGGGATGATAAGTGTGATTTCCAATGAATTGGTCTAGCTTTCTTTGAATCCCCTGATCAATGCCTGGTATGATGGTGAGGATCCTACTTCTCCTACTGATATTTCAGATATGTGTGAAGGCCTTTATGGGATAGGAGGTGGTGGATCTTACAATGGGGTGAATCCATGAATATGGGTGTCTATTTTGGGGGGTCTTATGAGAAAATAAAGTTGATTTTTTCATGTTTTTCAACTTTGGGCGAACAAAAGTGATATTTTCGTTTAGAATTTCACTTTCAAGTAAAAACAAAACTTTTAGAGAATTATGTTAGCTTTCTATTCATAATTTTTTGAATTTTTTTTATTGAGATTTGATATGTCGTTTCAGAAATTTTTTGGCAGTGTGTCCTTATAAAATGAAAGGACTAAAAAATAGTCATGTTTGGTTGCACCCATAAAATCATTGTTAAAGTCGTGTTTTACAAAAAACAAATATGCTACGACAATCTACACACAATATACTATTGCGATGACTATAACTTTGTAACCAACGGATCTATATAGTAATTATAATATTTTTTTGAATTCAATCGATGGGAAAAACTTGTCGGTTTTAAACATGTTTTTAGTTGCGCCACTTTTATCTCAATTGACTATAAAACTTAAAAATCTACGAATACCCTTTTGAATTAGACACTCCAATTAAGTGCACCATATTTGTTTCAATTTTTTTGGTGTTGTATTTTTAAAGTTATATATTTTTCATTTCACCGCATTTTGAAAAAGATGAAACTAAACTCGACACATGTCAAGAAAGAAAAAGCAAAATATCGGATCTCACCTATACACAACAAAATCTATACCTACGGAAAGTAGATTTAATAATGAAACTAAATGTATCAAGTCTGACAGTTGATTTGTAGTGTAAGGCATCCATTTTACCTTCCAAAAATGGAGAAACCTGAAAACTGTCCAGGTTATAGATTTTAGAGATTATTTGGCCGAACAATGTTTTTCCATAACGGAGATGTTACAAATAAGGTTGTTCGGCCGAAAACTAAGTGCAAAAAAAAATTCGTTAGCCAGAAAAAATAATTGTATAAATAAAACTAAGAGCTTCATTATTTTCACACCTCCCTCATTATTTTCGCACCTCTTCATTTCGTATAAGTAAAACGAAAGAGCCTCATTATTTTATCACCTCTTCATTTCATATAAGTAAAAGTATTTTTGAAAGAGTTTTCAGAGGAGATTTCTTTTGCCAAAGAGTTTTTAGAAGGTATTTTTCCTCTTATTTATAATCCAAGGGTACATTCAAAGAAGTTTTTCCCAAGGCATTTTTGTCAAAGATTTTGTGTTCTAAAGTAATTTTGAAAATAAGTTATTTATTTGCAAGAAGTTTTTTCATAAAATATTTTTCCAAAGTAGGTTATTTGTTTGCAATGGGTGTTTTTCCAAAGAGGGTTTTTTTTTTTCAAAAAGTTTTTTTCCAAGGTATTTTTGCAAAGTAGGTTCTTTGTAATGGGTCTTTTCCAAAGAGTTTATTTGCAAAGTATTTTTGCAAATGAGTTTTTTTTCCAAAATATTTATATAAGTTGTTTTTTCAAATAAGGGTTTTTTTCAAAGAGCTTTTTTTTTCAATTGTTTTACAAAGAATATTTCTTTACAAGGTGTTCTTATTTTTTTTCCAAGGGTTTTTCAAAAGGAGATTAAGCAATCATGGGCAATAAAAGAAACCGTAAAAAAAAAGTGGTCGTAAACATGATGACGATGCTAATAGGGAAAAATAAAAACTTAGAAATACAGCCAAAAGATCAAGGATTGCAGAAACGGAAGAAATAAATGAAGATATAAGAACATATTTACATGACAATGTTGATGAAATGGAGATTGAAAATAGGGTACAAGAAGAACAAATGGAAGTTGAAAAGACCATTGTTGACGTAAATAGTGATTTACATGTTAATTTTGATGAAGTCAATATTGAAGATCAAAACCAAGATCCAGAAATTGGACCTGGTATGTATATATCATGTATTTTCGAAATTCATTTTTTATAATGAATTGTATTTTTGGACATATGTTAAATTTAATTTAATTTGATGTATAGGTACTTTCACCATTGATGATGAAATGTTGGAAGACAATGATTGCGAAAAATATAGAGAAAAATTACCCATACATGTTGCACGATATCATGCTACAAAAATTTATGATGATATTCTCAAAGATTGTTCAATAGCAGGACAAGCACAAATTTTGAGATGTTTATTGGTGTCCAAGAAATTAGAAGGTGCTACGTCATTATTGGGTATTCACAAGGCGACAAAAGAGTGGAAATTGAAACATAATGTGATAGAAAATATAGGTGATGCAATAAAAAAAATTGAAAAATCCAGAAAGAAAGATACTAGTGCTGCACGTAGAGCAATTCAGACAGCAATTGTTTCAGCTAGTACTAGACAAAAACGTTTGACAACACAACTAGCACAAGCAATTGGAACCTCAAGAAAGACATTATACAAACATAGCAAATTCAGAATGCAAATAGATGAAAATGATGAACTTGCTTGCTGGGAAATTATTTGTAGACAACCTTACAAAGATAGAATGGGAGAAGGTGTTAAAGATATTATACAGAAATATTGGTTGGAACATGCTCAAGTTTCACCAAATTCAAGGGATGTGATACGACAAAGAGTATCATGAAATATATATGAAATCTGTCCAAAACATATAATGGAAATGACACAAGTACAATTGTTCAATAAATTCAAGGAAGATCATCGTGGAATTAATATGTCGATCACTACATTTGTGCAACAAAAACCATGGTATGTTAGACCTATTACTATACGTGACACATGTTGTTGTCGTTATCATGTGAAATTTCAATTATATTACGACATGTTTATTGAATTTGGTAAAATGTTTTGGACAAATTCACCACCTCCGCCCACAGTACGTGAATTCATATCTCAAACAATATGTGAAAGAAATCACGATGAAGTATTTTATAATAAGAAATGTGTCAATGGAAAACATTGTCATGGTTGTGGAAATCTTGTTTTATTCCACAATAAATACCCTATCAATAATGATCATTTGCTTTCAAATGTAAGCGTCGATTGTAGAAGATATGAATACAACAATTATTCTACAAGTTCTAGTGATGCACATTCCAAAAGAATTGAATTGCGAGAAGATAAAATATGTGTGACAGATTTTCTCAAGAAATTTGAAAGTGAAATTTATAAGTACACCAAGAATTCACATAGAGCATGATGGTAAGACCTTCAATTCAAACATTCCCGTAAATTTTTTTCAACTAGAACAATTTTGTCTGTAGTTGATTTTGCAGAAAACTACATGTGCTGCACAAAAAGAGATTCAAAGTGAATACTATCATTCTGACCAAGTTTCAATATTTGTCCATGTTCTATATAGACATTCTCAACAAGATGTTGATGGCATTGAAAGCACGTGTGACGATTGAGATGTGATTAAAGAATATCACTTTTATATCAGCGATGATCGTACACATGATACACATTTTGTTCAACATTGTATTGACAAAATTTCCTATGATTCACTAAAAAGTAGTAAAGTTGAATTCAATGAACATTGGATATGGTCAGATGGATGTGCGGGACAGTTTAAGTCTTCATGATAATTTTTTTGGTTATGTCGACTTCATAAAGCAATGAACATTAAACATTGCTAGAATTTATTTGAAACTGGACATGGAAAAGGTGAACATGATGGTACAGGAGCATGCATAAAGAGAGCACTTTGAAGATGGAAAATGAACCATTCTTCTAAACGATTTCATTCAGCTGCAGAGGTCGTCCAATGGTGTAAATCAAATCTAAGCCATGATTGTAGTCAACAACCAAAAGAGTACATAGGTATATACATTATTTTTTTAATTTATATTAATTGTCAATTTTTAAAAATGTATGTATTAACATTGAAGTATTTGTACACTAACATTAAAAGTTGTCATTTGTGATTTATCATTTATTGTGTAGGTTTTTTTGGCTTGTTGGGGTCCAAGATATAGATAGATCAATACCATACGAGGCTAGAACCATACATGGAACTAGAGAACTTGACTCTATTCAAACAAAATCCTTCCAAAACATGTTTGCATTTGACAGTAGAAAGCAAACATGTTTTTGTCATATTTGCACTAAAAATGTTGAAACTACAGAAGTTTGTGAAAACATAACGAACAACTACGTAAAACATTGGAAACACACAGATATTAATCCAAAAGGAAAAATGCCACTAGCAAACATAGAAGAATTAGAATCAAAAGAAATAAAAATATCATCTGATGGCAGTAGAATTTCAGATCTTGTTAGAGAAGGTAATGATGTTGTTGATTGTTCAATATTGTCCATCACCTTATGTTTATATAGTCAATTTAATTCACTTACTCAACGCCAATTGTAATTTGCACAGGAGATATTTTCACTGTGATTGCACCTTTAGACAACAACGAAGACGTAAAATATTATTTGATGCGATGCGCCGAAGGAAAAATGAAGTTATTGGAGGACTACAATGACAACGGATTTACATACGAAAGAGGATCCATCATTTTAAAAGGCTATTTTTTTGCAGCAAACTCGTATGACTGAAAATTATGTC
Organism: Pseudotsuga menziesii; assembly: GCA_001517045.1. NCBI lineage: Eukaryota > Viridiplantae > Streptophyta > Pinopsida > Pinales > Pinaceae > Pseudotsuga > Pseudotsuga menziesii. The sequence goes on from LPNX011007605.1 coordinate 175,526, forward strand.
TACTTTCAAGATTATGAACCTGATGTTATATGTTGTCAGTATAGTCATTTAGTATGTGCATCTCGAATAAAATTAGAACAAATTGTATAAAAAAAAACCTTAAAAAATAAAAAATGGAAACTGTCCAAATATAACCATGAACGGATAATTGAGGACGAAATTCCATTGCGATGTTTTCAACTATATCATTCCTTGTTCTAATTCGTGTTCTATGTTAATATTGGCTATCATATCAGTCATTTATTAAAATTCAAAATCAAGTTGCTAATGTTACCTTAGTAATAAAAAAATATTAGAATTCAAAATCAAGTTGCTAATGTTACCTTAGTAATAAAAAAATATTAGAATTCAAAATCAAGTTGCTTTAATGTTACCTTAAAAAATTGATGGATTGAGCTATAGTTTATTAGAATTCAAAATCAAATTAATAATTTTACTTTATTAATAAAAAATATTCCTATCAAAACTTCTTAACATTCCTAACCATTCTTAACATTCACTCATACATTCATATATTTACACCTATCAAAACTTCATAACATTACTAACATTTCTTAACCATTCCTAACATTCACTCATACATTCATATATTTATGCCTATCAAAACTTTTTTAACATTACTAACACTTCCTAACATTCCCGACATTGATTCCTAACATTAGATTGCATCTAACATTCCTAACATTCATAAATTTTTAAACTTTTCAACATTAAAAATATGTTACATATACAAACATACATAAATTTACTAATACAAACATTCATATATTTGCACCTATCTAAACTTTCTAACATTCATTCTTAACATTCCTCATCCCCATTCCCACATCCACTCCTAACATTTCCCATGTTTATATAGTCAATTTAATTCACTTAAAACTCTTAAGGTTAACATTCCCCATATTCGTTCTTAACATTCCTAACATTCCTAACCTTTACATATACATGTATATAATCCAAAAAACAATATCTAAAATCAATGTAACAAATTGGATTGCTTTCATTCTTAAGGTTAAAATTCCCCATATTCGTTCTTAACATTCCTAACATTCCTAACCTTTAAATATATATGTATATAATCCAAAAAACAATATCTAAGATCACTATATGTATGTATATAATCCAAAAAAACATTCATGAACATTAGAGTTCAATGTACATGTATATAATAAAAAAAACAGTCATGAACATCTAAGTTCAATGTACATGTGTATATAATAAAAAAACATTCATGAACATTAGAGTTCAATGTACATGTATATAATAAAAAAAACAGTCATGAACATCTAAGTTCAATGTACATGTGTATATAATAAAAAAACATTCATGAACATGTGTATAATCCTAAAATTAAGCTATTCACTATCTGAATCAAAGAAGTCCATCACTATCCTTGACCTAGGGTCTTCCCTTTGACTCATAGCAATCTGAAACATGTATAAAAACAAATTATGAATATCATAAATCATTTAAACAATTTTAAATTAAAATCAAAACATTAAAACATTAAACTAGTATATAAAAGATCAATACAATTACTAACAAAATTACCTCAAATTCTCCATCATTCAATGGAGTCTTCTCTTCACCTCTAAAAGGTGGAGGAGACCCAAGCTACAACATGTATAAAAATAGTTTATAAATCTTACAAACTATTTAAACTATTTTAAACCAAAATAAATAAAATAAAATATTAAACTTACAATTCCACCACTATCCTCCAATGGAGTCTTCCTTTTGCCTCGAAAGATTGAAGAGATCCAAGCTTCAACATATATACAAGCAATTTACAAACGTCAAAAATTATTTAAACTAATTAAACTTATATATCAGAAAACAATTTGGATAATATTACATACCTTGAAGAAGAAACATGTAAAAACATTACTACTTTTGCTTCCTCTAAATTTTATGTGTAGATCTATAAATACGGGTCGAGGAGTAATAGGAGTCATAGATTTGATCAATCATATCTATAACTCATAATACTCCAAGACCCATTTCTACATATAAAGATAAATGACCCTTCTTTATATCAATGACACTGCAACCATAGATGATAAGGAGAAATAATCTCTACCACTATCACCACGTCGATGATCAATTGAATGTGAACTATACAATAAGCCTGAATCCAGAGGTAACCACGATAATATTTGATTTTCGTTTCGGACACCAACTCCAAAAAAATGTAATGACCACCTACGCTTCTATCTCAAGGCTGCTCTCTTTCCATTGAATATGACATCTACACATTTACAGAAATATCAATTTCTACATGTTAATTAATCAACTTCAAAAACCTAGCTACTATAAAAACTAAGATTTCAATAAGGACCTAGATATCCCTAATATTATCTAATAGTTCTTTAAATGATTATAGCTAACTTATCATCTAATTCCATATCAATTTCTACATGTTAATTTTAATCAACTTCAAAAACCTAGCTACTATAAAAACTAAGATATCAATAAGAACCTAGATATACCTAATATTATCTAATAGTTGTTTAAATAATTATGGTTAATTTATTATCTATTTTCATTTGAGATGATATCTACAAGATTACACAAATGAACTCATATCATGTTCACATTCTACATGTTAATTCCTCATCTTCAAACACCTAGCCACTATAAAAACTAAGTTTTTAATAAAGACCTATATGTCCTTAATATTATCTAATATATCAACTCATTACATATTCAAACTCTGCATGTTAATGCCTCAACGTCAAAGAGCTAACTACTATAAAAACTAAGTTTCTATTACCTAGACGTTCCTCATATTATCTAATAGTTCTTAAAATTAAAATAGGTACACTATTGTTGGCTGTATAAAAAATTAATCTAGCAATCTTTTTGTTTTTTATGTGTTCTAAATTTTTAAAACTATCTTTTTAATAAAGACCTAAATGTCCCTAATATTATCTAACAGTTCTTAAAATAAAAATAGCTACACTATTGTTGGATGTATAAAAAATTAATGTAGCAATCTCTATGTTTTTGATGTATTTTGGATTTTTAAAATTAATAAAACCAATATATCAAATATGAAATTAAAACTACATTTCTTTATGTCAATTACAAATATTTTCATTATTCCATAAAATCATAAAAAATATCCCTTATACTAAGTAAATTGATCAAATTCATAGTTGATGAACTCTACATTGACAAAGTTGATGAACTCTGCATGGATAGAGTTCATCAACTCTGTCCACATGGATAGGGTTAAGTTCATCACTTCATGTAAACAAAGTTAATCAACTCTATCCATGGACATAGTATTCATTCATGAACTTTGTCCATGAATAGATTTAATACAAATATCTTCCTTATTATAAATATGAACTTAAATTAATATTATAAAAAATTCACAATATCTTAATATAATACTAAGTATAAATTGTAACTAATAAGCATTATACAAGTTATGTGTTTCTTTTTAGATTAAAAATACATAAAATAAAGCAGATCAGTAATAAAAAAATCTGATGTTTTATGTGTAATAATGGATTTTTTATGATTTATATTAAAACTACTAAAATACGTTTTGCTTAGTAAAGTTATCAGGGAGTTCATGAAGTCTGAATGAACTATGTTTTGCCAAGTTTAATCCATTGTCTTGTCTATTTGGACAGATTTGATTTACTCTATTCACATGTGGACAAAGTTGATGAACTTTGTCCAAATGGACAGAGTTCATCAATTCATCAACTCTGTCCATTTTGAGAGCGTTCTTTAACTCCATCTATTTGGAGAGAGTTCTTCAAATTTGTCCATCTATACAAAGTTCATGAGCTGTTCATACAAATGTTGATCAACTCTAAAATACTAAAACTACTAAAATACGTTTTACTAAGTAAAGTTATCAAAGAAAAAATTGATGAAGTCTGAATGAACTATGTCTTGCTAAGTATAATCCATTGTCTTGTCTATTTGGACAGATTTGATTTCCTCTATTCACATGTGGTCAGAGTTGATGAACTCTATCCAAATGGATAGAGTTCATAAACTTTGTCCATTTTGAGAGAGTTCTTTAACTCTATCTATTTGAAGAGAATTCTTCAACTCTATCCATCTAGACAGAGTTCATGAACTGTCCATCCGAGTGTTGATCAACTCTGTCCAAATGGACAGAGTTCATCAACTCCTTTCATTCTATTTAAATTATTACCTATAATTTAAGTTAAAAATATTTCATTCTAATTCAAATAGATTTTATTAAATTCTAAAAACATAGAAATTATAATTAAATAAACAAAAACTTACCCAAATGGACTCTGTTGATGAACTCTATCCATTTGGACGGAGTTCACCTACTTTGTTAACATGGACAGAGTTCATCTACTATGTTAACATGGACAGAGTTCATACACATAGATATTAATTAAAATTAAAATTATAAGATTTATACAACAACACATAACATATGCAAACTTTAACTCTGCAATACTATCACGAAAAATGAATTCCATTGGCTACAACAAAAGATATATCACATATTAAAAATTTCATTTCAAATTATAAAAGAAATTTCATAAAATATTACCTGATAGGGGGGAGCACAGCAATACCAAACCATGAATAGACCCTCCAAGGAAATAGCACAAACACCAACACAATGTGTCCTCCACGAACACACCTCCATGATGAACAGACCTCCACAGCGAACAGTCCATCACGAAACGCCCTATATGAACAGACTTCCACGCGGACAGGAAACTAGTATGTCCACGTCAGGAGGACCGGTGAAGAGGACAGGGGTGACAGTCAACAAAACACAAATCGGACGACGAAAAAACATGACCAAATGAAGACAAATGAGTGCAGGCAAAAACAAAGAAAATGGGGCTGGAGCTTGCCTTTTATGCAAAATAATTATTCGGCCGAACAACTATTCAGCCAAATAATTGTTCGGCTGAACAACTATTCAACCGAATAATTGTTTGGCCGAACAACTGTTCGTCTGAATAATTATTCGACCGAACAAATATTAAAACGACAGTAAAAAAATTTGGTCGGCTATGCGTTCTGTCAAATTAAACGGTTCACCGTTAAGGTTATTCGGATGAATAAAGAATTAATTATTCGGCCGAATAATGATAGTTACACTAGTAGAAAATGAGAAATTAATGACTAAAAAAATGACTAAAATCATGCTATAAATGACTATTTTTGAGTCGGTGACTAATAGTAGCAAATTTCCACTATCTTATAGTTAGTCGTATTTCACTAGTCATTAATATCTTGACTTAGTAGTCATTGATTTAGTCATTGATAGACAATGCTTTAGTCATTGATAGTTATTGATAGCCAATGATTTAGTCATTGTTTCAGTCATTGATTTAGTCATTATTTTAGTCATTGATAGTAAATGATTTAGTCATTGATTTAGTCATGGATTTATTCATTGATTTAGTCATTGATTTAGTCACTGATTTAGTCACTGATTGCAACCATTAATGACCAACTATACAACTAAATAAACTACTAGATGTTAACATATTAATGACCTAGCTAAATACAACTAAGATACAGGAAATTAGTTACTAATAGTCGTATATATGTGAATTTAGTCATTTTTGGAGTCACAAATTTATAATAGGGCACGGAGGAATCAAACCACCAACCTCCTGCCTAATTATAGGCATGCGCTCTACCATTGAGCTAGCACCCTTTAAGAAGTTGTTATTGCTTGATAATGATGATATTCAAACAAGTTTATGATAGATATCAATCTACAAACTACATAATTATTGCTTTGAGGGACAGAGATTGGAAAGCTATCTTTAGAAAGTCCAACACAAACAATACCAGATGACACTGAAGCTGCATCTGTTCTTTCACTTTTTGCTATTTCAATGTGCCCACTACCTAGCTCAGATGAACCCTTGTGTGTGTCAGAGGACGAATTCTTCAATAGACTTTTAAAACCTTCATGACTCCTACATTTCATAGTAGGATCAACTAAACTGGAATTCTTTCCATGGAAAGCTTTCCCAGCGGTATTTACACGTGAATTTAATTTTATATATGTTGCACTCATTGCATTAGGTTTGGCATCAATATGTTTTTTAGATATAAACGTTGATGACTGCCCACCCTTATTGACCACCAGTTTTCCATGATCAGAACTCAACCCTGATGCCGCAGCTTCCACCACCAAGGCAGGGCGATTTAATGTTGGAGACACTGAAAGTGAATGAGGTGAACTTGTTTTAGGATTAGAGGAGCCCTGAACAGCTGGGATCCTCATACTAAATGATTTTTCCTGTGCAACATGGGAGCCCCTGCAACAACCATTAATGTCTAAATATTACTAATTTCAAACAATATCTCTGTCATATAACATGAAAAATAGTAGAAACTTAGATAGCTTGTGTAAATAATCAAGCATCTATCAAAATACAAAAACCATTCATAAATCTAAAATCCATGAGTAAGAATAAATGGATCCCAAATACCTTTCTGAAATCATTATCTGCCAAGTTATCAACCAACTTTGCTCCAACAGAAAAGAAACCCCTCCCTAAAGGGCTATATGGCACAATTCCAATACCGAGCTCCCTGCAATGAAAGTTTCAATTTGAAATTTGAAATTCATACTATTAGGAAAGTGGCCACATGGTAAATATGAACTCCAATACCTCTACCTGCAAGTTGGAATAATCTCATCCTCTACATCCCTAGTCCACAAGGACCACTCTAATTGAACTGTTGTTATAGAATGAACAACATGAGCTCTTCGAATTGTTGACATAGAAGCCTCAGAAAGTCCAATGTATTTTATTTTCCCTTCATCAACTAACTTCTTCATTTCTCCAATCTGCAATAGATACACAAACAAGACATGGCTAGTTCAGTATATAACCCAGGAAGAAATACATCAATGAAAATATGAAAGTGACCATCAATGTGAAACTTTCTATAGTAAAAAAGAATAAACATCCATATCTGATCATGGTTCATATTTCCAATTTTGTAGTTGGTGTAAGAAGGGAAAGCAGAATATAGTTTCCAACACCTTGCCTTAAAGAAGTTCAACTTTGTGTAGGGCCTAAAAGATTAGGGCTGATGTGCAGGTTGAGTAAGACAATTACAAATGAACTTTCAAGATAATTACCAGCATTCAATATCAATCAAATATCTCTCCAATTATGAATGAACACTAAGTTTTCTCAGTTTTGAGCTCAACGTTTACTAGAAGAAAATGCAGGAATTCCTTATACTTCCTATAACCAAGCATGCATGTTATACAAGGAATAAGATCTGAGTAATCAACTATCAAAATGGAACGAGAAAGGAATCTTAGCAGTATGCCAATGTTTCAAAAGCATGACCATAAAAGAAGCACCAAACTATATTTTTTAGGTCTGCTCCAACCAATTGCTCATCCCAAGTGAAAACTGGAAAAAACCATCTATTGATTTCATCGTAGTTTTGTCAAATGAAATCCAAAAGAATATGCAGACATATCAGAGCTAGGAGGATAACAATGTATTTGTCTTGTAATCAACAAACATAACAAGTTAGCTCATTTCACTTGCAATCTATAAGTACAGAGTGCCTGGTTGAAAGTTTAATAAGATCAAAATCAAAATGTAAGGATGTTGGTAGTTAGCCGTGAGAATAGGTCATGTCATGGGGTCATGACATGGATTATTTAAGTGAAATATTATTTGTTTTGGTCCTTTGGCCCTGTTACCACTCAGGATGAGCTTCTCAAAAAGTTCATCTCCATTGATTGAATGTCGATTGTTCATGGATATATTATTGGATGAACTTCTAATCAAAAGTCAACATTCAGCATTGACAGTTTGTGGAAAAATTAGCAGATGATTTAGCATCTACTCTCCATTAGTGCTTTAGCCAATTTAGCACATAGTCATAGATCTTCATTCTCAACATTAAATAATGAACAAGATTCTTTCTTATGGTATTCCGATCATTTTTTCTTAAAGATCAGTTCATACTCATAACAGTAAAGACCGAACAAGTTTTTTTTAGTTCAACAATTTTAATATGCTTGCATATGACATGCAATATTTGATGCATGCATGGTAGGATGAGAGCTTCAAAAGGATACTTTCAGTTTTCCTAAGACTTGTCTTTGTGGGTAACTTTGTATTTTCAGAAAGTCCATATCTTCTCGAAATTAATCACATTGTAGGATACACTTTATGGAGATGTGCACTAGCTGGCAATATAACTGATCTTTCCAGGAAATTCCTTATGACGGGTAAATTTCCTTTCAAGGGCACAAAAGGTGCTTTAATTTGATTGATCATAATGTCTATTAATATGGAGTCGCCAGATAGTGATACACTATACAATCAAGGTATACATACACTTTTCCTAAGGACTTTTGTTGTTCTTTGTGACCTATTTCTTGGGGATATTATATATCCCATAGAGTCTTGATACAAACTTAAACTATAAACTAATTCACCCAATAGTCTCAACCCTCTTCCCTGTACTACTCCCTAGTTACAAACCTTAGGACAGACCTACAGCCTACCCTAAGTGATTGCTTAACCTACAGCCTAGTTACAAACCTTAGGACAGACCCTTAAACAACCCTAGTTCCCAAAACTAAATCATATCCTCTGTCCTACCCTTAGGTATGCCAAGGAAACATTTATTTCCTAACAGCCCTAAATAACCTAGATACTAAGCCCTAGTTACTAATTCATAAAATAAAATCCCTTGGACCCTTTTCTTTTTCCTTGTCCATACCTCAGCCTATGAGAAAGGATCGCTAATAGTCCAGATCAGAGAAATAAAGTCACATTCAGACTTGAGGCCTTCCCCTTTTGCTATCTAGACTTGGACCTTTATCAAGACCTCATCCTTAATTTCTTGACCCTCCTCTAAAAACACCCAACATTCCTCCATTTTTTGGGTGTTGTCTACTTAGGATAGTCATAAATATGCTTCCTAAACCCCCTCCTAATTCTGTACAAACTAAATCTCAGACCCCCATTGTTCTTGTAACTATTTAAAACAATCCCATACCCTTCAGTCTGAGTTTAACAAGCAACATATCCCTGATGGGACCCTACATAAACTCATATTCAGGATGACCATGATGCACCTTGGTCATAGCTGTTATAACATGTAATTAGCAGGCCTTGAAGGTTAGTTGCATTCATGTCATAAATCCTAACATTGGGATAGTCTTGTCTCAGATTTCAAGAAGCATCTAGCAACACATATTTTCGATGTCCTACAAGTTACTCACAGTCCACAAATAAATAAGGCCACAACACTCTTATTCATACTTTCACTTGTTTATCACAATTTTTATTTAAGATACAAATAATAGTTGTTTATTGACATACTGTGGTTACTACTGGAGATTGCATTTCTCATAAAAAGTGTCACATCTTTGTCATAGTGGATTGTAAGTGTTTAGAAGCTGATAACAATTGGTGCTTGATTAATTTGTCACATATTGGAAATCATTTCAGGATTGGAGTTACATTTCTATCATATATCAATTGGTATTGTATATTTTCCACACATTGTTTTCATAGTAGTAAACATACTTTGCAACAATTTAGATTTTCTAAGTAACATTTAATATATTTATTGTTGTATCTTTATGGATACTATTTGCTGAATTGAATTTGTCCTTAGATTCCTTCGAGTATTACTATGTGAATGTGCACTTGCAAGCACTTTCACCCTTTCACTTTTTCATACAACTAGTTCTTGATCAGTCTAAATATTATTGATATAATTTTTCCACTGCTGGAAACTATCAAAGTTTTGAGTATGCATTGATTATTGGAATACATATAGAGTGCTACTGTGGCAAGAAAAGTATCTATTCTAGGATCTAAGTTTAACAAGCTAAGCACCGTCTATACAAACTTTTCCCTTCCTCAATTTAGTTGTATCCAAACTTTTCGCAATCTAGTATATATGCTTGGGATTAATACTCTTGTGTTTGTATTAAAGAGGCAACTTTGAAGTTTTCTAATATTTGAACCATTGACGGTTTGATGGATAAACATTTTTTCTTAGCAAGTTCTTGGCAGTTTGAGCTTTACTCCAAAAGCTGACTTCCACGAGGGCAATATGCCAATTCAGAGCTCAGTGTTCTCTCTTGCTTATCTTCCTAACTAATCCTGCTTTCGATCATCGTTTCAAAGCAAAATTAGTATCTGATCTGTAACTACCTCTGTAACTTCAATTAGAGCTTATATGTAACTACCTTCAGCCCATTTTCAACTGTATTTTTGTTATCACCAGAATTGTGCTCAGGTTCCTCTAGCCTCCACCCAACATTGTCACAAATATTCCTAATTTCCTCATTTATTCTACAGTGATCACTGGAGCATTTGGGTGCCTACCTTATCTCCATGTAGGATATCCAGGCCCCAATGTCTTCCACAGTAAATAGTTTGCAAGCTCAGACAATGTTAGACATAATTTTGGATAATAATCCTTTGTCAATATAACTTCTGTGTGCTTGACTTCCTTTCGTGGGATCTGTATTGAATGCAATTGGTGGGAAGATAAGATGAGATGACAATTTTATTAATTTCAAATGAATGACCAAGATAAGTAGGTCAACCATACTTGAAAGTACATCCAGTATAGATACCTAGGTCAGAGTGGGGACCTAACATCCAAGGTCGATCAGAAAAAATTCTGAATGGAAGATTGTGTGCTTGATCAAACTTGGAGAATTTTTTTTCATAGAGAGAGTTTGGATCTAGAATCTCCCAGGGCTCCTTAGCAGAGTTGTGGAAGGTAGTAGATCCATCAAGGGAGAGGTTTCAAGAGGAAATTTATGTCTCACTGATTTGAAATCTGTAGTGGTATGGACCAATGTATGCTGTTTGCTTCCTTGAGTGGATAGTTAATAGGGAAAAAAGAGGCAATCCTCCTTATGGGATCTGGCTGGGGAGGTCCATGCAAGGGTTGTGATCTATGAAAATCTCCCTCATGAAAAGAGGTAGGCATCTTTGTTCTAGACAATGAAAAAATGTGGAGAGGGAGCCGCCCGAGTCTCTCTGAAGGCAATAAAATATCCCTTTGATGAAATAATGGATACTAAGATAGGACATCTGAAATTGAGATGTTCCTCTTACTTGTTCTCTTGTAAGTGGCATAGTTTGTGTTTTCTAATAGCGTTGATTGGTGAATTGGTGATCAGTCTTAACCTGAAGTTGAAAAGATTCTACCCTCAACTGTTCAAGGAGGATCCCGAGGTTGTGCACCCAAATATCACCCTTCAAAGTAATCCTTGTTGTCTACACCTCAAACAGGCAGTTGTACATAAGGAATTTCCAGGCTATTCATTTCATCTAATAGTTGCTTCAGACTATGAGTGTTGAGTAAAACTTGAGTTCAATACCCTATTCATGAGCTTTGTAACTTTCAATCATTGCTTGATGTTCTTGGATACAATATTCTCCAGTCTCATCAAAATTGATTCAATCTGTGCTACCCAAATGAAAAGCTTTGTTGAAGAGAGACGATTATCTACAAGCAATGTGGTTGTTGCACCGTGAAAGTGCAGTCTTCCAACTTGAATGGAATTCACTCCTTTGTTGTCTTCTCTGTCACATGTTAGTAAAACTCCTTTTAGCTTTGGATAAGCACCCAATTCATGTTTGAACATGGTCAAGGTCAACAAGAGTTCAGAGGGAGTCGAGCCAGGACTTGGGGGGTACATGGGGGATCAGGATAGGGTCAGGGGAGGGGCTGAGGCCACCACAGGGTTGTGTTGAGATTGAGAAAACAAAACAAGAACATGGTGTGGGGAGATCAGGATAGAGGCTGAAGAGGACAGGGAAAGAGGGAGAGTTCTTAGGGCTCCTTAGTCCTTACCAACCTCTATGTCACATTCAAATCTCTGCTTCTACTTGTATCTTGGTTAATTTTCAATCAAACTATACAATCCTAGTTCAAAAACACTCTATTTTTAATCCTTTTCTTGTTAATAGCAAAATCTTAAGGATGTATACATCTATTTTGTTTTATATGACAACAATTGTACATAAGCCGGATATTATAGACTAAAAAGTCATGTACCTCTAATTCAGCTTCAGCAAGTGCAGTCTGTGAGGAAGGACTCCAATGAACCGGTTTTCGACCTCTATATATGTGGCCTAGAAGAACCATTTGGCGAAATACTTCAATCTGATTGAAATATAAAATGATCAAAATAATCAGATATTCAGTAGTTTCTTATGCATAGCACATAAATTGAAATGCACTATAGTCTATACCTTTTATTGATTTCAGAGTCTTAATTTCTATTAAGAACCATATAATCTTTCCATGTCTGTAATACATGAAAACAATTTTATAGGGGGGAGAGAGATATTTCTCAAGCAAAATGCAACAATTAGGAAAAAGTCTAATTGAGCAACATCTGTGTAGGCCATCAGTGTATAAAATGCATCACTAAAATTATCTTCTCTTACTACTTAAATTATGAAATTCATTACTCCTGACAGTAGTAAATTATCATTGAAATAGTCTCCTAAGCGAGAAAGAAAGAAAGAGGGAAATCTCCTGTAAGAAGTCAACACATTAAATACTTGGAGAAATGTTTAAACAGAAAAGCTAGGGCTTGTTAGTGTTAACACCCAAAAAGTGTTCACTACCTCATCTACCCCACTACATGGCTCATTTGTCCATTTTCCTACCATATTTCCCTTAAAAACACCTTTTTTCCTC
>LPNX011007629.1:4605-30720 GCA_001517045.1 Pseudotsuga menziesii
TCATATCGCGTGCGCATTCTATAACTACAAAACACGTACGCGTTTTATCGTTCTAAAACGCGCACGCGATGTGTTTTCCTATCCTACATGTTTTATGACATGTCAGGCTGGGGTTGAACCATACCAAATGCTATGTCAGGCTCGGGTTGATGTATTTTTTGGTAGCATGATGTTGTTTTTGAAAACTAGGATTGCATCTTAAAGGTCCATCATCTTCTTGCACTGACCCGCAATCTATAAAAGGAGCTACAGGTCAGATCAGTTTTCCTCGGACAATCCCTCAAAGAGACATTCTAATATTAATAATTCTCCAAAATTCACTGATTGTGGCTCATAGACTATATAAATTTTACCAGATTTGCATCTAGCCAAAATCTCAAAGTGACATTGACATTCTAATATAAATAATTCTTCAAAATTCACTGATTGTCCTTATCTTCATAGAAAGGGTGGTGAAAGTAATATGAGTTTACATACCATTTTATTTTTCAGTTATAAACCATTGTTTGTAATACAATAAGGTGAGAATTTTACCTCAGAAAGTGTCAACCTGAGAGTTGTCTAAGTTTTTGTTGCGTGAGGTCAGAATCCCTCATTCAAACCCCTCAGAGCAGTCACAAAGTAGCAGAGGGTATAGCCAGGGTATAGAATGGGAAACCTCGCTAATGGAACAACGATGAGGGTAAGAAAATGAGGAGTGAAACAAAATCCATTATTTCAATGGTTAGCTCTCGCACTTATTGAAGAGTCATGAGGAACTTACCTTAGGAATATTATAAATGTAAGATCTAAAGGAGAATAGTCTAGCTTTTTAAGATAGACTGTACATGTGGGTCACTGTAAAGAGGCTAGTGTGATGGGCCCGGGCTCTGTAGGACACCCCCTTCCTCTAAATGAATGAGGTGGGAAGGCCTCCACAAGTAGGTTAATTAGCATAGTGAACAGGCTATGGTCTGGCTTTATTTTGAAAATTCTTCGAACATACTTTGTCCCATTGGAATTAAACAATTTTGAAGGGGCAGAGGAAGGAAGAGACCTTTGGGTGTTTTATTTCGTCTATCCGGAAATAAATCCGAAGTGGGTATCCAGCTTAGAAGGAATAAAAATGCACAAAATCCTATAAGGCCATACGGCTAGCCTGGAATGGGGCGACCCGACACAGTATGTCTTTCCGAAAAGACAGAATATTCTGGTGATCCTTGTTGTATTAGGAGATTAAGTCCCTCTCGTTTTCCGAGAGTACCCGCTATGCCAAAAGGTTTGTTCCATAATATGGAAGAATGCCGCTGAGGAAAGTAACTAAAAGAGATAAGTTTATGGACGTTACTAAAACATTAATTTTATCGACGTAGTTGTGCACCTATTTGGGGCAATTGGTAGTTTATAACTCTAAGTTTCTAGATTCCCTTGACCGCCTGCACCAAAAGATCGGTGACTGGTCTATTCCTGAAAAATAGATACCTACGCAAATAAAGTATAGGACTTTAAATTTGCTTGATTACACAGTCACCAGATGTAAGGGAAGCGGTGGAAAAGCCATATTATCCACTTTTTTTTCATACAAATTTCTCCTTGAACACCCAAATGTTTTCATACGCATTTTCATATTAGTGCGCAGAAGGCAGAAAAAGCAACTAATTATTGTTTGACAACACATTTTTCTCTGTGTTTTATTCCAAACCCGTCTCCCAATCAGAGCCAAAAAAATATTTGAATAGTGTTTGCTTCACACAGTTTTAAGATCTGGTAAACATAATAAAGGTGACTTGAAGTTTTCTGGAGGTTGCCAAGGTTTAGAGAAGATGGGATCTCAATATATGACAGATGAAATAGAAGCAGGTGAGAAGCATCTTCGTCAAAATGGGAGGATATGTCGGGAGGCAATAGGTTAAAGTTCCTGTGCAGTTTTGGAGGTAAGATTCTACCAAGGCCATCTGATGCACAGCTTCGCTATGTTGGAGGAGACACCAGTCTCGTAACAGTTGACAGAACCATCACTTTACATGGTTTGTTTGTTTCCTCTGATTTCATTGTTTTTTTCCGTTTTTATAGATTCAGAGAGAAACAGAATTATATGTTGTTGAAGACAAATTTACTTATTTTATCTTGTTCATGTTCATGCTACTGATATTTGAGTATAAGCTGCAATCGCTCCTTCCATTGGACTAGACCATTAAAATTTTGTGGATTCCTTTGAATGCAAAATGTCCAAGTAATTATCTCAAATACTTTAGATTGAAATCCAACTTTAGGGTTATCGAGAAAATAGATGAATAATTTTGTTGTTGTTGTTGTTGTTAAGAAAATGGACAACTAAAAACTGGGCTCGTAATCTTCTGCCATGGATCGAGTCCAGAGATCCATTCCCACTTACACTTATTGATGATCATTTTTATCTAATTCCTTTGATTTACGCGTTTATTATCCAAATTTTATGAAAAAGGTGGAGGATGTATTTGACACCATGAGCGTGATTATAAAATACCAGTTGCCAATGCTGGATCTTGACGTCTTGATTTCAGTAACATGTGATGAGGATATACAGAACATGATGGAAGAATACAAGAGATACAACAGCTACAAAGAAAGTTGTAGCCATCCTCGCCTCAGAGCATTTATGTTTCCTAAAAAACCACCACTTCTATCAATGGAAAACCTGCTGAGTATAAAGTAGAGGTATGTAGATGCAATAAATGGATCAGCACCAATTTTTGTGAAGCAAAGAATCCCATCATCGCCATTATCGAACTACTTTTCTAATCCGGAATCCAGTGGACCAACATAGATCGAGTGCCAATCCCCAATAGTTCCGTTGATGGATGATCCACCATTGATGTCGCGTCCTTCTTCTCCTTACAAGGTGAAAAACATGACGAAGGTTCCCTTCGAGGGGGGCGTCATCATGAATTCTCCTTCGAAGATGGGAATCAACCTGCAGATCAAAGTCCACAGCTCTCCCAATCTGATTCGAGGTTATCAATCGAACATCGTTCCTATGTCAAATTACAAGAATATAGTTCCAAACAGGCAGCAAGTACTCATGGGTATTGATTGTCATGGTCGACCTGCAACTATTAATAGAGGAGGAGGATCAACACCAAAAGGATCGGTGTATGCTGCTCCTAAGATTAAAAGTGGTGTACTAAATGCTTCCAATCGAACGGGTAGCTGTCTCAAACACATGACAGATCTCATTAATGATATTAATTGCACCCATTAATCAACCTGCTACAGAACAATAATTGCAAATATATGACAGATTTCGTTAATAATAATAACGACGACTATTAACCAGCCTGCTGCAAAATAATGATTGTTGCCGTAAGTTGCAGGCTTATTGTTGGTCATTAGATATCAACACTCTGAGCAATGACTTTGCAATGAGCATGCAGTAGCAATTAATTATTGTTTTGTGGTAGGTTGATTAATTTTGGTCTCTCATATGTAGCTATGTAGCTATGTAGCTGATCCCTTATAAAATGGACAAAAATTTACAGTTTTTTAAATCTTTATTAACATTTAATTTTTTTATAAATTACTTTAAAATAATATAAACAACTATAAATTTTAGTAAAGGCTTTTTTTAAATATATGAATTATCACATATTTTAAAGCATTGATCTGCTTTGTTGTGTGAATCACTGAAATATATCTTTGTGCACAATGAAATATTTTAAATGGTAAATCATGACAATAATGATGACAACAAAAATAGTATCATTAAAGTTAACCATTTGATAATGTTGTAATAAAGAGTATTGGTGTGTTCAATATAGCTATGAATAGGAATGCACCCCCAATTAAAAAAGGCATTTAATGTTTTTTACTTTTTAAATAACATAACATCATAATATCAATAAAATAAAATGATTTAAACACATCAAAGAATAGAAAAATATTTAAATACACCATTATCACATATATTTATTATAAATGTGTAACATAACATTTTACATTTACATTAAAGTATAATAAGAATCCAATACTTCACTTTTGACCTTTTACATTAGTTCATTAGATTGGTTTAATGTAGTTCAATTAAAAAAAGTGTTTATAATGATAGAAGTCAAACCATATAAGCTTAAATAAATGACTTTATGTATAGAAGTAAATATGTTGTATGGATTTCTTTTAAAGTCAAATTAGTTAATGGTTAGACATATAATTGTGGTTTTTGGAATAATATTTGTTTATTTCTATTACATTCTTAAAAAAATTGAGGATGATACCATCTAACTCATGTTATTCTTTCTAAAACTAGCAAATTTGCAACAAGATTTTATTATACCTTTAGAATCCAAATTGCTCTACTTTTAATATTGTGCTTAAGTCTTGCACTTATAAAGTATCAAGATCTTTGAATCCCTCCACCTTATTTTCATATAAGTGTTTATGTCTTCTTTAAACTTTTTTGAGTTTTTTAACAAAATCTCAAACTTTAAAAAGAATAAATAATATTCTATCTTCATCTTCAAATAGATTTTATTCTAATGAATTTTAGCTTTTATCTTTTATACTTTAAGGGAAACAAAATTTTAATTCCTTCATTGTTAAGTCTTCTCAAATCTCACTCTCATTTAGAAAAGTCTCTTCCAATATCCTTTCATAATAGCAAAGTTAGGCCTTAAAAAAAAAACTAATATATTTTCTACGGGCATTCTATTACACCATCAAAGAATTAGCTATAACCTTAAAAACAAAATACATATTCTTAACCATTAGACCCACTAAAATGCTCTATATACTTTATATCCTTAATATCAATGAAACACACATTCTTGTAGCATACTTTGAACAGCTGCAAGATAAAACCATTAAAATGACCCAGTAAAACAAAATATAAATGGATGGAATTAGATAAATAAAACAAAATATAAATGGATGGAATTAGATAAATAATTTGTCTTTTTTGAGACGAACCCACTTATCCTTAAAAAAATTGTGACAAGATTGAAAGGAAAGGTTGCCAATCCCAACCACAACTAGTGTGATCAACGAACCAACAATTGAGGAGATAGGGTTTTTCCATATGAATTATTTAGGATTGATTTCAACCTTTGTTACAATAGTTTGACACATAACATATGGATTTTTGGTAAAAGTAATTTTTAATTAATAATCGAAAAGGATATGTGAACTATAAAAAGAATAAAATAAAAAGGTCATTATATTCATATAATTATTCAATGAATTTTAAACAAATAAAGAATATACAATAAATACAAATACAAATACAAAGCCCATTTTATTTGAAAATTTATCATTCTCTTCTAATGATTTAGAATGTAAATACGGAATGAAAGTCAGATGTATAATGCATTCTAAAGTATTATGTATTAATGATGTATAAATATAATATATGATTTACAATGTAAATAAGAATGAAAGTCACATATAATATAATGTATTTTAAAGTATTAATATGTATTAATGATGTATAAATATTTGTTAGATATATTACAGTTTTTTAAGCCATGATGATTACAAAGTGGTTTTGATGGGAGATTAATTTTTTATAAGATATTTGTCAATACAATAATATTTTTTTATATGTCAATAAGGAGGTTTTTATCCGTATTTATATATACCAAATGCATGCCAAATACTAATGCTAATTACTTAGTGGATCTTCTTTAATGATGTCACATTACATTTATTAATTGTTAATTATATAATCAAACATTATTTAATAATAACTAACATTGTCTAGATCTAATACACATTCAATTAAATTACAATCATAAGTATCCTACTAGTGTCTCTAATGGGCCCATAAGCCCCTATTACATCCCTAAGTAGGATCTACACTAGGAATCCATACAACATATTTACATAGTGCACATGTGATCATTTATTTCACCTCATATGGCTTATATTTACATAAACTTATTTACATTAAAGAAAAAACAATAAAGCAAAAGGGTATGTGCAATGGTATTTACATGCTCTTCCTTAAAAAGACTAAAATAGCAATAAAATACAAATGAGCAATTGTATCCATTCCCTTGGATTCTTTGATGAACAAAAAAACCTTTAGTTACTAACTACATATATACATATTCTTTCCATAATTGAAAAAATGAAGACAAAGAATTAGATGTGTTCTCATAAACATATTTGCTTCGAAGTTTCAAAGAACAAACAAGGACGAAATCATGAAGTAGTGTCAGACACCACTTGGAGAGGAGTGGACCTGCAAAGATCTATAATTGCACAACAACACTTCTCTCTAATGCAGCCTCACATGTAAGAAGGCCACATGCTTAGACTAAATGAACAGCCAATAGGATTTAGAAAAAGAACAATCCAAAAGAGGTGTTTCACCATTTCTAACCTGAGGCAAGAAAGAAAATTACATAAGAGATACTACTTTTGAACAATTTTTCCTTGGTAGAAAGACCCTAGTAACTCACTAACCACATGAACACCCAGAGTTAGTAGTTGATCCAAACCAACCGCAAAATACATGTGTCTCCTAAGCCATCATCTCTCTACATCAATAGACACTCCATTATGGATTGAAAATAGCGTTGAGCTCATGTCGTTGATGAAGAAGAGAGTGCAACTTCGAAAATCATAAACCAAGGGGTGTTGGAAGCTCACAACTCAATCATGTCAAAAGGGACCATACATGTATATATTCATCTTGAAGATCCTTTTGTGGAATAACACTAACAATTCCCATCACAGTATGATTTTTCACAAAAGATAGGGCAAACTCGTGGAAAATGGATCGCTAGTCCTTCCAAGAGAGCACTAGCATCCCACAAATACCTCTAATAAAAAAAAAATTACTCAATCATCACCCCTAAAAATGGGGATTCCTGCAACACATGTGCCCTACACCTTCCATCTCCAAATTTGTCTTTTGGAAAAATCCTATCTACCCGGCTAACTCAAAGTTTCCTCACATTGAGTTAGCTACCATTCTCCATGTTGTTTAGATAATTTTTATAATAAAGGATCCCAGACTTGGAAGTTGTGAATAGTTGAAATTATGTCACTCAATCCAAAATATCCCTCCATCCTATAAATATGTTGTTCACTAAGAAGATGACATCTCAACATTACCTGCCAAGGAGAACATCACTCTAGACATAACCACCCATTCAGAAACTAAGACAGTGTGCCATAATTCACAATGCCAATCAACACTAGGGCCTCCCTCATTCTTAGACATAATGAAAACATTACAAAGTAATAGGGAGGCCCCAAGCCCTATTATACTTGGTCCACAAGTATGAGTGAAGAATATGTTTCAACCTAGGAAACTAAGCCCTATTGGGAAGTTTGCCAGACACATAATGGAGGGTTGAATAATTATGCTCAGTATAATTAGTTTTCTATAAAATGGATGGCTACCATTCTTGTTGGAGTAGGGTCCCGCAGCTACAGAGGAAGCTGCTAGTTTAGCGGAAAGGTAAAGTTTTGGCGGAAAGAGGAGAAGGCAAGGCTACGACGTTGTAGCACGTTTCCAGCTGTAGAGCAGAGCCAGAAACATTGACTTTTGAGATAGAAAAGTATATAAGGCAATGGTACCTGAGCGGCCGAGAGAAGAAAGCTCAACCACTGCATTGAAGGTAGCGGCGGAAGATAGGAGGGCTCAGCGACCCTCATAAAGAAGAAGGAGCAACGAGGCTCAAGAATTAAAGACAAAGGCCAGATAAAGAGAAGTGAAGCGGTGCATAGTACCCATGATCAGCACCGGGAAGCATGGAAGACTGCAGAAAGCTACAGTGTGACGGGAAGCGGCTACCTCAAGGACAGAGAGGACCGACTGTCACTAATTAGGGTATGGGTTTACTATTGGGACAGGCCCACAGTGTTGTAAGGGCACAACCTTCGGGCTGCCTATAAAAGCTTGCATTTTGTATTTTAAAAGGGTTGGTTCAGAGGTTGATTCCTTAGTTGATTAGTTGAATACTTTTGAAGTAGATTCAGGAGTCAGTCAGACAGACTGTGTTGTAACGATCCAGACACCTAGCTTGTCTGTGAGTCATTTGAGTCTGTATGTAACCATCCAGAGAGAGAACAGAGAGGGAAGGATATATTGTAAGAAAGGCAGTATAGAGATAGAAAAAGGCCAGGGATCTAGAGGATATCTCGCGCTGCATATGCAGTGCAACTGACTGTGCCAACTTCCCTCAAGATAGATAATAGAAGCACAGTTTGGTGGACGTAACTCCCATCCTGGGGGTGAACCACGTTAAATCCGCGCGTTATGTGTTGTATGAATGTGATTGCATTTATTTACTGTTACTGGTTATTATGCTTATGATATTAGTTGCAGTCAATGAATGTATGTATTGCTCAGCTTACAGTAGTACTTGGGGATTAAAGTAAATGAAGTATTTCAGTAAGTTGCATAAAGGCTCCCTTATATTGTTTCTAAATGACTGTTTAATTGGAATATAACTTCCTAGAGGTCGAACTTCGCCCGTAGACACAGCCAAGGTTAGAGCGCAAGTCATGGAGGTAGAATATCGCAGAGAGGCGATATCGCACCGGCAGAGAAGCTGCGGTGCGCAATACTGTGAGTTGAGGGTCTGGCGTTGAGAAGGGGTTGTTTGTCCTGCGGTGCGTAGCGATGCGATAAGGAAGGAGATATTGTGAGAAGGTAGAAGGAGTGAGACAAGGGAAGACCCTGTGCGGTGCGCGCGAGGGTAGAGAAGCTGCGGTGAGAAGGACTGCGCGACGGAGAGAGTGCGAAACGCACCCACCCAGTAGGAGATCCCGCAGCCTGAAGAGCTGCGCAGCACCAGTAGGACTGCCACAGAACCTGGTCCAAGACACTTGAGTCTTGGCCAACCCATTAGATTCACTTCGGGTGAGACTTCAGGCCGCTTTGCGGTCTTTCACCGAAAGGGCCAGTGGATTAGGGGTGTTGTTGATTGATTACAGTAAACCCGGGTCTGACCATGCAATCAACAAATGGTTTCGTTGCCGGTTTAAACGACTGGGAGTCTATGTTCTGTTGGCACCCTACCATGGAAGAGTTCCACCAGTGGCTGGATTCAGATTTAAGGGAGTTTGCCAAGAAAGAAAACCGAAGCCCTAAACTGAGCACAGAAGACTGGCTAGTAAAGCATGTCGCTTCAGACATACATGCTATATTTTTTGAAACCTATGGAAACGAGCTTTTCGACTGGCTATCCAAGCTGACAGCTAGCAACACATTCAAGAAGAAAAGAAACATTGTCTAGACACCGGAGCTGATTCAGACCGTGCAGAACCTTGACAATCCGATTACGAGAGCAGTGGACTTTTGGCTCACCAGCGTGCTAAATGGTTTTGTTACAGAATTTGCAGTCGATCAGAGAAAGAGCTTCAACGAAGCCGAACGATACTTTTTCAGAGGATATCGTGGTAAGTACCTAAGATCTCTAAACCTCTCCCTTAAGATGCTGCTATATGAAAAAGGAAGAATGGATTTAGTCTCAGATGAATAAGTAAAGGTAGTAATGTCACAAGAATTTGAAAGTAATTTAGACGACATTGGAAGAACACGTAGCGAAAAGAAGTATAAGGTAGGCCACAGATCTCCAATATTCGAGAACAGTTCAGACAGTATTCGACAACAGAGTCCTAGCACTACAGAAGAATCCGAGGAGGGTATACCTTACCATCCTTATACCCCGCAAAAACAGACCGAAACTCAGAATAACCCCGTAGGTACACCATCTTGTAGTTCACAGACAGTACCTACTCCCGCTACAACAACCTCACCTACACCACTGAGTGGTAGTACCCCAATCAGTCAGAATCCACCACAGAGGAATAGAATGGGAGATGACATGAAGCTGCCTACTTTTAAAGGTATAGGAGTAGAAGACCCGAAACAGCATTGGTTCCTATGTGAAGCCATGTGGACCATTAAAACGATCAACGATGATAACCTTAAACTTGTACAGTTGGTCACCACACTCAGAGATAGATCCTTGACATGGTACATCAAGTACACTACATTACCCAAGTCGCTTGCCCAGGTCAAGAATGCCATGATCAAACAGTTTAAGAAACCTAAGTCTGAATCTCAGTGTATTACAGAGCTTAACGATATTAAGCAGCTTCCATCAGAATCTTAAAGAAGCATTTCATGAAGCCAAACGATACTTTTTCAGAGGATATCGTGGTAAGTACCTAAGATCTCTAAACCTCTCCCTTAAGATGCTACTATATGAAAAAGGAAGAATGGATTTAGTCTCAGATGAATAAGTAAAGGTAGTAATGTCACAAGAATTTGAAAGTAATTTAGACGACATTGGAAGAACACGTAGCGAAAAGAAGTATAAGGTAGGCCACAGATCTCCAATATTCGAGAACAGTTCAGACAGTATTCGACAACAGAGTCCTAGCACTACAGAAGAATCCGAGGAGGGTATTCCTTACCATCCTTATACCCCGCAGAAACAGACCGGAACTCAGAATAACCCCGTAGGTACACCATCCAGTAGTTCACAGACAGTGCCTACTCCCGCTACAACAACCTCACCTACACCGCTGAGTGGTAGTACCCCAATCAGTCAGAATCCACCACAGAGGAATAGAATGGGAGATGACATGAAGCTGCCTACTTTTAAAGGTATAGGAGTAGAAGACCCGAAACAGCATTGGTTCCTATGTGAAGCCATGTGGACCATTAAAACGATCAACGATGATAACCTTAAACTTGTACCGTTGGTCACCACACTCAGAGATAGATCCTTGACATGGTACATCAAGTACACTACATTACCCAAGACGCTTGCCCAGGTCAAGAATGCCATGATCAAACAGTTTAAGAAACCTAAGTCTGAATCTCAGTGTATTACAGAGCTTAAGGATATTAAGCAGCTTCCATCAGAAGCTTAAAGAAACATTTCATGAAGCCAAGGCTTTCTTTGATGAACCAACCCCATCAGGATCTTAGGTACCGCCATTTAGAGGCGTACCACAGCAAACCTCTGGTGACAGGAGCCCTGAGTAGGCACAGCAGGCTACCACATCAGGAAGATGCGACGAGGAGGAATCGACAGGGAGTGTACAATCCTTCCTGCACAACTGCATGAAATTCCTGAGAAATGACAAACCTGTCGGTGAGCTACAGCGCATGATAGACCAGTGTCAGCAACCATCTCTTTCGGGCAGTGCACACCGCCCTGTCCATAACATTACCAGACATGCAAGGACAGGAAGAGAGATGAAATTCACAGCGCAGATTGGTGAGTTTGAAATGGATGAGGTTGTCTTAGACCTAGGATCAGAGTTCAATGTTCTAACTAAGAAGACATGGGAATAGATGGGTCACCCTCAGTTAGCTCTATCGCCTATCCACCTAAGACTAGCTAATCAGCAGCGGGTGTCACCATTGGGTCGACTACCGCAGGTGCCAGTTGATATTGACAGAGTTCGTACTTTTGTGGACTTCGAGGTTATAGAAATCATTGGCGACAGTCGACCTTATCCAGCACTACTAAGCATTGATTGGGCGATTGCTAGCAAGGCTGTCATTGACCTAAAGAAAAGACAAATGACCTTTGAAGATGCGCAGATCCGGGTCATCGCACCATTGGACCCTCTCCAGGGCCCTAGATACGTTGAACCTATCAGAGCAGAAAGGGGAGGCATATAACATCGATAATCTCTACCAGGTGACTGCAAACCAGAATGATTATATAAATCCCACTGCAGAAGGGCATATTAGTTGGCAATGCGACAGTTCATGCACATCGGATTCTGATGTCGACTTAGAAAACTGGCAGAACGGACTATATGAAGTCTCATCGCGCAAATGTGCATTTATAAGTAAGTCGCTGCGATGGATAGGCGCAGAAATCAATGAGATCCCATCCTATCATGGTCTGACGGATATCCAAGATTTTTTGGAACAAAATGAGCAACAAATTCCTCAGGAGCAGAGGACCGCAGCTATGGACCTTGCAGTTAGAGCTACACCTGCAAGATGGTGGTATGCGCATAAAGAGAATATCGCATCATGGGATAACATAAAAAGACTGATGGCCATCAAATTCTCTGACGACAGAGAGTATGTTCAGTAGAAGTACACAGGAGAAACTGACCCCAGGGTACACATTCAGACATGTCAACAGAACTGGTTGGACATTCCACAGGATGAATGGGTTCACAGATTCATTCACACATTGGACACAATTCCAAGGAATTGGTATACAGAGACCGAGCTGCGCAAGGGAACGACCACATGGTCACTTATGACAGACAGTTTCCTGCTCACCTTTGCATTTGAGTCAGAACATCCAAGCGTTGCCCAGGCCCTAGACATA
Organism: Pseudotsuga menziesii; assembly: GCA_001517045.1. Lineage (NCBI taxonomy): Eukaryota > Viridiplantae > Streptophyta > Pinopsida > Pinales > Pinaceae > Pseudotsuga > Pseudotsuga menziesii. Next base: position 16,887 of record LPNX011007629.1, read on the forward strand.
ATCAAGACAAAGATTTTTGAGGATCACACTATCTCAGTACCAGTCCAAACTGAGTGGACCAGCCGGCTCAAAGAGGCGTTGGAATGTTATAATTTTGCATCAGAGCCAGAGGAGGCGGATGAAGATCCTCGCAATACTAACATTCCTGAATCAGAAGGCACTCGCGATGTGGAGGGACCACAGCTAGAGATTCCAGCAATAACTAAACCTGTTAAGATTAAAAAGGTTAATATTGGCACAGACGAAGAACCTAAGTTTGCCTCTATTGGAGACTACTAGAATGATGAAACAGTCGGACAGATTGTAGATCTGCTACATGACTATCAGGACCTATTCCCCACCAAATTCACGGAGATGAAGGGAATAGTAGGAGACCTGGGAGTCATGAGGATACCATTGAAGGAGGATGCTAGACCAGTAAAACAGCGCCCATATAGATTGAATCCGCGCTACAAAGAAAAAGTTAAGGAAGAAATCGATAAAATGCTAGCAGCAGGCATCATTGAGCCAGTAGCGGAAAGCGAATGGGTTTGCCCTATGGTCGTGCAGGAGAAGCTACAACATGAGACACCTGCTGGTAGTGGCTCAGGGGCGAGCCACAAGTGAGTGTTAGGGGACTGTTGGAGTAGGGTCCCGCAGCTACAGAGGAAGCTGCTAGTTTAGCGGAAAGGTAAAGTTTTGGCGGAAAGAGGAGAAGGAAAGGCTACGACGCTGTAGCACGTTTCCAGCTGTAGAGCAGAGCCGGAAACATTGACTTTTGAGATAGAAAAGTCTATAAGGCAACGGTACCTGAGTGGCCGAGAGAAGAAAGATCAACCACTGCATTGAAGGCAGCGGCGGAAGATAGGAGGGCTCAGCGACCCTCATAAAGAAGAAGGAGCAACGAGGCTCAAGCATTAAAGACAAAGGCCAGATTAAGAGAAGTGAAGCGGTGCATAGTACCCATGATCAACGCCAGGAAGCATGGAAGACTGCAAAAAGCTGCAGTGTGACGGGAAGCGGCTACCTCAAGGACAGAGAGGACCGACTGTCACTAATTAGGGTATGGGTTTACTGTTGGGACAGGCCCACAGTGTTGTAAGGGCACGACCTTCGGGCTGCCTATAAAAGCTTGCATTTTGTATTGTAAAAGGGTTGGTTCAGAGGTTGATTCCTTAGTTGATTAGTTGAATACTTTTGAAGTAGATTCAGGAGTCAGTCAGACAGACTGTGTTGTAACGATCCAGACACCTAGCTTGTCTGTGAGTCATTTGAGTCTGTATGTAACCATCCAGAGAGAGAACAGAGAGGGAAGGATATATTGTAAGAAAGGCAGTATAGAGATAGAAAAAGGCCAGGGATCTAGAGGAGATCTCGCGCTGCATATGCAGTGCAACTGACTGTGCCAACTTCCCTCAAGATAGATAATAGAAGCACAGTTTGGTGGACGTAACTCCCATCCTGGGGGTGAACCACGTTAAATCCACGCGTTATGTGTTGTATGAATGTGATTGCATTTGTTTACTGTTACTGGTTATTATGCTTATGATATTAGTTGCAGTCAATGAATGTATGTATTGCTCAGCTTACAGTAGTACTTGGGGATTAAAGTAAATGAAGTATTTCAGTAAGTTGCATAAAGGCTCCCTTATATTGTTTCTAAGTGACTGTTTAATTGGAATATAACTTCCTAGAGGTCGAACTTCGCTCGTCGACACAGCCAAGGTTAGAGCGCAAGTCGTGGAGGTAGAATATCGCAGAGAGGCGATATCGCACCGGCAGAGAAGCTGCGGTGCGCAATACTGCGAGTTGAGGGTCTGGCGTTGAGAAGGGGTTGTTTGTCCTGCGGTGCGCAGGGATGCGATAAGGAAGGAGATATTGTGAGAAGGTAGAAGGAGTGAGACAAGGGAAGACCCTGTGCGGTGCACGCGAGGGTAGAGAAGCTGCGGTGAGAAGGACTGCACGACGGAGAGAGTGCGCAACACACCCACCCAGTAGGAGATCCCGCAGCCTGAAGAGCTGCGCAGCACTAGTAGGACTGCCACAGAACCTGGTCCAAGACACTTGAGTCTTGGCCAACCCATTAGATTCACTTCGGGTGAGACTTCAGGACGCTTTGCGGTCTGTCGCGGAAAGGGCCAGTGGATTAGGGGTGTTGTTGATTGATTACAGTAAACCCGGGTCTCCCCATGCAATCAACAAATGGTTTCGTTGCCGGTTTAAACGACTGGGAGTCTATGTTCTGTTGGCACCCTACCAGGGAAGAGTTCCACCAGTGGCTGGATTCAGATTTAAGGGAGTTTTCCAAGAAAGAAAACCGAAGCCCTAAACTGAGCACAGAAGACTGGCTAGTAAAGCATATCGCTTCAGACATACACGCTATATTTTTTGAAACCTACGGAAACGAGCTTTTCAACTGGCTATCCAAGCTGACAGCTAGCAACACATTCAAGAAGAAAAGAAACATTGTCTGGACACCAGCGCTGATTCAGACCGTGCAGAACCTTGACAATCCGATTACGAGAGCAGTGGAATTTTGGCTCACCAGCGTGCTAAATGGTTTTGTTACAGAATTTGCAGTCGATCAGAGAAAGAGCTTCAGCGAAGCCGAACGATACTTTTTCATAGGATATCGTGGTAAGTACCTAATATCTCTAAACCTCTCCCTTAAGATGCTGCTATATGAAAAAGGAAGAATGGATTTAGTCTCATATTAATAAGTAAAGGTAGTAATGTCACAAGAATTTGAAAGTAATTTAGACGACATTGGAAGAACATGTAGCGGAAAGAAGTATAAGGTAGGCCACAGATCTCCAATATTCAAGAACAGTTCAGGCAGTATTCGACAACAGAGTCCTAGCACTACAGAAGAATCCGAGGAGGGTATACCTTACCATCCTTATACCCCGCAAAAACAGACCGGAACTCAGACTAACCCCGTAGGTACACCATCCAGTAGTTCACAGACAGTGCCTACTCCCGCTACAAAAACCTCACCTACACCGCTGAGTGGTAGTACCCCAATCAGTCAGAATCCACCACAGAGGAATAGAATGGGAGATGACATGAAGCTGCCTACTTTTAAAGGTACAGGAGCAGAAGACCCGGAACATCATTGGTTCCTATGTGAAGCCATGTGGACCATTAAAACGATCAACGATGATAACCTTAAACTTGTACAGTTGGTCACCACACTCAGAGATAGAGCCTTGACATGGTACATCAAGTACACTACATTACCCAAGATGCTTGCCCAGGTCAAGAATGCCATGATCAAACAGTTTAAGAAACCTAAGTCTGAATCTCAGTGTATTACAGAGCTTAAGGATATTAAGCAGCTTCCATCAGAATCAGTATGGGACTTTGACCAGAAGTTCAAAGCCCTCATAGACCAAGTGAGCTTTGATTTTGCACCAGAGCAGCATAAGGAATGGTTTATTGCAGCACTGCTCCCTCATATCAGAATGCCACTAATGCAGCAGAAACTCACTACCCAAGATTAAGCGCTGGAGATGGCAATGAAACTAGAGGCTTCACCTCTAGCGGAGACTACCACAGGCATGACAACCCTACAGAACCAATTGGCCAACCTCACGTTACAGATACACGAACTAAAAAAAGGAAAAGAGGCTATGCAAGACAGATGGTGCATAAAGTGTAGAGCACATGGCCATAGTAAAGACAACTATCCAGTCTTTGCAGACTATTTAGCATCAGGGGCCCCTAGCCCCTTACCAAGAACACAAGGGCCATGGTGTGAAATATGTAAAGCAAATGGACACCCACCTCAGCAATGCCCATTGCTTTAGAAGTACGTACAAACACCTAAGAACCTGTATTGTATTTTCTATAAATCTGTCGGGCATGATCAACAAGACTGCCGAGCTTATGATCTCATGTCAGAGAGACAGCATGATGTGTACAGAGTCCAAGTTGACACACAGGGTCAAGCAGCAGGACAACCACCGGATCAGACTTACGGAGGCCGTGGAGGAGGATTCAGAGGAAGAGGCCGAGGAGGGGGATTTGGCCAAGGCCGTGGACCAGTCACTTGTTATAACTGTGGAACTGTAGGACACTATGCTAGGGACTGTCAGAACGCTACTACTATTTGTAACTACTGCAAATCCTATGATCATACCATTGAAGAATGTCCTATCCTGATCGCTAGGATGAAAGACCCTAAGCCAGCAGCACACCAGAACATCCAGCTTATTGCTGCTGAACCGAAGGAACCAGAACCAAGCGTCAATATCGTGACTCAAAGCGGTGCTTCCACTAGTGGCACATCGCAGGAGAACGGAAAGAACGCAAGTCAGGGGTGGGTACACAAAGCCCCTAGTAAAACAACACCATTAGACTTACAAAAGAATAAAGAAACATTTCATGAAGCCAAGGCTTTCTTTGATGAACCAACCCCATCAGGATCTCAGGTACCGCCATTTAGAGGCGTACCACAGCAAACCTCTGGTGACAGGAGCCCTGAGCAGGCACAGCAGGCTACCACATCGGGAAGATGCGACAAGGAGGAATCGACAGGGAGTGTACAATCCTTCCTACACAGCTGCATGAAATTCCTGAGAAATGACAAAGCTGTCGATGAGCTACAGCGCATGATAGACCAGTGTCAGCAACCATCTCTTTCGGGCAGTGCACACCGCGCTGTCCATAACATTACCAGACATGCAAGGACAGGAAGAGAGATGAAATTCACAGCGCAGATTGGTGAGTTTGAAATGGATGAGGTTGTCTTAGACCTAGGATCAGAGGTCAATGTTCTAACTAAGCAGACATGGAAACAGATGGGTCACCCTCAGTTAGCTCTATCACCTATCCACCTAAGACTAGATAATCAGCAGCGGGTGTCACCATTGGGTCGACTACCGCAGGTGCCAGTTGATATTGACAGAGTTCGTACTTTTGTGGACTTCGAGGTTATAGAAATCATTGGCGACAGTCGACCTTATCCAGCACTACTAAGCATTTATTGGGCGATCGCTAGCAAGGCTGTCATTAACCTAAAGAAAAGACAAATGACCTTTGAAGATGCGCAGATCCGGGTCATCGCACCATTGGACCCTCTCCAGGGCCCTAGATACGTTGAACCTATCAGAGCAGAAGAGGAGGCATATAACATCGATAATCTCTACCAGGTGACTGCAAACCAGAATTATAATATAAATCCCACCGCAGAAGGACATATTAGTTGGCAATGCGACAGGTCATGCGCATCGGATTCTGATGTCGACTTAGAAAACTGGTAGAACAGACTGTATGAAGTCTCATCGCGCAGATGTGCATTTATAAGTAAGTCGCTGAGATGGATAGGCGCAGAAATCAATGAGATCCCATCCTATCATGGTCTGACAGATATCCAGGATTTTTTGGAACAAATTGAGCAACAAATTCCTCAGGAGCAGAGGGCCACAGCTATGGACCTTGCAGTTCGAGCTACACCTGCAAGATGGTGGTATGCGCATAAAGAGAATATCGGATCATGGGATAACATAAAAAGACTGATGGCCATCAGATTCTCTGACGACAGAGAGTATGTTCAGCAGAAGTACACAGGAGAAACTGACCCCAGGGTACACATTCAGACATGTCAACAGAACTGATTCGGCATTCCATAGGATGAATGGGTTCACAGATTCATTCACACATTGGACACAATTCCAAGGAATTGGTATACAGAGACCGAGCTGCGCAAGGGAACGACCACATGGTCACTTATGACAGACAGTTTCCTTCTCACCTTCGCATTTGAGTCAGAACATCCAAGCGTTGCCCAGGCCCTAGACATAATCAAGAAAAAGATTTTCGAGGATCGCACTATCTCAGTACCAGTCCAACCTGAGTGGACCAGCCAGCTCAAAGAGGCGTTGGAATGCTATAATTTTGCATCAGAGCCAGAGGAGGCGGATGAAGATCCTCGCAATACTAACATTCCTGAATCAGAAGGCACTCGCGATGTGGAGGGACCACAGCTAGAGATTCCAGCAATAACTGAACCTGTTAAGATTAAAAAGGTTAATATTGGCACAGACGAAGAACCTAAGTTTTCCTCTATTGGAGACTACTGGAATGATGAAACAGTCGGACAGATTGCAGATCTGCTACACGACTATCAGGACCTATTCCCCACCAAATTCACGGAGATGAAGGGAATAGTAAGAGACCTGGGAGTCATGAGGATACCATTGAAGGAGGATGCTAGACCAGTAAAACAGCGCCCATATAGATTGAATCCGCGCTACAAAGAAAAAGTTAAGGACGAAATCGATAAAATGCTAGCAGCAGGCATCATTGAGCCAGTAGAGGAAAGCGAATGGGTTAGCCCTATGGTCATGCAGGAGAAGCTACAACAGGAGACACCTGCTGGTAGTGGCTCGGGGGCGAGCCACAAGTGAGTGTTAGGGGACTGTTGGAGTAGGGTCCCGCAGCTACAGAGGAAGCTGCTAGTTTAGCGGAAAGGTAAAGTTTTGGCGGAAAGAGGAGAAGGCAAGGCTACGACACTGTAGCGCATTTCCAGCTGTAGAGCAGAGCCGGAAACATTGACATTTGAGATAGAAAAGTCTATAAGGCAACGGTACTTGAGCGGCCGAGAGAAGAAAGCTCAACCACTGCATTGAAGGCAGCGGCGGAAGATAGGAGGGCTCAGCGACCCTCATAAAGAAGAAGGAGCAACGAGGCTCAAGCATCAAAGACAAAGGCTAGATTAAGAGAAGTGAAGCGGTGCATAGTACCCATGATCAGCGCCGGGAAGCATGGAAGACTGCAGAAAGCTGCAGTGTGACGGGAAGCGGCTACCTCAAGGACAGAGAGGAACAACTGTCACTAATTAGGGTATGGGTTTACTGTTGGGACAGGCCCACAGTGTTGTAAGGGCACGACCTTCGGGCTGCCTATAAAAGCTTGCATTTTGTATTGTAAAAGGGTTGGTTCAGAGGTTGATTCCTTAGTTGATTAGTTGAATACTTTTGAAGTAGATTCAGGAGTCAGTCAGACAGACTGTGTTGTAACGATCCAAACACCTAGCTTGTCTGTGAGTCATTTGAGTCTGTATGTAACCATCCAGAGAGAGAACAGAGAGGGAAGGATATATTGTAAGAAAGGCAGTATAGAGATAGAAAAAGGCCAGGGATCTAGAGGAGATCTCGCGCTGCATATGCAGTGCAACTGACTATTCCAACTTCCCTCAAGATAGATAATAGAAGCACAGTTTGGTGGACGTAACTCCCATCCTGGGGGTGAACCACGTTAAATCCTCGCGTTATGTGTTGTATGAATGTGATTGCATTTGTTTACTGTTACTAGTTATTATGCTTATGATATTAGTTGCAGTCAATGAATGTATGTATTGCTCAGCTAACAGTAGTACTTGGGGATTAAAGTAAATGAAGTATTTTAGTAATTTGCATAAAGGCTCCCTTATATTGTTTCTAAATGACTGTTTAATTGGAATATAACCTCCTAGAGGTCGAACTTCGCCCGTCGACACAGCCAAGGTTAGAGCGCAAGTCGTGGAGGTAGAATATCGCAGAGAGGCGATATCGCACCGGCAGAGAAGCTGTGGTGCGCAATACTGGGAGTTGAGGGTCTGGCGTTGAGAAGGGGTTGTTTGTCCTGCGGTGCGCAGCGATGCGATAAGGAAGGAGATATTGTGAGAAGGTAGAAGGAGTGAGACAAGGGAAGACCCTGTGCGGTGCGCGCGAGGGTAGAGAAGCTGCGGTGAGAAGGACTGCGCGACGGAGAGAGTGCGCAATGCATCCACCCAGTAGGAGATCCCGCAGCCTGAAGAGCTGCGCAGCACCAGTAGGACTGCCACAGAACCTGGTCCAAGACACTTGAGTCTTGGCCAACCCATTAGATTCACTTCGGGTGAGACTTCAAGCCGCTTTGCGGTCTGTCGCCGAAAGGGCCTGTGGATTAGGGGTGTTGTTGATTGATTATAGTAAACCCAGGTCTGCCCATGCAATCAACAATTCTCCCCCACATTAAGTTGGATAACATTCTCCATTTTTTCTGGATACTTCTAATAATAAAGTATCCCGAGACTTGGAAGTTGTTAATAGTTGAAATTATGTCACTCAATCCAAAATATCCCTTAATCCTATAAATATGTTGTTCACTAAGAAGATGACACCTCAACATTACTTTCCAAGGAGAGCATCACTCTAGACATGACCAACCATTCGGAAACTAAGATGTCATGTCATGATTCACAATTCCAATCAACCCTAGGGACTCCCTCATTCTTAGGCATAATTAAAAAATCACAAAGTACCATAGGGAGGCCCCAAGCCCTATAATACTTGGTCTACAAGTATGAGTGAAGAAGATGTTCCAACCTATGAAACTAATCCCTATTGGGAAGTTTGCAAGACACATAATGGAGGATTGACAAATTATGCTCAGTACAATTAGTTTTGTATAAAATGGATGGCCTTTGTACTACCAGAAAATGAGTTTATGTTGTAAATGTTCCAAAAATTAAGTGCACATAATAACTGGAGAGATTCCCAAACCAAAGGAAATTCCAAGATATCTCACTATGACACTTGGACGGATGAAGTTCCAAGCAAGATAAAGCCAACCAAGAGACTCATCTAGACTGACCAACTAGTAATTATTCTTATCATCACTAACGAAATCACCAGAGGCCTAAAAAAATACAAATAAGTTGTAATCTCTAGCCTCAACCATAAAATATTGGTTAACTTACACAAACAATAGAGAATAATCTATAATGTGATTATTAAGAAGCTCATAAACATCTAGAAGTGCAATGCCTCAAATATTCTCTTACAAATGGGCATCCTCCAACAAATACCCAAGTGCATCCATAAAATGGGTACTAGTGGATATGCTTTCATAATTGCCTAGTGGAGAAGAATAAGAGGAGAGAGGGTGTTATTCACGACAACAAAGTTTGAGGAATAAGAAAACAAGGTGTTGACCATCCCCACACACTTTGAACAAAAAACCAAGTAGGATAGCATGGCAGCAATAAATGTCTAGTTAATCCAATTATAGGCTTATATCAAAGTCAAATTTGATGAATAGTTCCTGTTTCCTCGACTCCCTAACCCACTACATGGCCTCCCAAGTAGAAATAATTTCGTTTAGGATAAACCACTCTTGAACAAAAATGGTCTACTCCTTACACACAATCTTCTTGGAAACATCTCTCACTCACAGCCTTATTTCCTTAACCATGATTTTGAAAGCAACACTTAATATATTAAGTTATTGATTTCCATCACCCAATGGTGTCCCTTGCAACATTATCTGGAGTGATATTAATTAACCCCTGGTTAATGACTCCTTCAAACATTCCGAGGAAAAATAATTTGAAGTGAGGTGACTAAATTCATCTCCAACAATATCCCACATAACCTTGTAGAACTCACAAGGCATTCCATTAATCCCTAGAGATTTACCATTCTACATGCATTCTACATAGAGGTAAGGGTTTTAAAAATTTCATCCTTCATGAAATACATGTCCAACCTGTCAAGGTCTACAATAGAGACCTTGTATATCACCACATTATAACAAACATTCTTAGTAGCAACAATCGCCTCTATTAAGGGATAAGGGGGAAAATAGTTTGAAAATTATCAACAAGCATTTGTTGAATCTAAGAGGGATGTTCCTCAAGCGAATAAAACACTTTGTTGGCTACAGTTTTATTTCTATAAGAATTCAAAAATAAACTGGAGCCCTGATAATCTCCCTCCATAATCCACTTTAACTTGGCATGAACCGTGGCACCTCTAGCAATATCCTTATCCTTTGTACACATTTCCAACTCCAAGCGTGTTGCATCCACTAGAAGGACAATGTTATGCAAGCCTTCCCAAAGGAATATATGAACCTCCTCCAACTTGTTCCTAGCCTCTTGAAGCCCCTTGCCTAAGCTCATGAGAAATCATAGTCCCCCAATCACACATTAATTCAATAGTGTTTTGAGTGCCTCCCACCATAACATTCTTACATTCTAATATATACATTAATTACATTACTAGAATAAACATGTATGTAATTAGCGCATATATTTGTTTAAATGATACAATGCATTAATGTAATAAAATCAATCTTAATATAAAAGTTATCATTTTTTAATTAGTAATTAAAATTATATTAATAATAATAATAATAATTTAATTTGCTGGACAAGAGACCCTTCCATGCATAGATTATATTGCTAAAGTCAAACAATATGTGTATACCCTACCCTATTTGGATTTGAATGTATAAAATCCTATTGAAAAGTATTTGCCACTCAAAAATCATATCTACTCAAAGGTTTTAAATTATTTATATGTCTGTTTAAATACTTATCACACACTAGAGAACCATTAGCTACAATGATATTATTTCTATTACCGCTATTAGCTCTCAAAGTGTATTAGTGTGGTTTTAAAGGATAATGAACTACTGCTTATAACTGTACTAATCTAAATTCTTATGACAACATTCACATCGTTAATCTAAATTCTTATTAGAACAACACTGTTAGCTTCAATGATGCTTTTGGATTGTCACATGAATAAGACCAATGCATTATGTTTTGATATATTAGAAGGTAATTGTCATTCTAAAAAAAAAGATTCAGTTAAGAACCAATATTTAATTATTTTTAAATCTATAATTCACTAAAGTTTTATACTTAGTATTAGTTTTTGTTTTTATTATTATTTCTTAAATAATTTTTGTTTTATGTTTTTTAATTAGTTTAATATTTATGTTTACTTTAAATGGATATTTATACTTAGTATTAGTTTTTGTTTTTATTAGTATCAATATTAAACAGTGTTTTTTTATTATTTTTATTAGTTTAATATTTATGTTTATCTTAAATGGATATTTAAGGATATGGTAATTACTTTAATGTTTAGTTCATCTATCTTTACAAAACTAAGTAACTAGCTATACATATAGGTGTTCACCACCCATTTTACTTGTGGTTGTGCTAATTTACTTTACGTTATTATGCAAACAGAAGAATCATTTGAGATTGGATCTTCCCTTAATTATGACTTGATCTTAATGCTTTCTTTTCACAAAATTTTATGTAGGATAGAAGCATAATGGTAAAGATAGTAGATATCTATTGCAGCTCTGGAAATTTTCTAAAAATTGAAGATCCTAAGAAAACCGGCAAACCAACTCACTTACCAGAAAGTCAAATACAATGAACTCCATACTTCACCCAACCTTAAACAAATTACCAAATATATAAGTACCAATTATTTTACCAATAAGTATAAATGCATCTTAAAAACTTTACAATTAAAATGATTCCCCATAGAAAGATATCATGAGAAATGAAGTAATGGCTCATAAATGTACATAAAGAAAGAATCTCATGAATATTGCATACAGAATATAAGTATATCTAACAAAATATATAATAATTTAGGGGTTATAATGAATTTATACAATACTCAAATATTTTTAGAATGTTCATAAAACAAGGAGGGCTGCAAGGCAGCAAGTCCTTGCCTTGTTGTATCATGCAGCCTAAGCTTCCATGTTGCCTTTTTGTATCATTGTTACATATTGGACGCTCAAAGAAATGCATACAACAAGCACCATCGCTAGTGTATTGGGTGTAGGTATAAATCCATTCATTGGAAAAAAATTGTCACTATTGGTGAATGTATTGGTTGATTATGCTATTTATGCAGTTATGGTATTTTGTTACCTAGTAGCATTTATAGTTAGTTATACAGTCATGGTATTTTGTTACCCAGTAGAATTTAAGGTTTATTAAGTAAAAGAGGAAGTTTCAGGCATACATACAGTTGCAATTATGATATTAAGTTGCAAAAGCATAAGAAGTAATTGACCCAGTTCTAGAAAAAGGTTAAAGTAGCCCAGTTCCCACTTTTAACCCTGTTGATTGAGGATAAGGAGTTCTCGTTAAGGAAGCAGTGGTGATTTAAAAAGCACCAATCCCTATTGTTTCTCTGGTTGAAACATCTATTTAAGAAGCAGCTGACCCAATGCACAATAAGACATTCATGTCAAAGATAATTGCTAGATTACGTCTAATGGACCATCATGCATAGATCAAGATTGAAGAACATGTAGACTAAAAGAATGGCAATAATTTGTATCATATCCTCATGGAGCACATTGTAGAATGCACCCAACCTGCATACAAATGTGTCATAACCTGAAGGAGAACATTGTAGAATGCACCAATCTCTTTTAAAGAAATATATTGGAGAAGAGTAAAACATGAAAGTGGCCAACGAGAAATTCATAGTACTTTCTGAGCATTATTGGTCTCATAACATAAGATGACATGAACTTGGAGATCGGGGCTTAATTGCATTTATATCTTCACCATCCAAACAACTCACCAGGGAATTGTGGTATCATCATTTAATTACAACATCATTGTTTACCATAATACATAGTACTTTGTTGGGCACTACAGAAAATCTATTTATTAATGGGAATGCATAAAATATATTTACTATTACATTGAAAGACCTTTCGAAGCTATCTGGTCGAAAATCCGAGAGAGCTAAAAGGTGGAGTGGCCCACATCGGTTCGAATCTTTCAAAAGGTTATTAAATGTTATTTTTTCTATATCAAACCCACATTTATTTGAATTCATAGGACCCCCTAACTTGAATTCAACCATTGGGATGGAACATTGGCAGAATTTCCAGAATTTTCTTTGCCTTTTTACCCACCGGAGATTTCTAATTTGGAGAACCAACACTCTGTTGGAAAGGAAAGCACATTTTTTTTCAGAATTATCTGGATTTGTTAATTTTGGATTTGAGGGATAACATAAAATCATTGGGGTTCTTCCTATTCTAGATATTTTAGGGAGCCTTGGGGTTGGTCCCATACATTCTTGGGTTGATGAATCTGTGTGCACACTATTACCTTATTACCTCTAGTTAATTGACAAAAAAATATACATAAAAAAAGGGCAATGCAAAAAAAAGGATGGATTTGATGATGCCATGACATGGCACCTCACATGGGTAGGGCCTCAAGGGAAACGACGTACACAAGCGTATGTTGGAGCTTGTTATTTATACGTTTTCAAACTCCATTAAATTGAGAATGATAGTAGATTATGAGCAGTGCAGCATATTATCTCTTTCCATTGATTGCGGTTTCGATGGCTAACCCAACGTGTGGGAGTTTCAACTATAGTAAGACTGGGTACCCTAGGGCTTACCTATTTCACTCCATAGAATTGAAATCAAATTGAAACACTTTTTATTGTGATATTCGATTGGTAACCAGTCAATATTTCCCATCAATTCGATACGGTTACATTAGTCACCGTGAGGGTGGGAAGCCCAAATGAAATACCGAAAGAGTGCCTCTTACCATCTAGTGGAATACAACTAGGATAAACCAAATATAAATTATCATCACAAGTTTACTTCATATTTAGAAATATCTTCTACATATCCACAGCAGTGGAAGGGGATGACTGGGTTTTTTATTGTTCATTCTATATCTCGACATCAGCTGTACATAATCTTCGTAATTCTAGACAACACCAATTAACATAAATCATATATTTAGGTTGGCAATGAAGAGGATAATGAGGGGCGCATTTTATTTATCCACATACATATGTTTTCACTCTCTTAAGACTTATTTAAGGAGTGAGGAGGTGTATGGGAAATGTATTCTAGCCCAATATGAGGTGGCCTTTAGTAAAGCAAAATGATATTATTTCCTTTAACCCTAACTGTCACATACGCCAATTTTGTAAAATAATGTTAATTGTTTTAATTATATTCCTGAGACATTATGTTAAATTTAATGCTAAGTAGGAACTGATGACTCAGCAGAGTCAACAGA